>OLKM01000016.1:9497-146997 GCA_900291075.1 Melanogrammus aeglefinus
ATTAAAGGCATTTAAAATGTGCTAATATGTGTTTAGCTTTCCAGGAATGGGTTGGTGGGAAGCTTGATTGAGTTGGCTCGATCAACCCCCCCCTTTTGCTATGAAGAGAGACCGGATCACTCCCCAGCAGAACCTGGATGCCAACCAAAAGGCCACCTAGACGCACGAAACCAAAAGAGCTCATTGGCCAACACAGCAGCGCGCCTCGTGGCTACGAGCGCTCGTGGTTACCACCAGCAGCAGCCGCAGCGGCTCGTGGCTACCAGCAGCAGGCTCGATGGGTACAGCAGCAGCAGAAGCCTCGTGGCTACGCAGCGAGCAGCTCGTGGTACCAGCGCAGCGCAGCCTTCGTGGCTCCGCAGCAGCCGCAGCCTCGTGGCTCCAGCGCGAGCAGCGGCGCTGTGGCTACCAGGCAGCACACACCCGACAGATCCTCCTTGGCCGAACCGCGCATGTCCTCTGGCCGAGCACAAGCATGCAGCTCATGGCTAGATCGTTTTTGGAGGCAGCTTCTACACCCGCAGCTTTGTTTTGAAAGCATTCTAGCATTTGTGCCAAGTTTGTTACCGCGATTCAGGGGACTATAGCTGCTGGCTGCAAGTGTGTTCAGGTGTGTTTCAAAACAAAAAGCCATACTTCAGTGTGTGCTTAGGGCACCTCACCTGCACCTAGATCTGCTGAAAATTCTGCACACGTACCCATTGGCCTGCATTCCTTTGGCTTCTATTCCCGAGCTATAACCCACAACATTGTCCCTGAGCTTGAGACCGGAGAAACCTACCTACATACACAGGCGTCTATGCACAGCAGGCCGGTCTATGCACAGCAGGGGGCTCTTGCCAAGGCGGAAGCCGTCTATGCAACAAAGCATCCGATGCAGAAACAGCAGCGGCTTGCAGATGCCATCGCCATGCGCAGATGCAGCGCTCTTGAGATGCAGCAGATGATGCGCCCATGCAGCAGTGAAGAGGCTATGCAGATGCAGCAGTGCAGCGCATGCGGATTGCGGCCGGCTTGCAGATTGCAGAGATGCGCCGCCATGCAGCGATGAAGCGGTTGCGATGCAGCAGATGCAGCCGCCTTGCAGCGATGGAAGGCGGCCCTGCGCAGATTTGAGTGGCGGCGTTTGTGGCAGTGATGCCTTAAAGCAGGGGATCTATCTTACTGGCCCAGCAGAACGCCTCAAGGCGTATCACGTTAAAGGTTTTAACACTGATGTACAATGTGTGAATTTTTTTCGTGCAAGTTGCTAATTTGAAACTACATAAAACCCTGGCTATGGTACTAGTTTAACATGCTTGTTTAATCACTGCCACTTTTAATTGGCCTTGGTGATTGGGTTCAGTGAAGCAGAGTTGCATGTTCATCTGCCTACAGGAAATAATAAAATGGTCATTTAATGCTATTGCTTTTTTGGGCCTGTGGTGTTCCCGGTGCCTAAAAGCGTTTCCAGAGTATTTAGTCAGCCTCATTTTATCGAGTTAGTTTTGGGTGTTATATACGATCGTTATCTTGGTTGGCACGGTTTGCCCTTGGTCAACTGTTGGAAGTTGCGTTACTGTCAGGGATAGCGAATCCATCCATGATTGTAATTCAGCTTCTAAATATTGGTTCTTTTGCAACCTGGAACTGTTTACTGAAAAGGCTCTGGCTTAGACGGCATTTGCTTGTTATAGAACCAGCTGTGTCACAGTTCTTGGTCTTGCTCTCGCTATGAGCGCGCTAGAGTGGCAAGTTATTGTGGCGCATCAAATGGGAACAGTCACATTCGGCCTGAAATCACAAGGGATTGACATTAGACTTATCTTGATCTTATCACTTATGTTTTTATTTTGAAGATGGTCTGGGTATAGGAAAATTGCCAAATTATGGCCAGCTTGCCATTAACTAGGCTAATCTCAATTCTACTGTTTGGGTTAATGTCTCATTTGTACGGGATTTGTTCTGGTAATGTAGAGGGCGTTCTATTGCACAAATGTATCATTGATTTGTATTAAACTAATTAGTGGATGTATCTTTAATCATGTTAATGAAAGGCTAATCCTGCTGGTCTCCTTGATGACATTATTACCCACGGAGTTTGCACTGCTTAAAGGTGTTTCTTGGTAGGTTTATTCAGCAATTGGGTAATAGTCAGGGTTTAGTTTTGTCTACAAGTTGTATTTGGTTGGATTTGACGATTCAGCTTGAAAAAGTATTTTGTCGAGGTCAGGGCCGGGGTATGAAAATTAACTCCAGTTGTGATTTTTTACCTCTTCCAACGAACATTAGCACACTTATGATTGAGTGTCTTGTTTCAAACAACCGTGGAGAAGCATCTTGATTGTGTGTATTGCATTTCATAGCATTCACAGCACAGCTGATTCGTTGTCAGTTTATGATTGCTGTTGCTGTCAGGGTCAGTTTTACAGTAGTGTCAGTCCAGAGCCTTCGCTGCACATGTAATTTTCTTACTTGGTAATTTCAAAGGTTTTTACCTTCGCTGTCTTAAGCTATCTTGTGGCAGATTGAAGGCTTTATTTTCTTCGAGGAACTGTATTGTCTCTCCTACTTGTTGAGGAATTCAGTAAAGGGTTTGAGGTCGTGGCATAGCTTCAGAAGGTGGCAGTTGTTTGTAACAAGGTTATGGTTCAATCCCGCTCCTTGTGAGTGTGTCCTGAGCAAGACTTTAACTAATTGCTCCTTCGAGTGCTGTCGCTGATGGGTTGACTCTGCTGTCGGTGTGTTTCATGTGTGTACTTGACCGATTGTTAGTCGCTTTGGATAAAAAGCTGGTCTGCTAATGCCGTAAATGTTAAGCTATGAGATAGAATGAATTACTGCATGTGTCACACGTGTTAACAGCTTTACAGGATGGGTTGATGAGAAGCTTGGATTATCAACAAGGTCCTGTCCGAAGCCCATTACCAGCCTCTTGAGGCAAACCGTATCTGCTACTCATAGCTAGCGTGGGATTCCGGAGGCTAGCTCAGTTTCCCGCGAACATGGTTGCGCTACAGGAAGATAGTTCGTTAGACCGCCACACAAAAGTGCAGGTCCTTGCCCAAGCTACAGGCAGGTTCGCTGGATAACCACCTTGCTGCATCTTCGAATGCACCGGAAAAGATCTTTCAGCACCATAGTTTTGCAAGCTATGTACTTTGATGAATATATGCTGTGGCTGCAATGTCCTAGCTGTCATAGCCAGCATCTAACAAGGTCTTGTTACAGTGGTGTGGCGGTAGGGGCACCCTTCTGCACCAGATATTGTTTCCATTTCTGCTGGCCAGTTGGCTGTAACTGGCTCCAGTCCCCGCAGATTGCACGAGTAACTTGCCTTGCGGAGCTTTACATGGCCACGCGCCTTCACAGCATGGAACCTGTCATGCCAGCGCAACCTCAAAAGCATGGGCCCATTACATTACAGCAGAAGCAGCCTCAACAGCAGGAACCAACTACATGCAGGCAGCCTCAACGCAGGGGACCATTACATGCGAGGGCACATACTTCTGAACCGCCGATCGTCGTCAGATCTCAGAGCTAAGCAGGGTTCAGGCCTGGTTAGTACTTTAGTGGAAGACCGCTGAGAATCAGGTGCGGTAATGGTTGTTGAGGGGGGTGGCCAATAAGTGGCACTCTTCCCTCTGGCCCTTCACTGATTCATCCCGATGCGTGGCGTGACGGGGCGACACTGTTGCTGTGGGAAGGCGCCGTTCCTGTCGGAGGAGACGTTAACGAGGTCTGACTCGACTGTTGGTCATAAAAGATCCCGGCACATTATCGCAGAGTAGGGGTACCGGTGTCTGGCCCAACCGGCTAATTCAATTTTGGCCCCCCTATATCCTCTGTTTACATGGCTGATCATTAATTCTCACTATCTTCTCCAAAGCTGGTGTGTGGTGAGCGTTTTTGTCAGATTGGCTGCGTGCCCCAAGTGGGTGCTACACATGGTGGTTGGTGGTTAGGACACCCTTATGTAGTGTCTTTGGGTCATTGAAAAGTGCTATTAAATATCATGTATTATATTTTTATGCCGAAGGCCGCCTTCAACAGAAGGACCCTCTCCATGCCCAGCAGCGCCTAAATGGCACGGCAGAGACGTCTACATAGCGCGCAGTGGCTCACCCGTCAGATTCCTCACCCCTAATCGCTTTAGGGTGTTAGATTGTTCGTACAATCCGGTGGGAGTTGTTTGGGTAAGTTGGCTGATTGATCTGTTGCTAAATCTGCAGTTTGGTAAGATGTCTGTACGATGAACTGTTACAAACAATTTTTATCACTGAACACATTTTTAATAAGGGTGATTACGGGAGGGTCTCGGTGATACGGGAAACCATTATTGCCTACAGATGTATTTGCTAAAATACATGGATTTTGCTTTTTATTTCTGCTTCTTTATTGTCTGTATTCATTTTCTCAAACAGTAACTTCAGCTTCCAGTGTTTTCTTTTGAGTTCACTGCATAGAGTGTGAAACGGTGTAGGGGACTAATGGCGTCAGGAAAGTATTGGTGTATCTTGATGTTGACCATTAATTGCCTGTTTTTCTCAAGGTTAGGCCCGTCACACAAAGCGACAGGCGAAACGTTACGGTTTGACCTTTATTCACGTCGCGGGTGGTTTCAGGTTTATTGGTTTCGGTCATCGGATTCAGCCGGCTTCGTGTGGTGGAAGCCGAACCGTAAAAGACCTTTGCGTTTCGCCATGATTCTTTGCGCTTCATGGAAACGCTCAATTGGCCTGAGTCAGGTAAATGGACTTTTCCCTGTTTATTCATAGTGGGGTAGGAATAGCAAGATTACAAAGCAACTGTTAATTCTTGTGATTTAGGGAACTCATTTTAAGATGTGTTAGCTTTTGTGCTAACTTATACCTGCACAGATAACATTTGGAGGGTCTCTCTGCTATTATCAACTCAATCACCAGGTGGTTTTCGCGTGGGTGGCCAAGGTATCTTTCAAGGCTGGCCCCGATGTTTGTCAGTTTTCTATCAGTGTGGCTATAATTTGAACTAAGGGACAGATTAGATCTAGTGTAACTGGCTTGGAACCAAAGAAAATACTTTGTTTTATATTAATATAATACTATGTATTATATATATTATAAAGAACGGTATGCAATGATTTTATCATTCGCATTCACGTAGAGTCAACCGGAGGTTTGGGTGGACTTGTAGTCGGTTGTTCTGGTTTCACGTTTATTTTCATGAAGGTATCTGTCTCTACTTGCAATGGTTTTTAAAGGCTACATTTTTATTGTTGGAACATTTATTTTTTTGCATGACACAATCCTTGTTTTGATTTTTAGCATAAAAAGCCTCGGGATGGCTCTTGGAAAAGAGGGTCGGGAATGCATTTTTATACAACATGTCATTGACATAACCATTGTTCTGGTTTTCTTCGAGTGAGCACTTTATACCAAGGAGGTATTAGATAATTGTATTTGCTCTATTGGCTTCTATCCATTTATTTGAAATTACGGAAAACGGCGCTAATTGGGTGGATTCCACCGATTTCACATAGTACCAAATGCGTTATGTATTTTTTCCAAGGTTCAAGCGGCCGGGTTATAACTGATAGGGGGTGTAAACTCGACAATACGAACATATTTTGCGGTGTTTTAATTGTCCTTGCAGAGGTGATGCCTACTGCCTCCCATGTATGTACATTTCAGAATACTTCCTTCTCCAGCAAAGGCAATCTAAAAATTGGTAGGATTGTTATGGGTCATACATTTCACAGATTTTTCAGCTGTAACATTAGCGTCTGTATCAGGCTGGATGTACATTTAACTATTGCAAATGGACACCGGGGAAAATGAAGTGGAAGATGTCACCTCTTCCAACCATCTAGAGCGTGTTATGATTGAGTTGCACCTTGTATTCACCGACCATTGGAGAAGAATAATCTGATTGATTAGCACTGCAAATAAGCAATCAAAACAGGTGAGCTGGTGTTGAGTAGCATCTATATTGGAATTGCTTGTTTGCGTGAATTCAGGGTCACAGGCTTACAGCGTATTTGTCCAGCTTGGTGCACCATGGCTTTCCTATTATTAGGTAATTTTTTCTGTTTAATTCAGATTGTGGATAGCTGATCATTGCTGGCACCCTTTTAAAAAGGAGTCATTCCTACTTCTAAGAGAGATATAAATGCAATTGTCTCTACTTACTTTGTTGGGGAATCCAGTTAATGGTGAGTTGGTTTAAAACCTATGAATATAGAAATGATAACTGACTGTTAGGTACATATGTAGACTCAAACAGCTTACAGGAAATGGTTTCTGACGGAGGAGCTTGGTTCATCACAAGAGTCCTGTTCCAAAAGCACAATGTACCAGTCCTATGAAAGAGCAGGACCCGGATCTGTACGCAGCCTAGCCATGGGAGCAAAGCCATTGATGCCAGAAGCAAGCCGCTCGTGAGCTACCAGGCCTCGTGGACTACCAGCCTGTCGGACTACCAGGCCCTCGTGGTAACCGCGCAGAAAGACTGGGAGCTACCAGCTGCAGCCGCCTACGTGAGTTACAATCAGCAGCAGCTGTGGCTTACCAGACAGCAGCAGCTCGGGAAAGTTACCAGCAGCAGCCAGACAGCAGCCTGTGCGCTACCAGCAGCGCCAGACGCAGCCTCGTGAGTCACCAAGCAAGCAGGAGGGCTCGATGGCTCAAGCAAGCAGGAGGAGCCTCGATGGCTACAGGAGGCCAGACAGCAACTGTCGGCTTATTAATACAGCAGTCTCAGCTACAAGCTTGCACAGCAGCTCGTGGGTACCAGCCCCTTGCGCAAGCAGTCTTCTACAAGTACTACAACGCAGCAACGTCAAACCCTCTATGACATTGGCATCAGCTATGTTCCTTTATTGGACTAATAGCAACGGTGGCTGACGGGTAATGGTCTGAAATGTGATCCAGCAATTCTCACGCGAGAAGCCGAGCGAGCCAACAGGTTCACAAAGCAGCAGCCACAGCACAGCAGAAGTTCCCCTGAAGGCCGCACGGCAAACGTGGTCTCGCAGCACACGCACGCAACGTCAACACCAGGCAGCCGTCTCCACGGCAACGAACCTCAATGGCTTGCTGTTGGCGTCCACTTAAAGGTTCTTTGACATGATGTTTGGTTCAACGATGCATGTCATTTTTTTTTTTTTAAATCAAAAAGGACGTTCCATAAATGAACAACAGTTTCCCAAATTGCTCACTGACATTTATATTGGCCTTGGGGGTGAATAGTGGAGGTCTCAATGAGTTGAGTTCAATCCTCTGCGCCTACAGAAAAAATGCATTTTAGTCTTGGTGCTGTTCTTGGCCTTGAGGCATTCTTCACTACTGATCAGATGCCAAGGTCAGGAGTAGCCGTCCAGGTGTGTATTCTTCAGAGAGCGCACTGCTGCAAAAAGGCGTAAACTTATTTTTGGAGCGCCTACTGTTATAGCGGAGCCCCATAAGTGTATGGTGCCTCGCAGATGACTACATCCACTTCGCTTTGGTCGAATGAACGTTCTACAGTGGAAAAAGTAGCTTTAACTATTAAGGCCATTAAGTCTGTCTAGATGGTGTGCTTCAAAGATAAGCTGTGTCTAATGTTCTCAACTTTGCTAGTATGCCAAAGTTATTGAGGTGACTTCAAAAGGAACATCACGTTTGGGTGTGAGTTCATGCAAACAGACCCATGACCACAAGTCTTATCTCCCAGGAATCCTGATCACTTGGGTTATAAAGACCCAATTAGTCAGATGTGTCTTTTAACCATGTTTCATGAAAATAGCCATTATCCTGGTGTCTTCCCTTGAGTGGCACTTTATACCAAGGAAGCTAACCTTCTTATCTGCTTTTATATCCATAAATTTGAAAAATTACAAACGGCCA
Organism: Melanogrammus aeglefinus; assembly: GCA_900291075.1. Taxonomy (NCBI): domain Eukaryota; kingdom Metazoa; phylum Chordata; class Actinopteri; order Gadiformes; family Gadidae; genus Melanogrammus; species Melanogrammus aeglefinus. The sequence goes on from OLKM01000016.1 coordinate 17,342, forward strand.
TTTGGGGTGGATTCGACAGATTTCAACCATTTAACCAAGTTTGTAAAGTATTTTTTCCAGGTCAGGGCCGGGTATAAAATGTAGGGGGTGTAAAACTCCACAACGAAACTATTGCGTGTTTAATTGATCCCTTGCAGGGGTGATGCCTACTTGCCTACCCATGATGTACATTCAAATACTTCACTCTCTCACAGAAGGCCATCTAAAATTGGTGGCTTGTTAATGTGGTCAATAAATTTCACAAGATTTTCAGTGTAATTAGCGTCTTATCCAGGCTGGATGTACATTTAAATCTTTGCAAATGACACCGGAAAATGAAGTGGATAGACCTCCTGTCACCTCTTCAACCAATTAGGACAGTGATTATGATTGAGTTGCACCTTGTTTCAAACGACCGCCATTGGAGAATAATCTGATTGGATTTAAAGCACTTCAAATAGCATTCAACAGTAAAGCTGGTATTGAGTAGCATTCTTATTGGAATTGCTTGTGGCGTGCCTCAGGGTCACAGGGCTTACAGCAGTATCTGTCCAAAGCCTTGGCTGCCACCATGGGTTTCCCTAATATGGTACTTTCTTTGTTAAAACTTCAGCTGTGAAATAGCTATCATTGTGGACACATTTTAAAAGCAGTCATTCTCTTCTAGGGTACTGCAACTGTCTCTCCTACTTGTTGAGGAATGCCAAGTAAATGGTGAGTTGAGTCTTAAACTACGATATTAGAAGTGCATAACTGCATGTGGTAACCCATGTGCTAAACGGTTACAGGAATGTTTGACTGAGCGCTTGGACATCAAACAAGGTCCTGTCCAAAGCCCCATATACCAGTCCTATGAAGAGAAGACCAGATCTGCTACTGCTACCAGCAGCCTAGCCTATGGGCAGCAGCAAAAGCCATTGATGCCGAAGCAGCAGAGCAGCAGGCTCGTGCTACCAGCATCAGCAGCAGGCTCGTGGCTACCAGCATCAGCATCAGCAGCAACTCGTGGCTACCATCAGCAATCAGCAGCACTCGTGGGCTACCAGCAGCATCAGCAGCAGCCTCGGTGGTAGCTACGCAGCAGCGTGTAGCGAGGCAGCTAGCTCGTGGCTACCAGCAGCATCAGCAGCAGCCGCGTGGCTACCAGCACAGCAGCATCAGCAGCCAGCCTCATGGCTAGCAGCCTTAGCTACCAGCCTCAGCAGCAGCCTCGTGGCTACCAGCATCAGCCAGGAGGCAGCCTCGTGGCTACCAGCGAGGCAGGAGGGAGGCCTCGTGCTACCAGGAGGGACCAGCAGCAACTTCGTGGCTACCAACAGCAGCCCTCAGCTACCAGCTGCGACAGGCAGCCTCGTGGCTTACCAGCCCTTGGAGCAGCTTCTTTCAAGAACTACAACAGCAGCAAGCTCAACAGCCTCGTCACATTGGGCCTAAGCTATGTACCTTGATTGGGACTATAGCAAGGTGGCTAACAGGTCATAGCTGTGTGACTCAGTATCTGCCGAGGAGCCGAGGAGCCAGGGTTCACATAAGCAGCAGCCGCACGGCAGAAGTCTCCCCTGCAGCGCGCACAGCAGAAGTCTCCCTGGCAGGCCGCACAGCAGAAGTCTCCCCTAGCAGGCGCACGGCAGCGGTCTCCGCAGCAGCCCGCACAGCAAACCGTCCAAACGGCAGCAGTCTCCGCGGCAGCCGAACACCTTATATGGCTGCTGTGGCAGTCCCACTTAAAGGTTCTTGCAATGATGTGGTTACAATGCATGTCTTTTTTTTTTTTTTGTTTAAATTAAAAAAAATGTGACGTCCATACCTATGAAAACCGTTTTCCCCAAATATGCATCACTGACATTTTAATGGCTTGGGGTGAATAGTGGAGGATCCTCAGTGAGTGAGTTTCAATCCTCTGCCTACAGAAAAATAATTATTTTTAATTGGTGCTTCTTGGCCTGTATGCATTTTCACTACTGATCAGATGCAAGTCAAGAGTAGCCGTCCAGGTGTGTATTCTTCAGGGCTCACTGCTCCAAAAGGCGTAAACTTATTTTTTGAAGCGCTCCTTAATGTTATGGAGCCCGCTGTAAGGTATTGGTTGCCTTGCAATGACTACAGATTTCTGCTTTTGGTCAAATTAATGGACGTTGAACATTTTAAAGTAGATTTTACTAACGAGCCATTATCTGTCTAAAGATGGTTGCTTCTTCAAAGATCAGCTGTGTCAATGTTCTCTAACTTTGCCGCTAGTGTGCAAAGTTGAGGTGCTTCAAAAGGAACATCACGTTTTGGCCCGAGTTCACGCAACACGACCCGTGACCAAGGTCTTATCTCCAGGAATCTCTGATCACTTGGCTTATACTCAAACTAGATTAGTCGGATGTATCTTTAACCAACGTTCATGAAAAAATAGCGATTATCCTGGTGTTCTTCCATTCAGTTGGAACTATGTCCAATTAAGTTTACCTGATAAAGGTGTTTCTTTGGCTGTCTAAGTTTTATATCCATAAATTGGAAACATTCCAAGAGAGATATTTTTTTTTTTACCAATCGTTAAAGTAGGCCATAGTCTATTTGTCAGGTCGGGCCAGGTATAAAATGTAGAAAAACTCCCAACACTGAAACACTTTATGCCGTGTTTAAATGGTCTACTTGTGCACTATTGGAGCACTACTTGCATACCCATAATGCACCATAAAATAATTGTACAATTGTTTGGAATAATCCAATCAGGGCCGGCGCTTAGGCATAGGCGACCTAGGCGATCGCCTAGGACGGCAAATGTTTTTGGGGGGCGCTCTCTTGTGGCGCCTTATAATTAATTAATTAAATTTAATTTGAACAAGCGAATAAAACATGTCTCACTAAAACATTCTTCCCAAACGGAACGGACAAGGGCGACGGCGACTAACTGTAGGTGCGGATTGAAACCCAGCAGCAGCAGCAGCAGCAGCAGCTTCAAGAACAGCCAGCACACACTAGGCCTCAGGAACAGCAGCAGACCCAGAACAGAAGAGACAGCATCTCCAAGTGGCAGCAGCATCCAAGAGCAGCAGGCAACAAAAGGCAAGAGTCTCATAGCCATTCTGCCCAAGATGCAGACGCCCCAGCAATCTCAAACGCAGCATACAGAGCTGCTTTTTGCACCTGCTGGAGCACATAGCTATGTGGCTTGAGAAACTTAGCTACTTGCCCCAGCAGGAGCCCTGAAGTTACGTGCCTCAACAGCAGGAGCCCACTCAGCTACATTAAACAGCAGGGGCAGCAGCCTAACCACAAAGAAGTTGTAGGTGATGTTGATTCAACTGAAAACTTGAATACTGCAAGTGTTGAAAGAGGTCAATAACAATGCAGTTTTTAAGATGACAACTTTTAACACTTCCGGTTGATCACCTGACATATTTGCATGTCTAAAGAAAAATAAATGTACTCTCGTAAATTGTTTATTTTCTTGGCCAGTAGGCCTACTTTTCAGAGTTGATTATAGGGGAGCTCATAGGACTAATCTGAGTATGTTGCGTTGAATTAGGGAAAAGGGTGAACATTGACTATTTTCAACCTCAAAGTGCGTTACAAAACAAGCTAATGAGCAAAAAAAAAAAAAATGGAACACATAGACGTACATGACACTACTATAGACAAGTTTTTGAGCCGTTTCCGCTCTACTTCCTGAACTTCTTCCGTCGAATGCAATCCACTTCCGTTCTGGCGGGCTGGGCCATCTGTGCTGGCCTAGTTAACCTGAAGAGTCCACTTATCAGAGTGCCTTGTGAGGTTTAGAATCTTGCCTTATGTCCCAGTCTACCAACACCCAGCCATGTTGTTCATTAAATACAGATAAACACAATAAGTACTGCATGCATTGTATTTTTTTAACATTATATATGAATATTTTTATAGTGATGTAGGCCTAATTGTGTGGGCTTTTGTATTTTACTTTTTAAATACCTTTTAGAATTTAACATGTGATCTTTCTTGTTGAAGCCATTTCTTTAGTTTCCTCAAAACAATGAATTAATCCAGTGTTATTTATCTACAGTATGAGCTTGCTATGAATGATAAACTGTGTTAACAGAAATTGTAACCCTCTAAGGAACATAAGGCCTATCATTCATGATTGTAGTTCAGTGCAATAATGAAATTAAATTAATTACAATCAAACTTTATTTTACTCAAACAGTACAGGCACATTGATATATTGCACAGCACAAAGAGATCATGTAAATTGTGCATTATGTAAATAAGGTACATCTGTTGGCTCCTGTGGGCATGACCTTAAGGCAGTTTATATTATTTTTAAAATGCTGCGATATTTACTGCAGAACTGTAACCTTCCCTCGACAAAATCATCAACAATTTTCGCCATCAATTTTTAACGCCATCTCCAGTCAAAGTGGTAGAACCGTGATCCCAGGCTAGCATCGAAATCGCTGTGTTTTCACCGGCAGACGCTGCGCAAACCACTTCCGGCGGAAATGAAATGCATTTTTGTAGCGTCATGGCGGCGCCCGTGGTTTCGCGCGTAAACTTGTCTATACTGTTGTGCAGTTGATTCGGAAAGTGGGAGGGACACGAATAATGCAAAGAAACGGGCGTCGAAAAGCATGCTGGGAAAGACTTGTGCAGCGGCTTCTGATTGGCTGATAAAACTTCCGCACACCAAAACACAACAGACGAAAAGCATTGACTCAGGATGCAGCTGGAGGCAGCGGAGGAGTTATGCTTGACATGTGTGCTAGCTATGCTTATGGTGGTTTAAGCAGGTATATTTGAGCTGCAGTCATGTCTTCTTATATCAACGCTTCTGGTGGGACTCATGGAATACTTGTTAAACTACACGAATCACTTACTGACGAAGACTTAAGGTCTGCAGCTTTCAAATGCCAGGACATTATTGGTGATCTTGGACAGGAGTGTTTGCTATCACAAACTGATAATGAACTTGGTAAGTCTAACTATGCTACGGGTGCCCCCTTTCAATCGCCATTTTATTAGTTTGTTGGTTTATGGTAAGGTGTAGCTAACGTTCAATTTGCGAATTACCCCTTGTTTATAATGTTGCTCAGCAAGTGAAAGTGGTCACGTAGCGTACATATTGAAATGCATATTTTAGTTTGATGAGCGACTCGTGAAAAGCTCTGCAAAATACATTAATTCAATTAATTCTGTAAAATTAAATTACTCAAGCAGAAAACCAATACAAAGTACAGCACCAAATTCTATGTTGGCTAAAACATATAGGCCTATGAATGATGGTAACTTACAGTACCTTTTTTACCAGTCGTGAAAGAATGTACTGTCATGTTTACTTTCAGATGCAGTCACTTTTTGAGATTGTAGGTACTCTCATACTAATTTTGTCATGAGATGGAAACACAACCAGTATTTGGTTTAATACCGTATACATCTTAATATTATAATTGTACTTTTAATATGGAATAACGATTTGCCATTCTATGTGAAAGCCCTGCAAACATCCTTGCTGTTCTCAAAGGACTGTGGACTTCTCACCTTCCTCAGAAAGTCCCTTGGAATAGATGAGGTAAATGTCTAACCAAAACCAAACAAATCAAACCAGATATAGTTTTCTGCGTTGCATTTGTTAACACAGGCATTATGTATTTTGAAGCTTCGAGAAACAAGGGTTGAGATTATAAATTTCCTGGAAAAGTTCCTGCAAAGAATGTCATCACGGAACCGGAGCTGGGAGAAGTCTTACGCTGTTGATATACGGGTATGTTGGTGACTCTGGAGAAAAATGGCAATGTATAATCTATACATCACCCACACTTGTGAAGTCACCATTTTGTTAAAAGGGCAACCTCATTTGTCTTTGTGCAAATGTGTAGCACATCTAAACAATAGCAGAAGGGGAGATTGAAAGTAGCAGAAAGTATCTAGAGAAGCGATAAGCTGGCCAGCGATGAACTGTAGACGATTATTCTTGGATAATATCACACTAATGAAATTCTCAACATGAAGAGTTGATTTGGCTTGCTCTTACTTTTGCTCTCCAGGACACTTGCATGGTTGTCTATACAAAGGAAAAAGGAGCAAAATGTAGGACTCAAACTATGGAGCTGCTCCTAAAGGTTAGTGTCTCCATCGACATCCTTCTCCACCAGAATATGTAAACCGATTTAGTCAATGTTGTGAAACTGCAAGTGCTGATTAGAACGGAAGAGATTTTTTGGTTATCTATGTAATAAATGGTACCCATCCACCTCCAAAAGAAGCAGGTAATAGCCCTTGTATTAAGTCATCGTATGGTATATGACACATCGCTGTTACTTTTTAGGTTCTTTATCTGACCAAGGCTTCCAGTGTGGCATCTGACTTGCGAGTCTGTGAAATATTCAACAGATTCTACAGTGAGCTCTGTCAGAAATCCAAAATTCAAGATTCTGGTGAGTTTGCCCTTTTTATTTTGAATCAGACATTCTTTCTTAAAAAATATGTAAACAATAATCATAGCTTGAAATGAAAGGGGTAAGGTGTTGAACTGCTTGAAAACCCCTCTGCTCCCTATAACGGTTGCTGCAGTCCTTGGTAAAATCTATGAGTTGCTGGGAGCCCTCGGGGAGGTCCATCCAAGCGAGATGGTGTCCAACTCTGAGAAACTCTACAAGGCCTTTCTCGGCGAGTTGAAGGAACAGGTACGCTCTGGAGATGCCGCCAGACCAGAGCACACAAGACCTGCTGCACTCCTTCAAACATTTACCTAGTGGCTCTGGCGCAGAGCCTGGGCCGGAAACAAAAACTGGAAAGGGGCAGAGTGTAACGCCTTCTTTCCTGGTTAGTTACAGAGCCTTTCAGATGGGTTTTAAATAACTTTATTTCTACAGAAGCCATTCTAAGAGGTTTTAGCTTGCCTACCAATTGGGAAAAGTATGAAGGCGACTTTGTGTGTACTGTTAGCTGAGATAGTGCTCACAGATCCCCTCCAGCAGCAACGTGGTTAGTGGAAAGGAATTTCAGCTAGTCTACCATCTGATTTGTGAAACTACTGAATTACTCTCAATCTTGGGATTTATCTATTTATCTAGTATAATATGCAGAAACTAAATAACATTGTGATTATTTAATTGATCCATAATTGGCTATCTTTTAGAACAAACAGTATTTATTTCAGAATTAATCTTGTGTAACGAAGTAGACACTCGTGTCAAGAGAGCATTTTCCCTATCCTTGTTCTTGATATATTTCTCTGCAGGATTTCTCATCCTTGTTTCATTTCAGATTACCTCTTCCACAAAAGAGCCCAAGCTGTTTGTCGTGGCAGGCTGTCTGAGAGGCATCACCGCTCTGTTGGTCAACTTCCCAAAGACCATTGAAGAAGGTGGGATAAGCTTGGTTATGTCCCATTTTACACAGATCAATATCCCTCCTCATCGATGTTCACGTAATATACTAATACCCTGGAAGTAAAAAATCTCAGTCAGCCTTGTTTTTATTATCAGCCTGTGAACGCGACGTGATGCTGTTTGATGGCCTGCATTGATGGAATATTAAAATCAACCAAATCGTCATCTTTTAATTGAACCTATTTGTCTTTGATGGTACACACAGACCCAGTCACATCCAGAGACATTTTCCAGTATGCCTTGAAAACAATCAGCCCACAGGTGAGAAGTCTTTTTCTAAATGAAAGCTTGGGATTAGATGGTGGACAATATCTCAACTCCACAACAAGTGGTATAGTACAACAAGGTCTTACCTCCAGAACATTGTGTAATATCTCATTTGTTACCCGTAGATGGAGATGAGTCGCTACGCTGTCACCTTTGGTAAGCTCTACCTCTAGGGTTCTTCTGGCTTGAATGTCCCAAACACCATTGTAAGAAAGGTGAGGACGTATGATTGTCGCATGTTGCACTACCTAGGATGCTCTCCTTTACCCGGGTGAAGCTACTACAGTGTTGTCACCCATCTTCTAGCCCCTTCCTCCTCACTCTCCCCAGACAGAGGTTAACCAAACGCCCTCTTTTAACTCTCTGTCTCTCGCTGTCTGTATGTGTCTCTCTGACAGCTGGCCTGAAGTTGTTGGGGAAGCACGCGGCTCAGTTTGGCAGCTGTTTGATGGACCACTACAAGGCCCTGTTTGAGGTCATGTCCAAACTCTGTGGCCACATCAACGGGGAGATGAAAAAGACGAGCTACTACGCCCTCGAGGCCTTTCTTAAACAGGTGACTGTTTTTAAGGATGAAGCTGGCTCTCTCGCTCCCTCACTGGCCCCCGCTCGCTCCTGTCTTAACTGTTGAACTATTGATATAACTGAATGCTAGGTTATCTACCCCAGTGCATTATAAGGTATCACAACTGTGTTGTTGTTGTTGTTTTGGTTCTCAGGTTGCCTTCCTGGTTGCGGAGAATATCGAGGAGCACAAAAGCACATTGAAATTCTTCATGCAAAAGTTCTGCTCCATAATTAAGACGATGGACTCCACCCACAGAGAGCTCTCCATCGCCATACGTGGATATGGGTTCTTTTGCAGCTGTATGATTATCTTATTTATTAAATTATTATTAATACTACAAAACGATTCCCCTTTCAAATATAATACACACAAACAATTCAGTACATGGTTGCCTGCCTAAAGAAAGGGGGTTTGGCAAATTCTGGCATGAAAACAGAGTAAAGCAAGTACAAGATTGTAGTTTTTCTAAAAGAAAATAAAACTTGATTGATTTAAATTGAATGGTAAACGTGAATCTAAAACAAATTGATTTTTCTTCCCCCACCACCTGAAGGCAAGTTTTTTTGTTATTTATCAGTTGTCAATGTAGGAAAACAGTCTAAAGTCCTCGACAACATAGGTGAACGGTCGGTTTGCACATCCTTTGTTTGCAAATCGCCTTTTGGGTGAATAGCGTGAAAATGGCAGCAGCAATACAAGCAATTTCCTCTCCCTCCATAGCCGTGCAAAAAGGTGTGTCCCCAAGACGTCGACCTGATGTACACAGAGCTGATCCAGCGCTGCAAGCAGATGTACCTGACAGAGTCTGACGGGGAGGAGGAGAGCTTCTACCAGCTGCCCAGCTTCCTGGACTCCATCGCCTGCGTGCTCATCCACCTGGACAAGGTAACGCTTAGGCCATCGGAACACTATGCTGCACCGCTGGGTTCGTCAGGAGTTGTGCCAACAATGATAGCATCTTTGTTCTGACTATGCTCTGGGTCTGGTTAATAAAACGTCCTTTGCTATGGATGTGTATATGGCTGTGTATGATAATGAAGGGAGTTGTTGATGGCTTCAGATCCCCGAGGTGTACACGCCGCTGCTGGAGCGCCTCCTGGTGGTGCAGATCGACAGCTACCCCCAGTACAGCGAGCGTATGCAGAGCGCCTGTGGCCGCGCCATCCTCAAGGTGCTGGTTGCCATGGCTTCCAAAGGGCCTGTACTGTGGAGTTTTATCAGTTCAGTCGGTGAGTTGAAGTTCTCGATATATCTTGGTTTTATTCAAAGGATCTAGATACGTAGTACTTGATGATAGTCACGATGACGTACTTGAAATTTGTTCAATTCATTGTGTGGGTCACAGAAGCATGTTGAATACCCAGTATGGTTGTGCTTCTCTACCGTGCGGCCTGACAACATGCCTAGAAACCAGATACTCTTGATGTGTTTCAGTGCATCAGGGCTTGATCCGTGTCTGCTCCAAACCCATCGTGCTTATAGAGGTCAGATCATTTATCTTCAAGTTCATTTATCAGACACCAATATCAGTGTTTATTTATCTTATCAAACACCTTAACCAAACTTGATTGACAACGGTCTTGGCAGCACTGCTCTTACAGCGTTTGTATCGTACATGAGGAAAAGGCCGACTGTGGTGCACAATCCAGGTCAACATCCCTCTCACCTCTCAGGACAAGAACCCGGGGAATGACCAGATGCGCACAGGCAAGTGGAAAGTCCCCTCCAGCCTGGACTACCTGGGCCTGTATCGGAGCCTGCTGGACTGTGACCGTCTAAAGGTAATCCCTCTGCATGCTCACTGAGTGATGCTTGGCAGATGGGTTTATCCGGGCTTCAATGGTGGTTTTATTTCCCATACCAAATGGCTGGCAGTTCATCTGCAAACACGTCAGCCTTCTGCGGAAGGGGGTGCTAACATGGAGTTTGGAGAGACGAGGTGATTTTGACCTGTATGCATTGCAGGCCAAAATCAGGTCATAATCAATGTTTTTTGTTAAAACGAATCCCGACGAGGCACCGAGTCATTGCAAACGGAGTGCTCTTCTCCCAGGACTCGGGATTCTTGGACGGAGCGTTTGAATGCCAGAACAGTGCTCTGATCTCCCTGAGCCGTCTGCTGTACGACGAGGTCATCAAGTCTATTCTGCGCGTAGTGGAGAAGCTGGACCTGTCTGTCCAGAAAGTCACCACAGGAGAGGAGGTTAGCCCCAGATTTGTTCGGGCACATTAGATTCAAAATTAGTACAGTATAATTATATGCAAGAGGACCAACATCATCGTCATGCTATCGGCAGTATTTCATTACCATTTTATGCAAAAAGCTTTGTATCTCAAAATATGCAATTTTGTATTTAGTCATAGTTACTAGTTATTAAGTTCATTTTTGTTTGATCATACTACAATGAACAAATTTGTATTTTGGTTACACTTGACTAGCAGGCCCTTTTCAGAAGCAAAAAACCGGTGGTGCCTCACTAGCTAAAGCCGTGTGGTTCCATACCAGGGTGTTGAGTTAGTTGTATACATCTATGTTCCTGTTCCCTCCGTCCCTCAGGGCCCGGACGACGTCAACACCGTGGTGCTGGAGTCCTCCGACCCCACCGCCCATCTCATGCCCAACAAGGTCAAGGACTTCACCGCCTTCATCAACCTGGTGGACTTCTGCAGGTGACTCCATCCAACACTTAATCTCAACCTTTTCTCGTCGGTCGTTCAACCAGCGCTCGATTTGTATGAAAGACAGCAAATCATATCCTTGCGTAACAAGCAATGGTGGTTATCGAGTAGCTCGTCGGCATGCATGCATTCTGCAATGGATATGTTGTCCCACCCCAATAAAAACAGCAAGAAATGTTGGCGTTTAGTACGCTATTAAGTATGGTATTTCAAACCTGCATAGCACACTTGGGTTTAAATTGAGCACCTTTATCACGTCCAGTCGTTTTGCGCCATCATAACTGTGTGTGTGTGTGTGTGTGTGTGTGTGTGTGTGTGTGTGTGTGTGTGTGTGTGTGTGTGTGTGTGTGTGTGTGTGTGTGTGTGTGTGTGTGTGTGTGTGTGTGTGTGTGTGTGTGTGTGTGTGTGTGTGTGTGAATTGTCAGTGCGCTGCTGCTGAGTACCCATGCAGAGTACTTTGAGCCCTGGGTGTACCCGCTGAGCCACCAGCTCATCCTCCACTCCATCAGGAAACCCCCTGGTCAGCGGCTTCTACAGGCTGCTGGCCGTCTCCATGAAGATGTCCCAGAGGATCCAGTACTACCAGGTATCTGTTCCCCCCCCCCTCCCCTCTGCTACTGTGGTGTGACTCTACCTCAGGGGCCCCTCAGCTCTGGTGCGTTGACGAGGGATCAGTGTGCTCGGTCATTTTGTGATTTAGGTTACAAATTGAATTTTTAGCGTTTATGGTTTTCTTTCTTACTGATTTTGATTATTTTTCCGTACTGCACGTTATTGCGGCATTTAACTACATAGTTCACAAATAGTACTATCGAGGGGCCCGATTTTTTTGTTTACCTGAAATATGGTAATAATATGCTAATAACCTGATACATGTAATAATGACTATTTTTGTAATTATTTTTCATAATCATGCCTTTAATGTGGTGGGCCTTAAATGTCTGGTTGGTATCATAGTATGCCTTGGGCCATAAAAGCTGTGAACCACTGTTTGGATAATGAGAACGGTATCATCATCATCATCATCGTCGTATCGAATATTGTTCTATACTTGTTCTAGGATCGACTGAAGTCGCAGCGCAAAAACGTAGTTGGTAACTAGTTGCTAGCAGTGGGATACTCAAATATGACCTCTTCTCTTCTAGGGAGTCGGCACCTCAACAGCATCACCCGTGGAGCCGGTGAAGACCAACTGCTTTGCCCTGCTTGCAAAGTTCGGCAAAGAGGTCAGCTCTCCTCCCCACCCCCCCCCTTGAGGAGTCCTCAAAGCGGCGTGAGTTGCGTGTAGAGGGAAGCAGAGCGAGCGGTCTCACCTCAGTGCTTGTGTCCCCCCTGCAGGTGTGTCTCCGAATGAAGCAGTACAAGGATGAGCTGCTGGCTTCCTGCCTGACCTTCGTCCTCTCCCTGCACCACAGCATGGTGGCTCTGGACATCAAGGCCTACTGCCCAGCACTGGAGGTGGGCATCTCTGTACAGCTCGCTCACCCTGGAGACCGCTAGGTCCAGGGGTCACTTGTTGCATGAGTAGCCATGAGGTTTGTGTAGCACTTGCATGCAGAGTGAATGCTAGTGGCCATGCGGAGAGAACCCAGGTAAGAAGTTAAGGAGCCAAGATTAAATAAATAAGGAAATAAATACGGAAATTGTACCGTTTTTTTCCTCACAATACCTTCCTTTTGAAGTTTGTTAGTTTAATTCAGGATTGCTATCAGTTTCAGTACATTTGCACTTTGATTTTGATTATTCAAAGTGAATAATAACATTAATTGTGTGTCTGTGTCTGTTTCTGTGTCCCCAGGCTGCTCTGAAGCTGGGCCTGAGCCACGTGCCCCTGGCCAACGCGGCGCTGGACGCCCTGGAGGCCTGGTCCTCCTTCATCCCCATGGAGGTCATGCAGCCCTGCTACCAGAACACACTGCCCCTGCTGGACGGATACCTCAAGTCCACCTCCGCCAACGGTTCACTCTTCATACGCTTCAGCGCCATTTCCCTGGATTGGAAGATAGAACTATTTTGACTGTGATCAGGCTAAATTAGCCTAATCTAGTCCAGATTTATATGCAAGCACGTAAAGCAGTTAACGATACAATCGGATTAGATGTTAATTTAATCCGCTATCGGGCCTTAATTTCCTTACTTTAATTAAATACAAAATTGGTTAATCTGTGATTGGTTGGGTACTTGTATGTCTAGAACATACCTCAATCCACTAAACTAAACCCAACGTTCATACAGAGATGGTATTATATTTGCCCCTTTCTCTCAATTGTCAGGATTTTCATTAGTTGGAGCGTGAAATATTTAGGGTTTGGATGCCAGAAATTGTAATTGGCCGCTAGACTCTAAGCTGCATTTGTGCGTGTTGGTTTCAGAAAAGGACGACAGCGGCTGGGAGATGACATCATCGGTGTCTTCCAAAAGTGAGAAGGGATACAGCCGAGTGATGAGGAGGCTGCTGAAGCAGTCCAAACACCTCGTCATGGTAGTGGCATGCCAAGGGTTAACTTATCACTCAGCAGTACTTCTGTATTCATGACCCAGGAAGTCTTCAATGGTTGGGATAAATAGGGTCCTGCAACATAAAACCTTCAATAGTTCAAGAGGTGGACAAAGTAAAAAAAAATTGCCATGATTTCTTTTTGTGGCTTCTTCAATGATTTCACAGGAAGATGCTCCCGTTGTCATGGTGAAACTCAGGGTCGTGCGGTTGCTAGGGCACCTGGGAGGACAGATGAACAGGAATCTGGTGACAGGTAAGGAGCTACTGTTGTGGAATTAAACGTCCACTTAAAGCTAGCAGAAAGCACAACGCCAACAGCGGCTGTCTCAACCAAGCTGTCCCGTCTTGAGTTAAGCTCTCCACGTGAGACGTCCACTGGGGACATGAGGAGCAGGCCCCCCAGTCCTCCCAAACTCTGATAACGGTGGCTCTCCCTTAACCCCGTCATGCAGTGGCGTCGACGGAGGAGACGATGAAGAAGTTTGTTGCCTGGGATACGGAGAAGAGGCTGAGCTTCGCCGTGCCCTTCTCGGACATGAAGCCTGTCATCTACCTGGATCCCTTCCTGCCCCGCATCAGTGAACTGGCGCTGTCCACCAGCGACAGACAAACCAAAGTACGTGACCCGGCCACCACGGGGAACAAATACATTGAGCCTCAGAAGGGGGAACCTGGCCCAAAGGAAGACCGCAATTGTTGCAACTGGGGAATTCTTATTATTTGCTTCAAATTGTATTGGCCTGAGCTCCTTTATTACACCGCAGGTGTTGTGCATTTTAAAGCTGGGGTAGTCTAGATACGATTTGAGAAGTCCAAAGAGAAGAGATTAATATATGATAATATATAATAATAAATGAACCCCGAACAATTCACCCCTCCCTCTCGGCTCCCGCTCTGCTCATTTCATCGTCGCTGAAAAGTGCCGCGTGTACGCACCTGTGGGGGGGCCGTGATAATGCTGTGTGAGTGCATTGCGATAAGAAGATGGACTCCCTGAACCAACCAGGAAAGGGAGGCTCTGATTGGACGGAATAAGAACTCAGAACCTCCACAATGTAAAAAGTTTAAATTACAGTCGACCACAATAATGTGTCTCACAGAGAATTACACTTAAAGGGGCTGGAGGCGGTCCTCCCAGTTGTACACAGGAAGAGGTTTTGTAGAGCAGGCGTCCCCTGTTGCCGGCCCGTGACCCCGGGGCTCTGTGCTCCGTGCAGGTGGCCGCGGGCGAGCTGCTGCACAGCCTGATGGTGTACATGGTTGGGAAGAGCGCCCAGATGGTGGACGACCCCAGCAGCCTGCCGCCCATGTACAACCTCCACAAGAAGCTGTTCCCCGTGCTGCTGCGCCTGGCCTGCGACGTGGACCAGGTCGGTGGTGTGTCCCTGCACCGAAACCAAGTAGAAATATACATGGACAATTAGTGTGGTTGGTTCTCTGTATGAGCTGCTGGGAATACGAATTGGATCCACCTTCTTCATGTCTTTGTTCCTCTGCGGTTCCTTGTCAACTGGTCTGACAAACGTCTAGGATTAAGATAGTAGATTTACAATGCATAAGAGCTCTACATGACTTGAAATACTAGATGTGCAGTACTTAAGAGCTTTGGATGGAACAATATGCTAGATGTACGTTACTTTAGAGCTCTAGATGGAATAATATCTGAGATGTACTTACTTTAGAGCTCTAGATGGATTAATATACTGTGTATAGTACTTTGGAGAGCTGGATGGTGTTATTGGATAAACGATTTATGCAGTTTAATATATTATTACTATATATTAAACTGTTAAACTATTATAGTTAGGATAAAGTTGCATGTTTACTTGTTTAGCTATGACGGGTGTGTGTGTGTGATGTGGTCAACTCTTGTATGACCAAACCTGTGTTCTGGTTGCCAGGTAACGAGGCAGCTGTTTGAGCCCCTGGTGATGCAGCTGATTCACTGGTTCACCAACAACAAGAAGTTTGAGAGCCAGGACACGGTGGCGGTTCTAGAGGCTATTCTGGTAATGGGACGCCTCCATCTCCGAGTTCTGATCCGACCCCACACGTAGGGTCGGATCAGAACTTTACTTGTTATTCTTTTTATAAAATCATTCAAAGAAGTTAACCACTGGTATATTGCATAATTACATTGTGTCCTTATCATATTTGTAGCTTGATACTTTCAAAATGATATATCGTAAATACTATATATCATTTGACAGAAGTGTTCCTTGGGAGATAGTTCCGCGGTTCGCGGTTTGGGCGTCTCTAGGGGAACGCTGACCTTTGACCCCCGACCCTGCAGGATGGCCTGGTGGACCCCCTGGACAGCACGCTGCGGGACTTCTGCGGCCGCTGTGTGCAGGAGTTTGTCAAGTGGTCCGTGAAGCAGACCACGCCCGCGCAGCAGGAGAGGAGCCCCGCCAACATCAAGTCTCTGTTCAAGCGCATCTACAGCCTGGCCCTGCACCCCAACAGCTTCAAGAGGCTGGGGGCGGCCATGGCCTTCAACAGCATCTACAGACAGTTCAGGTCAGGGGACCGCTGCGCCCGTTGACCTTCAGTCCAGAGGGGGCATGCTTTGTTTAATTAGTAGTCTACCAGTAATCTTCGATCCATCAGTCCTCGGAAAATGAAAGGGCGGAGTTGAGCCTTGTTTCCTATTCGATGACGACGATCAAGTAAGTAATCTCTATTCTATTCAGGGAGGAGAACGCCCTGGTGGAGCAGTTTGTCTTCGAGGTTCTGGTAGTGTTTGTGGAAAGCCTTGCCCTGGCCCATTCAGACGACAGATCCGTTGGTAATATATCTCTCACCTTTTTATTTGAATATCATTGTAACCAAAAATAGAAAGAAATGTATGGAAAGATGCAACATGTATATAACTCAATTGGTTAGTTTTCCATAAATAAGAACAAATAATTATTAAATGCATACCAAAAGTATAAACATTATTGTTCATAATTGACGATAGCATATGTGCTTGAGAGCTAAGCAGTGTTACGGAGGGCTCTGTGTGGAAGCGTCTGCAGCCGAAGGCATCATTGAGGTTGACGTAGCGCTTCGTCCTCAGGTACGCTGCAGCAGTGCATCGGTGCCATCGACCACCTGAAGAGGATCTTCCAGTACAAAGCTGCCGCTCTCAACCAACACAACGCCAAGAGACGCATCCCAAGGTGGGTCCCCAACACCTGGACCCACAAGGCACTTGGAACTGGTTTATGTGCTGGAAGTATTCCCAAATGTGTAATGTGACATAACCATGCCATATCACAGAGGGTTCAATCCACTACATGCACCAGAAAATGTTAACAAGCATCTCAATATACTGTACATGGAACATCATGGAACATCTTTTTCTGAGGCTTAATGTTCACCTCAATAACCCGTACTAGCATGATGAAATTATCGACGGATTTCCCTTCTCGCCTGCCTCTCTGTAGAGGCTTCCCAGCAGACGTGAAGGTGTGCCTGTCTGACGTGGTGCGCTGGCTGCTGGAGCAGTGTGGCCGGCCGCAGACCGAGTGCCGCCACAAGTGCATGGAGCTCTTCTATGCGCTGGTCCCCTTGCTTCCAGGTGAGCTGCCCTGTGCCCCAGCTAGGTACGCCTCAGCCGTGTGGAACTACTGTGTGTGTGTGGAGTTCAGAGCCAACAAGATCATGGCATTCCACAAATTGTTGTTAACGGAAATTAATCTACTTATAATTATCTGTGCCTGTTCTACACATGCGACGCTCGTGCACCCACGTCCATCCATGTGTTTTAAGCCCCATTTAATTATTTTTGCTGTGCAAATTTGAATGTGACGAAGGGCCCCGATTTTTACCACCAGGTGTGAGTGTGATCGGCCATTACAAGTGGTTTCAAAACCTTCCCTGTGTCTCGTGACCTCACCGGTGGCAGTTTCCACCCAGATGTTTGCTGTATAGATCAGGCAGATTTTAAAACAGCTTGTTAAGGCTAATTACACCCACACCTGGTTGTGAAACAGGGGACCACTATTCATTACATACATCTGTTGAAGTTGAAGTCTCATTCAATCCCATTCTGAGGCTTTTTAAATGTAAGTAACCTAAACTCTTTATCCTTTACAAATGTGCAGCAAGAGTCCCTTTTTACAAAACAAAACAAGGTAGATCGCTCCAATGTCCCCCTGAGGCATATTCATTCATGCCCCGCTCTGTAGACTGAACACGGCTGTGGCCTGCGGTCTTCCCCCAGGTAACAAGGCCCCGGCCCAGTGGCTGGACGCTCTGCTCAAGGAGCAGGGGATGGCGTTCCTGATCGGGAAGTTTGAGGGTGGGGGCCTGATGAGCCAGCCCACCCTGCGGGAGCTGTCGGGCCCCTTCAGCGTGCGCACCACCCTGCAGTGGATGGACCTGCTGCTGGCCGCCCTGGACTGCTACAACACCTTCATCAGCCTGCACCTGGTCAAGCCCCACCAGGTCCTAGGTAGGGCCCCGCCCGCCTCTGGTCTCCCGTCATCAAGAGTCTGTCTGGGTGTCGCCTGACTTGGAACACAGCCACACGCACACGCACACACGCACGCGCGCGTGTTTAGAAATAGCATACATAGCAATTGGTCCTTTTTAATGCCCCAAAAACTGTTTGATACATAAACTGTTTGCATGGTTTTATAGTATATGACATTGAATGTTATTAATTAGCTTCATGAATAAGTTGTCTAAGTGAAAGTTACAAATTCATAAAGGCTTCCCGTTCATGTTAACATAGACTCTTCTGTAATCTGTGTATAATCTGTGTCTTTGGGATTGGTTTGATTTATTCTCGTTGTTCCTCAAGGGTCGGGAGAACAGTCCAGCTTCCGGAAGGCCATCCGGTTCTTCCTGACGGAGCTGGCCACCCAGGAGCTGTCTGCGGCCGAGGGCTGCTTCGCCGTGGGCCAGAAGGGCTCCGTCTTCAGCCCGCGGGAGGTGGAGCAGTACCACTACAGCAAGGGCACCATCATCGTCCGCCTGTTGGAGTTCGCCAGCATGGTCCTCCTCAAATGTGACCAGGCCCTCTGGAAGGTAGCGTCACATGTTACACGTCCAGTTGAATAACTCAGTGATTACCATGACACGCTCCCAGTTAAAACACAGTGATTTTCATGACACACATGCAGTGACTATAATTGTTGTTTATCCATATTCCAATTACGTGTCTGAAGAATGTTATGTGTTAGTTTCTTTGTTGGTCTTTCATCTTTTCCTCACATTTTTCGCCGTCTTCCTTTTTTTTCTGACTTTGTCATTAATCTTTCCTCCTTCTGTCCTTCCCTGGTTCTGCTCCTCTCATGTCCCTCCTCTCGTGTCCCTCTCCCTCCTAGCTCTTGGAGCAGGAGGTGTTCTCCCCCGTGTTCTTTGAGCTGACCGCGGCGGTGGTCTGCCAGCCGTCCTCGGTGGGCTTCAACATGGCCGATGTGGAGGTGATGAAGAACCTGCCGGAGGTGTGTGTGCCACTGCTGAAGGCCCTGATGGCCTCACCGTACCGGGCCGGCCTGGAGAACAGCCTGGGGACCAAACTCACACGACAGAGGTGGGTGCCTCATCCTTTGTAGAGTACCATACCCAGGGAAGTCCAATACATGAAACTGCATGCAAGTGTACTATATTATGAACTGGGATTCCATGCAGTTTACAATGATGAGTAATCAACTTATTTATTAGAATTAATTAAAATATGAATTCCTACTTTGCTATTGTGCGTGCGTGCGTGCGTGCGTGCGTGCGTGTGCGTGCTCTGGTGCTGTGCGTGCGTGCGTGCGTGCGTGCGTGATTCATTGTGTTGAGTGGAACGAGTGCTGTTGGTGCGTGGTCATATGTTGTGATGGAACGAGTGATGTGCGTGCGTGGTCATTTCATTGGTTGATGGAACAAGTGATGTTGCGTGCGTGGTCATATCATTGGTTGATGGAAAGAGTGATGTGCGCAGTGTGGAGGAGCTGTGTGCGATAGACCTCTACAAGGAAGGCAGGCAGAGCGGCCACGACCACATGGAGATGATCCTGTCTGCCTGCAAGCAGATCCACAAGGCAGGCTTCCTCAGCAGCATTCTGCACAGCAAGGTATCCCAAAACAACCGTTTAATCATCATAAAGGGTTGGGGTAGCATCTTGAACTCTGTCTTCCACTGTGGGTGACTTGGGACTTATTTTTACCTTGCAGAAACGTTTCAACACCGACATGTCGTTCGAGCACACACACAAACCCACTTACACCAAGAGACCGGCACATTTACCCTCCACATCGGATGGATGCATGAGGATCTTCTTTAGCTAGCTTGCTTGGCTCATGGTACACCGTTCATTCGTGCCTGCTTTGCTGTTCTTTCCCCTGGCAACGTAGGACGCAACGTACGCCTCGGCCCTGAGCTCCAGGCTTCTCATGACGGTGTACAAGGGCATCGCTCCCGGGGAGGACAGGAAGGCCCTCCCTCCCCTGGACATCAACAGCAGGAGGCTGGCAGACAGCCTGCTCCAGCTGGCCTTCTCCCTCAGCCAGCAGGTGGGTCAGGATGGGGTTGGTTCTGTCTGGACGCCGCTCACAAGGCAGACGGGCGGATATCAGCGCGGAAGGGGCCCTTTTACCTTATTTATTTATTCGTATTAGTTCTGCTCATTCTGGGTTGCTGGAAGAGAGGATAAGTTTCCTTCTGAAAGCTTCATCCAATAAAGGGAATTTGTTTTCCTTTGATATAATCTATCAAAGGTAATGAAACGGAAAACAAGGCTTTACTCCACCCTTTCAGTTTTTCTACTCCGGCCTTGTGCGTATACTTGCAGAAGTTCTACTATATCATAGTAGGACCTTTTTGTATATATTGTACATACCGAGATACCATTTGTATATATTTACTCCTTTTTGTGTTTTGTTTTTTTTACCCCAATGGATTATTTTGTTATTGAATTATAATCTTGAGCACGGTTATTGTAACAACTTCCCCCCTGGGATCAATAAAAAAAAAAAACAGAATCTAATCAGCCCTTCTCCTCTCCTCTCTTTCCCATGATGCATCCTGGCCAGAGCGACTCCCTGGTGGAGCTTCTGCTCAACACCATCCGGCTCTCGGTGCCGCTGGCTGGTGGTCGAGGCGGCAACAACTTCCTCTGCTTCTCCCACGGCGAGTACTTCTACAGCCTCTTCCAGACGACGGTCAACGCAGAGCTGCTCCGGCTGCTGGACGCCACAGTGCCGGCCCTCATGAGGGCTGCCTCATCCAACCCCACTATGGTACGCCCCCGCAGAGTTATGAACCCGCCGAGGTGATAAGGTCCAAGGTGATGTAGGACTCTACAGCCGTGCAGCCACTGCCAGTGGTGGAGAGGTGTGCGTATAGCGGCTGGAGGTACCAAACCGGTTGGAAGGAGACATTGAGACGACAACACCAAATAGATTTCCCCTCCCTCTCTGTTCTCCTTCCACCCTATGTTAGCCCACTACTGAGAAATGTTGCATTTCATACACCTGGGATTTACCGGCAAGATTCATTGAAGCAATCATGGAAAAGATGCTCACAGAAAGAAGAGGATGGTTAAGCTATTTCTCCCTGTTATTGTTCTAAAATAACAGCTCTTAAATCGTACATACGGCACCTTTGTAAGGTGTGTGTAATGTTTTGAATACAAAAGCTAGCGAATTCATCTCCCCTCTCAGCCATTATTTTCTATTGTGTTACATACGTTGTCATCTAGTTCGGGTTTTTTTTAGTGTTTGAGCCTCAATTTTCAAATTGACTGAACAATTTAATTGCAAAGCGAATGCTGACGTCCTAAGAGTCCATTCTATCGGACTAACGATGGTTTCAACGAGCCCTTCCGGGGCAGAGGTCCGTGTTCTGAGGCCGACGTTGAGTGGCTGTGTGCTCTGGCCGTTGCTGTGTGCTCCAGGTCAGCGTCCTGCTCAACGGCGTGCTGGACCACACCTTCAGAGAGCGCTCCGTCCGCAGGAGCCAGGGCAGCCGGCTGGTGGAGCAGGTACTGACCCGCTGGGACAGCCTGAGGTCCTGGTGGGCCACGGAGACCGCCACCCCGGAGAGCAAGACCGCCACGCTGCTGCTGCTGTCCAAGCTGCTGCAGGTCGCTCGCTCACTCACTCACTCACTCACTCACTCACTCACTCACTCACTCACTCACTCACTCACTCACTCACTCACTCACTCACTCACTCACTCACTCACTCACTCACTCACTCAAGAAAATGTATTGAATTATGTATAAATGGGTGTTGCTGTGTTTTTGTTTATAACATGAGTACCCATTAGGATGATAGAATCATTTTTGTGTCAATATATTTATGTTGTGTGGTCTAATATATTTCATTGGTGGATCAGATCGACTCCTCTGTGTGCACCAATATCAACCATGAGGCTTTCAAGGTGGTGTTCTCCACCTTCACCACACTGCTGGTGGACAAGACCCTGCCGCTGAATCTGAAGGTAACAAACATATTTGTGACGTAGAACGCCAACTGCATAATCAATAGTGTAGAATGAACCAACCATTAAATCCTCCCTTAGAACACTGTGAACAACACAAACAAACCTTGTCAACTATAATGTAAAATTATACAGCCTAGCATCTGTTGGGTTTAGTCATTATTGAAAGACGGTTCATTATGACTACAAGAAAAACAGGCAATGTTCTATTTCTCTTGCCTCTAATCCCTCACTCACTCATTCACTCACTCACTCACTCACTCACTCACTCACTCACTCACTCACTCATTTACTCACTCACTCACACACAGAGCCAGGCCCTGCTGGTGTTGCCCTTCTTCACCACCCTGCCCGTGGAGCCCCTGGCCGCCCTGCAGGGGGCGCTGGAGGAGCTGGTGGCCTCTCACTTCCCCATGCAGTCGGACGAGTTCCCCCGCGGATCGCCGCAGCGCAACAACTACATGGACTGTGTCCGCAAGGTGAGCCAACCGGAGGCTCTAGAGCCAACCGGAGGCCCTAGAGCCAACCGGAGGCCCTAGAGCCAACCGGAGGCCCTAGAGCCAACCGGAGGCCCTAGAGCCAACCGGAGGCCCTAGAGCCAACCGGAGGCCCTAGAGCCAACCGGAGGCCCTAGAGCCAACCGGAGGCCCTAGAGCCAACCGGAGGCGCGAGAGCCAACCGGAGTCCGTAGAGCCAACCGGGAGGCCGTAGAGCCAACCAATCAGCAAAGAGATGCCACATCTGTTCTCTCTAAGAACAGATATTCTCACCAAGTATTCCCTTTTAATAGCTGATGGTTGCCTCTGGCATTTAAAAATGCCATTTTAGCTCTTAAATGTAATCTACACACCACTTTTGTAATACCTAAGTATCCATGTTTTTATTGTTTTTAGCTCCTAGATGCCCTAGAACTTTCTCAAAGCCCGCTGTTGCTGAAGCTCCTGGCTGGGGTGTTGTGTCAGGACTCCAAACACATCATGGAGGACCAGTTTCAAAACTGTTTCCAAAGCATCGCCAAGCGGTAAGCAAACCTTCCCAGGATGTCACCATGGCCATTCGTAAGTACGTCATCTACGTCCCGATTACAGTTTTTGCATGGACGTTTCCGTATTAAAGTAAATGAATCATAATAAATAAAAAAAATTCAGCAGAGGTTTAATAGTTTGATAACGGGACTTTGTCCATCAAGGTACCTCGGTGTGATGGCCACAACAAGTTTAAAACCACTTCATTAGTGTGCTTGTAAACAAACTTGATTGAATGGTCGTCATGAGGTGTGGTCACAAAAGAAGGACTCGTGCTTTCTGCGTGTCCCCCGTGGGTCCGCTTTGATCCGCGTGCCGTTAGTGTCACCGTCCGCCCCCGTCATCGAGGGCTCCACCCAACCTTAACCTCCGGTCCTCCCAGGTCCAGCCCGGAGCGGCAGCTGCAGCTGCTGTGCCTGGTGCACGGGGTGGTCCAGCGGGGAGACCTGCCCCTGCCCTCCATGCTCCAGGCCATGATGGAGCGGGTGCTGCTGCCCCTGGCCTCCCACTGCAGCCCCGGCGCCCTGGCACTCTTCTTCCTGGAGAACGTCTCGGACGTCATGACGCTGCTGCTCTCGCGCTTCACCAAGGTCGTTGGCTGCTCCCAGACGCGGTTGCTTTTTTTGCTATATACATGTAGCCCCCGTGGTCCCAACTGG
Organism: Melanogrammus aeglefinus; assembly: GCA_900291075.1. Taxonomy (NCBI): domain Eukaryota; kingdom Metazoa; phylum Chordata; class Actinopteri; order Gadiformes; family Gadidae; genus Melanogrammus; species Melanogrammus aeglefinus. The sequence continues at coordinate 40,796 of OLKM01000016.1, forward strand.
ACTGGGTAGATGAGGGGCTAGCATCGGTCTAGGAGGAACACTTTAAAGTGACTCAGCAATGGGTTTGGTGCTGGTTGAATAGTTAACCATTGTAATGCCTTTTTAGCATCAATGAACATTGATATTGATGCTGGGTTTACAAGGGATTGTACACACAGGGATTGCCGCTAAAATTCGAATCGTATGGTTAACTACAGAGCAACCTAAACGTACTGCACACAGGAATACACCAGGTTGGTAAGGGTTAGGGCACATTTAGGGCATTCAGCAGACGTTTATCTAGAGCGACATCCAATAAGTGCATCCGTCAGTAGAAAGCAACACAATATATCACAGTCAGTACAGTACACATATTCAAAGTAACAAGTGCCAAGCATTTACAATTGCTAGGTTATATAACACAAGCACACACATAGTACAGATACTACCTATATTCTACGGTCAACCACTTGCCCCTCTTTTCAAGAAAAGCGCTGGCGTGAACGGCTATTACATTGCCCTGTGTGTGTGTGTGTGTGTGTGTGTGTGTGTGTGTGTGTGTGTGTGTGTGTGTGTGTGTGTGTGTGTGTGTGTGTGTGTGTGTGTGTGTGTGTGTGTGTGTGTGTGTGTGTGTGGAGGGGCTTGCAGCCGTGACATGATTTCCTACTCCATCCACTCAAACTTCCTGTCCCTTGTTTCAGTCCAGCGAAGACGTGTTTGAGTCCCAGCTGCTGAGGAAGCTGGCCAGCCTGAAGCTGATGGAGCTGCTGTACTCCCGCCTCCCCAAAGAGGAGCTGTACTCCAAGGAGTCTCGCGTCAACCAGGCGTACTGCCGCTCGGACCGCACCGAGGGCAACGAGCTGTCCAAGGCCCTCATCAAGTAGGTCAAACCCCCTGGTCACCCACATGAGTCTGATTGTCGCCATCAGTGTCATGATATGATGATGACGTAGCCTCACACCCCACATTGTTTGTAACCATCGGAATCAGACCTACCATTCACATTAAATATAATCCTGTGATCAGAATCAGAATCAGAATAATCTTTATTGTCATTGTACAAGACAACAAACATTTTGTTTGTAGAAGTCCTCCTCCAGTTGCACAGTTAAAAAAACAACAACATTATCAACAGTATCAGCAATATATGTATACAATAAAATGTATATTTAAATAAAATGTTTTAAAAAGTGCAATAGTGCAATCATGTGTGTATGAGATGAGACGGGGAGTATCAGTGTGGGAGTGGAGTTTAGTAGTGTCACAGCTCTATGATAGAAACTGTTTTGATTGCACGAGGATTGTGCTTCCTTGGTTTCACTAAACCGGTCTTCACTGTTACAACCATTAAAGGGAACGTTAACCCTAGTTGAGCCGAAGAACCTCTGCCCACGTGTAGCACGGTGAAGTGCCCTGTATCATGGCTGTCCGCCCCCCTCCCACCAGGCTGTGTTTCGAGGCCTTCACGGAGAACATGGCCGGAGAAAGCCAGCTGCTGGAAGCCAGGAGACAGTACCACTGCGCCGCGTACAACTGCGCCATCGCCGTCATCAGCTGCAGCTTCAGCGAAGCCAAGTTCTACCAGGGCTTCCTGTTCAGCGAGAAGCCAGAGAAGGTAGGCCCTGGCCTGGAGAGGCCGTAAATCGCACAATGTGGATGGTTTAATGGTATGCAATAAAGGACGTGTTTTTATTGCTGATGGATGCTAGTTAAGCAGCTGATAGACCAGACACACATTGTCATGCTTTTAAGACAGTGAGACTGGCTGTAGAAGATGTTTACTTTCTTTTAAGATAATTATATTATATTTGTACTGTTTTTGTTTTTCCAGCATCAATTCATTTTGGAAAACCTTATCGATGTCCAAAGGGCTTATAATTTTCCAGTGGAGATCGAGGTACGTGGCAGCAGATATGCACTACTTTGTCCCTTCGTCACGGTTTCTCCCAAACCCCACAGCCCCCCTGTCCTTTCAATGTCACTGTATATAATAATAAACATTACTTCTTCTTTTGATATAGGTCCCGCTTGAGAGAAAGAAGAAATACATCCTGATACGTAAAGAAGTGAATGAAGAGAACGGAGGTACAGTCTTTCAGATCTGACCCGGGCATACCCCGTTGGCCACCTTACCACCACATATATATCAATGTTAGTGTTAAAGGTTATTACCAGGTGTGGGTGTGATTGGCCTTTGCTGACATCAAGAGTGGGCGTGTCCACCTAGACGTATGCTGGATAGATCAGTCTACCATCAGACCCAGTGGACTGTAGCACACGTTGCCGATCTAGCCGTCATACATCTAGCTGGACACGCCCACTTGTGATGTCAGAAGAGGCAGATTTACACAACTGCTTGTAGCGGCTAATCACACTCACACCTGGTGGTACGATATGTAACCTTTTAACCAACGGACCCGTGTTGTGCACCACAGAGGCTCCGGTGTATCTCTCCTCCCAGTCGTACATGGCCGACAGCAGTCTGAGCGAGGAGATGAGCCAGTTTGACTTCTCCACGGGGGTCCAGAGCTTCTCTCTCGGATCCCAGAACCCTGAGGGGAACCCGCGCACCGTCGCCAAAAGGGCAAGTCCTCCCTCCACGGCCTCCGCCTCGCTGTACTGACTGACTGTCTGCACAGCTTTTAGAGAGGAACCCTCACACTAAAACAATGTAACCGCTGCAGCAGCACCCGCTATTGTCAACTGGGTCGCTGCAAGGATGGTTTCTGGTTCAAATGAGTGCACTTACCCGTTTATCAATTGGGTACCTCAGTTGTTTAAGCTATGTTTGCTGCTTTTGTTAAATATTAGTTTTCGGGTATTACTCAAAACGTTAGCTTAACAAAGCTAAGCTAACTGTGAATGTATTCTTAAATTAGAAGCACATTAACATTTATGATTTTCACCAGCGCCCACAGGAGACTGAGGAGGCGACGGCGTCCCAGGACGTGTCGGTGGTTCTGGAGATGGACGAGCTGAATCAGCACGAGTGCATGGCCTCCATGACGGCCCTGATCGGTCACATGCAGAGGAGTGGCATCACCCCCAAAGTGGAGCAGGTCAGGGAGGCGCTCCCAGTGACACACACACACACACACACACACACACACACACACACACACACACACACACACACACACACACACACACACACACACACACACACACACACACACACACACACACACACACACACACACACACACACACACACACACACACACCTCAAACACCTCACGACCACGCAGGCAACCCTGCACCTCGTAGCCATCCAGGTTTCCACACCCCCTCTGCTCCATGTCATTCCAATCCTTCGCTATCCTGTCCTGAAAAGCGTGACAGGCCCTGGAAATATATATATGCCTTTCAGATGATAAGCCGTGGTGATTTGTGAATATTCAGAATACCGAATAAGCTGCAAGGTTTTTAATGTATGTATATTTCTTCTTTGTCAATTTTATTTCCACGCATGTATCCAAAATAAAGTAGGGCACTTGTGATTGACCAAACATCGTGTTAGTATCCGTAGAGCTTCAGTGCAGATACCAGTTCTCAATGTGTTTGCGGTGCAGGGATCCACGCCCAGAGAGCTTCCTCCGTGGATGAAGTTCCTGCTGGGCAAGCTGGGGAACCCGTCCACGCCTCTGAACATCCGTCTCTTCGTGGCCAAGCTCCTCATCAACACGGAGGAGGTGGGCCCCCAATCACCGCTCGCACCTCAGCGCTCCCCATCTTCTGTGCTTCGTGTTTCCACACTGCTGTCTGAGAAGTGCCTGTAAAGATGTACGGGGGTGCTTGCAGGTGTTCCGGCCGTATGCCGCTCACTGGCTGGGGCCGCTTCTCCAGCTGGTGGTGTCGGGCAACAACGGGGGAGAGGGCATCCACTTCATGGTGGTGGACATCGTGGTCACGGCGCTCTCCTGGATCAGCCTGGCCAGTCCCAAGGTGCGTTGTGTTTGTTTGTTATTTTCCCGAGACGCTTGCCCGCCCCTCAAGAGAGTGGTGTAAGGACGCAGGGACAGGCGTCAGATCATAGACGTCACTTCTCTGTCCCCCAGGGTAACCCCAGGGATGAGGTGCTGGCCAATCGGCTGCTGGAGTTCCTGATGAAGCACAGCTTCCACAGCAAGAGGGCGGTGTTCCGCCACAACCTGGAGATCATCCGTACCCTGGTGGAGTGCTGGAAGGACTGTCTGTGTGTGCCCTACCGGTGCGGCTCATGCACCCCCGCTCTGTACAACAACTGCATAGCATTTCATTGAAGGCTAATCTAAGTGATTGGATTCAAACTGCACTAATTAAAAATGGACATAACAGCAAAGAGGATTTCCGGGATACGACATATTGCACAGAAAATGACTCTAGCTCTTCCTAGTTTTAAAAGTAAATAATCGGAACGGTTTACAAGTTGAACAGTGCACTAAACGACACATCTATGTCTTTCTCTTAAATCAACGTGGTGGAACCGTCATGTCTCATGCTTTGTCTTTTGAATAACGGTGAACCCTTTGTGTGTTCCCTGTCCATTTGGTCCTCCCTCTCCTTTGACTCGTTCCTGTCCTTTTTGTGTTTTCCTTTAAGTCTGATCTACGAGCGGTTCAGCGGCAGCGACCCCAACAGTAAGGACAACTCCGTAGGGCTTCAGCTTCTGGCCATCGTCCTGGCAAACAGCCTGCCAGCCTACGAGGCCACCTGCGGAGTGGACTATGACAGGTGGGAGACCAGTGCATGCACAATGCAAGAAGACCCCTGGAAGTGACACGTCTTTTAAAGTCTGCAGCCTTCCCAGAGATCTCGTCACATGTGTCAATGCGGTCAACTTTTGATACCTGGTGTTGACTGACTTAGTGGTTAGACTCAATGTCCGGATTCGTTCTCTTATCTAATGAACATGTTGGTTTAAGGACATGATGAACCATCTTCCTCCTAAAGGGAAGCTAAGTTAAACCATTTTGTCAGGAGATGAAGGTGCTTGGTTTAACGGCACACTCTGGCGGTAATTCTCTTGGATTGTTAAATGTGAAGAACGACGAATCACGGGTCATGTTCTTGATTGATTACATGATTGTTCTTGAGCATTGCTCATTGTCCTGGCTGATTCCGGTGCATTGTGTGTCTCTCAGGTACATGCAGTCCCTGGCCAACAACCTGTCCTTCACGCACTATAAAGAAGTTTACTCTGCAGCCGCTGAGATCGTTGGCCTCATCCTGAAGAACATGGCTGAGAGAAATGAGGTAGGCAGTGTTGCTGTCACTCTTATTCTGCTCTTCGGTAGCTTGTTCACCTTTTTACAAGCTACCAAAAAGAAAAATGATGCTGTTATAAAGTTATATTGTGCAGCTTTAAAGGTGCTGTAGGTGAAAAAAAAAAGAAGCTATAATTTCAGTGTACCGTAATTTGGTATAAATGCCAGAGGCATCCGTCAGCTATTGAGTCAAATGTGCTGTGAGAATATCTGCTTTGAGTTAACTGCACCTCTCAGCCAATTTGGATTTCAGACATGTAGGCCTACATTGTCTCCTGGCTTACTTAACCTGCGTGTCGTTTGCTGTCAGTCTCCGCAAGTCCTTCTGAGCCTGGCGGCCGGCAAGGTGACGGAGCTGAAGAAGAAGGACCTAGACGACAAGTTCATCATCTGCCTGAGTAAAGTGTCAAAGCACTTTCCTCCCTTTATGGACCGGTAAATAAATAATCTACACATGTATACCACTACGACGTCACCAGTGCGTCTCTTTTTGACAACACCCTTACCACGATAACTCTCCGCCTGTTGCTTCCGTTCCGTCCTGCAGATTCGTGAACTCTGTGTTCTTCCTGCTGCCCAAGCTGCACGGCATCCTGAAGACCCACTGTCTGGAGTGCGTGCTGAGCCGCGCCGAGGTCATCCCAGACATCTACATGCTGCTCCAGACCAAGGGCTTTGTGCAGATGATGGCCCACAGGTGGGACAAATGCACCACCTCACACACGTTCACATGGCTGGGGCCTTTCCATCTGCATTGGCGTTCATTATCATTCATCGGGTTATGTCCTTCTGTTGTGACTCCAGCGTGTCTGGAGGCAGCATGACTCTGAGTGTTGGTGTTGTCTTCCATTCCTCCCCCCACCCCACCCCCCCCCCCCCCCCCCCCCCAGGGACGAGGCGAGGCAGAGGGTGTGTCTGGACATCCTCCACAGGGTGCTGGCCCTGCTGACCCCCCCGCAGATGCAGGAGGTCCTGGGAGCTGTGACGGCCTTCGTGTCCCACCCCTCCCCCGTCTGCAGGGAGAGGATGTACGACATCCTCATGTGGATCCAGGACAACTACAGGCTAGTGCTCGGCTGTTTAGTGACTCATCTATCGGGCCTTGCTTTCTATCTAGAAGGCCTTCATCACATGAACGCCATGTTTCCCATGTGCACTGACTTCGGGGCCAACGCTAGTTCCTTATTGGCTCAAGTTGGCACCGAGGGGATGTCACTTGTTGGTGTACAAGCTCGATCACAGAGAGCTTTGTTGAGCTACTGTTGACCCAGAAGTTGTTATAGTTGTTTTGGTGCCTTGAAGGTTTGCTTTGGTTTCAGGAAAGTTTATTTCATGGGACTTCCTGGTTCTCCTTAGTGATGAGGAGAGCATGGCTGACGAGACGTCGGTGAAGGTCCAGGAGGCCGCCAAGGAGACCCTCCTTCAGGGCCTCGTGGACGAGAACCAGGGCCTGCAGTGAGTACCCGCTCACACCCTCTGGCTCCCAGCTCTCTGTTCCTTTGGGGAAACCCGGGGGGATTTGGAGTTCCATTTGACTTTATTATCATTTTTTGTTTCATGGCATTTCATATAGGAAGCAATTTTGCTTGTTATTTGCTACGAGCCATTTCTTTTAGATTAACTCCTTCATCCTTTTTATTTATTTATCCAAAGAAGTTTCTTGCTTGCTCAAAACAGCAAGAGAAATTCACTATAAAACCATACATTGTTTTGTCCATTGACCCAGGGTCACACATGATTTTCCATTTCCTACTCGCCATTCACTGGGGAGTAGATCATTATAACACCGGTCCGACAGGCCTGAGTGCTCCAGCGCTGTGCGTGTGTGTGCTTCCCTTCCAGGCTGTACGTGCGTAACTTCTGGAGCCAGGAGAAGCGTCTGCCCCGGGCCACGCTGGAGCGCATGCTGCAGGTGCTGCACTCGCTGTACTGCTGCCAGATCGAGAGGTCCTTCCTCAGCCTGGCCACCAATCTGCTGCTGGAGACGACCAGCCAGAGCCCCGACTTCACACGCAACATGTTCGAGTACCCGCTGTCGGAGTGCACCTTCCAGGTCCGTTCTGTCTCCCGACGCTTTGGCCGTCTCCATGCCAACCTTTGACAGGTGGCATGGTTGCATTTATATAAATATTCCTTCTGACACTAAACCTTTGTGGTGTTGGTCATGATTTTATTATTTTACTTATTTTTGTTGGTCAGGGGTAACATGATAAAGATTCACTGCATTCCTTATTTTGTATAATTCCACCAAATTCTGTGTAGATGACTACCAGTTAAGTAGTCGACTGCAATGAGATGTCAGTGGATGCTAGTTTTTTGGGCTTTGTCAAAATGAACAGGATAATTGAGAATGAAAATAATGAGCTGTATTGGGATATTCCCTCTGATGAATCCCCATGGCCACAACGGAGTCCATGGTATAGAAAGTGATCGAGTCCACTCTGAATACTCTCCCCTTCTCAACGCACGCACGCGTTTCAGGACTATGTGATCGACTCAAACTGGCGCCTGAGGAGCACGGTGATGACCCCCATGTTCGTGGAGACCCAGGGCTCCCAGGGGCCAGCAGAGAGCCAGGCTTCCCTCTCATTGGCGGGCGGGGCCAAGGGCCAGCTCAGAGCCACGCAAGCCACCCTGGAGTTCACCCAAACACAGGCAGCGGGAGGTAAAGCAGACATACCACACGATGCCATACGTTCAGCCACAGTGTGCCCACCGATTTTTTCAAAAAGAATAAATAACTTCAACTGTTGGCTTATTATGATGTCTTTCAATATGGCACCCATTGCACCCCTAACCATCCCTGGGAGAAGGGACCCCTCCTTCCCAGGTTTCTTCCTTGATAGTTTAGGGCGTCTTTCTTGGTCCAGTCGCACCAACGTTAACCCCTCAGTCCCTCCTGAACCGTCGTGGTTGTGGTCCGCAGGGCGGCGCACCGCCTACAACTGGCTGACGGGCAGCAGCGTGGACACGCTGGCCGAGTACTCGCTGGGCTCGGAGTCCCTCTCCTCCTCGCTGCTGGCGTACGGCAGGAGGCCGGCGGCGGCGCGAAGGCCAGTGGGGGAGGGCTTCGGCACCCGGCGCCTCACCGCGCCCCCCGACGAAGGGGACAGCCGCAGCAGAGGTGGGTGGGGGAGTGGGGAGCAGCCGGGTCCTATTGACCCGCTTGGATGTCCTTTCAGTGGGTGGGCATTGGCTCATATTTTAAATCCCACTCGATGTTTCCAAGAGGAATTAGAGGTTTGTTGTATTCTTCCTCCTCCTCCTCCTCCTCCTCCTCCTCCTCCTCCTCCTCCTCCTCCTCCTCCGGACCAGCGGAGAGCGAGCGGCGTGCGGACATCCAGAGGCTGAGACGGCGGTTCCTGAAGGACCAGGAGAAGGTCAGCCTTGGCTTCGCCCGGAAGGAGGTGCAGCAGCAGAGACAGAGGAAGGTACTGGACACTGTGAAGCTCCCCGGAGGACTGGGAGTCTCCCCCTTCAAATGGACAATAATGTCTTTAACAAATACACTTTACGCAGGCACTTAGTACTTAGCGTTGAGTAGCGTCTTAACCTAGCTGTCTTTGTTGTGTACGGTATAACCTAGCGGTTGTAATTGCTAAGCACTTGTTTCTATGAATATCTTGACTGTACCTACAGCGATATATTGTTTAATTTTCTTCTGACAATTGTACTTATTTTAAGTCGCTTTGGACTAAAGGATCTGCCAAATGCCCTTAATGTAAATGTTAACTTGATTAAAAATGTGTTGTAGAAAGTAGGAACTAGGGTGTGTGTGTGTGTGTGTGTGTGTGTGTGTGTGTGTGTGTGTGTGTGTGTGTGTGTGTGTGTGTGTGTGTGTGTGTGTGTGTGTGTGTGTGTGTGTGTGTGTGTGTGTGTGTGTGTGTGTTCTGATTTACAACCAGCCTCACTTCTCCCCTGTCTGCCCCGGTCTCCCCCCCTCTGACCGTCCCTCGGACCCCAGGAGGACCAGGTGGACAAGAGGCTGAGGAAGGAGTCCCAGGTGACGCTGTACCGCAGCTACCGGGCTGGAGACTTCCCGGACATCCAGATCCCATTCAGCAGCCTCATCGCCCCCCTGCAGGCCCTGGCCCAGGTCAGCCGCCCCCATGGCCCAGCCACTGGCTGGCTGCCTTCTGACGCACCTCACTGGTCCAAGGCTAAGCTGTTCAGTAATGAAGAGGATCGGAGCATAGACGGGGATGCTGTGTGAACTGGATTGGTCGACGCAGAAGTCATTAATGGCGCCAAAATAGTGGTATCCGTGGAGCACCTTGGACGTGGGGCAGTAGCTCAGGACGTAGAGCGGGGTGGCTGGTAACCGCAAGTTTGCTAGTTCGATCCCCGGCTCATTCTAGCCGAGTGTCTAGGTGTCCCTGAGCAAGGCGCCTAACGCTAACTGCTCCTGACCATCTCAACCCCTTGCATGGTTGACTCCGCCGTCGGTGTGTGCATGAATGGGTGAATATCAGGCCATATTGTAAAGCGCTTTGGATAAAAAGCGCTTTAGAAATTCAGTCCATTTACCAGTGATCTGTTTTTGTCAGACGTGTTCCTCTCTCTTGTACAAGGTCTAATGCCTCAACCTGTGTTGTGTTCCTGTTGCCCGGCAGAGAGACGCCATCCTGGCCAAGCAGCTCTTCAGCGGCCTGTTTACGGGCATCCTGGGGGAGATGGAGGAGCACAAGTCCGTCGAGGAGGCCCGGCAGATCAAGGAGCAGCTCGTGAGAGACCTCGACTCCTTCCTGAGCCGCAGCACCCTCTGCTTCCCTCCCTTCGTGGCCTGTGTGCAGGTTCGTGACCCTTGAGACTCGGGCCCAATCCCATTTCTACCCCTTACCCCTTCACCTTACCCCTCCCCCTTGTTTTGAAGGTGGAAGGGGAAGGGGGTAGAAATGGGATTGGGCCTTAGGCCCAATCCCCTTCCCCTTCCCCTTCCCCTTCCCCTTCCCCTTCCCCCTTCAAAACAAGGGGGAGCGGTAAGGGGTAGAAATGGGATTGGGCCTTAACCCCTGTCATCTTAAGTGTTTCCTGGTTGCCAGTCAACACATTTTCTAGATGTGTATATTTAGTGATGCATTTTGCTGTGCATTTGCTCTTATTTACACGAAAAAAAACAGTTTTAACTCAAAGTATATTGAGAAATTGTTATAAGTCAATCTCTGTGTTCTGATGAACCAAAGCCAGCGTTCTTGGTATGGTGTGTGTGCAATGTGACCGAGCTGCCCGAGGCCCCACCCAACATCCTGCCGACCTGTCCGTGTGTCCAGGACATGAGCCTCCAGCACCGGGACCTGCTGCACCTCCAGCCGGCCTCCATCAGCGCCACCTGCCTGGCCAGTCTGCAGCAGCCCTCTGGCATTCTGCTGCTGGAGAAGGCCCTCCGACAGGCCAGCGGGGGCAGCGCCGAGCCCCCCGCCAAGCGCTCCCGAGGACGCAAGGAACTCCCCCCGGACACGGAGAAGTGGATCCACCTGGCCAGGTAGGCGCTGCTGTAGTCTCACTCTCTGCGTCTCGGATCGGGTCCTAAAAATCCATACCTTTTTTATGATTGGGTAGAAGACATATTTATCCGTGTTTTCCCGCACGTGACCCAAGGCTATACAGATCACTGGAGGACTACGACGTGGTCCGCGGGATCTTTGGCGGTAAAATCGGGACCAAGGCGATAACCTGCACGGCACTCGATGCTGAAGCCAGCAACGACTTTGCAGAGGCTGTGAAGCTCTACAACGAGGTAACCCAGTCCCTCTATATCACCATACTGTCAGGTAGATCCATGCCGGTAGTGTACTGTTTATTGTGAGCACATCATAACCTGCCTGTTCTCAGACATGATACCTAGCCACCTTTTATCCACCTTTATCTAAACCTAGTGTTCAAATTCTGTCGTCTTTCATTTTTTGTGGGCTGGAAAGAAATGACCTGAATCTTATCGACACTACTGCAGTTTAAACAGCATATTACTGTAAATATATGTTTGAATGTTTTGAACCAGATTTAGAGTATCGAAGACGATGGCTTGCCGAGTTTGAGCGAGAGGCTCACCAGAAGATGAGCTGTGTGTGTGTGTGTGTGTGTGTGTGTGTGTGTGTGTGTGTGTGTGTGTGTGTGTGTGTGTGTGTGTGTGTGTGTGTGTGTGTGTGTGTGTGTGTGTGTGTGTGTGTGTGTGTGTGTGTGTGTGTGTGTGTGTGTCGGTCAGGCTCTGAACCAGGAGGAGTGGAGCGACGGCGAGCCCACGGAGTCGGAGAAGGACTTCTGGGACCGGGCCGCCATGGAGGCCTACAGCCACCTGACGGAGTGGAAGTCCCTGCAGTACTGCTCCGTCATCAACGTGGACGACAGCCCCCAGCCCGACCTGGACAAGATGTGGGCCGAGCCCTTCTACCAGGTACTGTAGTGATAGGACCAGGCCAGGGAACCCATTTCATTGGAAGGACTGTGGCTTCTTTAAGCCCAGGCTTAGATTTGACCAGATGAATAGAATGTAGAATACAATAGAATTCTTTATTGTCATTGTACAGGATACAACAAAATTGGATGGCAGTCCTCTTGGTGCTTTATAAATAAACATTGTTTATAAAACATACAATACGAAACAATACAATGTCCAGCTATTCACAGACTACCCTCCCACATCCCTACATCCTCACACACGCATGCATTGACATACATTCTCCACTGCATGCTTAAAGTGACAGTGAGGTAGCAAGGCCGATGGAAGTGTTTGAACCTTACGTGTCCAAGTAGGACATGGTAGGCTTTGGCTGCTTGGTAAATGTTGAATGGACTGCATTTATAGTAGCGCTTTTCTAGCCAGTGGCCACTCAAAGCACTTCACAATCATTGCGACTTTGACATTTCCCCAAGACCCAATGTGTCAAATCAAGTGACGTGTGTGTGACTGTGTGTCTGTAGACGCTGTGTGCAGGATGTTGGGTGAAATCCAGCTTGTCGGGAGCAGTTGGGGTCAGGGGTTTCGCTCTGGGCCACACCCGATACTTAGCTAGGAGGACCCAGGGATGGAACTAGCAACTTTCCGGTTACAAGTCAACCCGCTGTACCTTCTGAGCCACTGCCGCCTCAATAGTCACCTTCCTGCTAGCTTTTCTTATAAGATTCATCCCCATCTTTTACAACCCACTTTGAGTAGGACCGGTAAAATCCTAGGATTCATTGGCTATCGGTGCAGCCATTCCAACTGTGTGGGACTGTGTGGGACTGTGTGGACTGTGTGGGACTGTGTGGGACTGTGTGGGACTGTGTGGGACTGTGTGGGACTGTGTGAGACTGTGTGAGACTGTGTGAGACTGTGTGAGACTGTGTGAGACTGTGTGAGACTGTGTGAGACTGTGTGGGACTGTGTGAGACTGTGTGAGACTGTGTGAGACTGTGTGAGACTGTGTGAGACTGTGTGAGACTGTGTGAGACTGTGTGAGAATGGATTTTTTGTGTGTGTGACTGCGTGCGTGACTGTGACTGTGTGCGTGCCTTTGTGCGTGCCTGTGTGTGTGTCTGTGACTGTGTGTGTGTGTGTGTGCCTGTGTGTTCCCAGGAGGTGTACCTGGGCCACATGGTGCGCAGCATGCTGAAGCAGCTCCAGCAGGGCGAGAGGGACCAGGCGCTGCTCAGCTTCGTGGACCGCGCCATGCGGGTGGAGGAGCGCCAACGGCTGCTGGAGGGCCACCACAGCCAGGAGCTCAGCCTGCTGTACGTGCTGCAGGACGACTACGACCGCGCCAAGTACTACGCCCACTACGCCATGGAGCTCTTCATGCAGGTACTGGAGGGGGAAACCTGAGAAAATGACATCAAATGTCATTGAAAAATATCACGTGGATTTCAATCCCCCGTGTTTCGTTAGCTTTTCATTTTTGTTCAAAGCGTTTGTAAAACATCTGCAAAGTCTGTTGAGCCGAAGGGGCGGGAATCAGTGGTGGTCCCTTCAGTCTTGGCTCTGCTCCCCAGAACTACTCCAGCGTGGACACCCTGCTGGGCCAGAGCCGTCTGACCATCCTGCAGTCAGTGCAGGCGCTCACCGAGATCCAGGACTTCCTGCAGTACATCAGAGGAGACGGTGGGTGGCCCAAGACTAACCCACACGTTTAACCCACAACTAACCCACACATTAAGAACACAAGTAACCCACACCCATGTTAAGAACACAACTAGCCCACACCACACATTAAGAACACAAGTAACCCACACCACACATTAAGAACACAACTAACCCACGTCACAAATTGAAACCAAAACTAACCCGCACTACACATTTAACCCACAACTAGCCCATAAACATTTAGAGGATAGTTGAAGGAAGACTATTAGGCTTCACACTGATGGCTGTGAGTCGACCCTGGTTCCTATTTAATCTTGTGTGTTTGTTAGTGTCTGTTTCTTCTCTGAAGCGGCTGATCAGATCCTGGACGGACCGCTACCCTGACACCAGAGTAGATCCGATGAACGTGTGGGATGACGTCATCACGTCCAGGTAAGAAGGGCCTGTTCAACTGTCAAAGGACGGTAACGGCTATGAAACTGTCTGGATGTGGTCAGCGAAGATCATTTTCATGTGTTGGGTAGTTTAATGGAAAGGTACAAAGATTTTCCGTCTAAACAATTGGAGCACGCACGCAAGCACATTTTAGTTTTGTTGTGCTTCCCCTCGTGCTGATCGTTGAACTGTGATGACCTCTGTCCGGGGTACAGATGTTTCTTCCTGGACAAGATCTGTGAGAAGCTGGGCAGCCAGGGGGACAGCATGGACGTGGACGGCCCCGGGGCCTCCGTGGACGTCCTGGTCAACAACTGCAAGTTCGATATGAGGCTGCGCATGGCCGACAGCGCGTGGCAGCAGGTGACTGGAGGGCTGCGGCTGCTGGGTTTCCCTGTTCGCTCCTCCCCCTCTTGGGAGGGCCTTCCTGCTTGTATTCACGGACGCCCTGGGCTTTAAGTAACCCTTCAGTGTTTCTCCATCCAGGGTTGAGTCAAGTCCAGTTCAGTTGTGCTGCCCAGGGTCACAATTCAAAGGATTCCATAACATGTCTACATTCAGATGGACTACAGGGGGCTTGGGGGGGTCCTCAACCCTTTCGTTAGAATATCAAATTGGCCAAGATTAGATCAATAAGCACAGAGCAAAGTTATGTCCAGATATCTGGTTTTTGGTCTGTTATTAGCAGAGTGCGGTGTGTTCCTGTGTATCGGCCGGCCTCCTGACAGTCATCTCCCTTCACATCGCCCTTGCAGAGTAACTTCCCGGTGGCCACCAAGCTGCTGAAGGAGCTCCAACGGGAGGCCAAGACGCAGAGGGGGTGGTACCTGCAGTGGGTGCACTGCTTCAGCCGCTTCAGCCACAAACGCTGCCTGGCTCAGAGTCCCGTGGAGCAGGTCACCACCATGCTGAAGAGCATCCCACTGCTGGGTAGGCCCTCACACAATCCGAATCACCAACAATGGACAGAGGACATTTTGACCAAGGATTTTTGAAGATCGCGAAGTAGAGCAGGGCAACGGGCAACTGAAAGGATGCTAGTTTAAATCCTCAGCTTCTGCTGGCCAACTGTCATAATGGCTCGTGGGTGTCAAGGTGGCTCGTGGGTATCAAGGTGGCTCCCTTAAATGCTTGCACGGTGGAAGCAAAATGGATGCATTCGATGGGTCAAATGTAACACCCATGTGGCAGTAGGGTCCAGAAAAAGGTCCGTACTGTGGGAGTCTTTCGATGTTTGACGTCCCATCTCCACAGAGGAGCTGGAGTCAGACTGCACCTCGGCTGCGGCCCACATCTTCCGGGACCAGAAGATCCTTCAGGGCACCTCGTACCACCTCCTGGCCTCGGCAGTGGGCAGCAGCCCCTCCGTCCTGGAGGCCGTGGAGTCCAGCAAGGCTGAGAAGGTGTTGAGGCTCGCTGGGTCCTCCGCATCCACCAGCCAGCCCAAGGTAAGGGGACTATGGGGTTCCAAGGATCAAATATTTGCTTTGTGTTTTTGTGTCAAATATTTCTTTATCTTTTAAAGGTGACATATTATGTCACCAGCAGTTATCTAGGGGGACACGCCCACTCGTGATGTCAGTCCCCTTTAAGAGAGTGGAATAGACGCAAGCAAACATAATGAGTGGTGGAGAAAAGGGACATTGGAAGTTTTGAAATGGGGTTCTGTTCCATGGCGCCCTCACTACGGTATGACGTACGATGGCTGTTTTTAAACGGGGTGGTGTTCAGGCGGTGGAGGCGGGGCTGCAGCTGCGGGCGCTGCAGCTCCTGGTGGGAGCCAGCAGGAAGGCGGACGAGGAGCTGCTGTCGTTCAGCAGCGGCTGTGTGGCGGCCGGCGGCGTGGCCTGCACCTACATGACCCTGGCCAACTTCTGTGACCAGCTGCTGCGGGACGAGGAGCGCAGCGGCGCCGGTGGGCCCGCAACGCAACACGCACACTAGGCCACCGTAACCCCGACAGATCGCACACCACCACCACACCGCCGTAACTCACACCTCAACACGCCACACACCACATGGCACACACCCCACCTCCTAGTCCCGCCATAGGGGGGTATTAGAGGAATAAAACAATGTTACAAATGTACAAATCCAAGGTCTTTCAGATTTTAGATAAAAGTGACAAAAAGACATTGAATTTCTCAATTGTATTGTTTTTTTAAAGGCCAACCAAACCCTAAACACACCTTATTCAAATGAAAGGGGCTGGAGTGGCCGACACAGTAGTGCTATGGATTGATCCTGGTCAAAATGTTAAGTGTGTGTGTGTGTGTGTGTGTGTGTGTGTGTGTGTGTGTGTGTGTGTGTGTGTGTGTGTGTGTGTGTGTGTGTGTGTGTGTGTGTGTGTGGTGTGTGTGTGTGTTTGTGTGTGTGTGTGTGTGTGTGTGTGTGTGTGGACAGTGAGTGAGTTCCCCGAGCTCTCGGCGCTGCCCCTGCACGTTGTGGAGAGCACCCTGAAGGCCCTGAAGCTGAACAGCGAGGACGCCCGTCTGCGCTTCCCCCGCCTGCTGCAGATCATCGAGCTGTACCCCTCCGAGACCCTGGACCTCATGACCAAAGAGGTTTCACGACAAACCAGCTTGATCAATTCATGTCTACACATGGGACAATGCAGTTAGGGCTGAACGATTTCGGAAAATAATCGTATTGACATTATTTCGTCCAATATTGCAATTGTGATTTAGTATGCGATATTTGTTTTTAAAGTTCCTTATGTTCTGTATTATTCACGCACTAAACAACGATTGACTACACCCTTTGATAAATGCTAATATGTTATATACACCAGTAGATGTTGTATCGCCACATCTTGAGTTGACATGACGGTTTCTGTGAGCAGATGGCAACGGTACCGTGCTGGATGCTGATTGGCTGGATGAGTCAGATGGTGGCCCTGCTGGACAAGCAGGAGGCTGTGGCAGTGCAGCATTCGATTAGCCAGATCGCGGAGAGCTACCCCCAGGCCCTGGTGTACGCCCTCATGGCGAGCAGAGAGAGCTACCACTTCCAGGACTCTGCCACGGGACACAGGCAGCAGGAGTTTGTAAACAAGTAGGACTCACTGCACTCTGACCCCATCGCTACAACACCACTGCACTCTGACCCCATCGCTACAACACCACTGCACTCTGACCCCATCGCTACAACACCACTGCACTCTGACCCCATCGCTACAACACCACTGCACTCTGACCCCATCGCTACAACACCACTGCACTCTGACCCCATCGCTACAACACCACTGCACTCTGACCCCATCGCTACAACACCACTGCACTCTGACCCCATCTCTACAACACCACTGCCCTCTGACCCCATCGCTACAACACCACTGCACTCTGACCCCATCGCTACAACACCACTGCACTCTGACCCCATCGCTACAACACCACTGCACTCTGACCCCATCAATAGAACCCCTCAACAGCTTAAAGGGGTATTATTGTTGTATGTTTCTGCTTTCTAACTTTCTAATGCTTTGTGTTTGTGTGTGTCTTTGTGCGCAGACTCACTAGTCTTCTGGATAAGGGCGGCGCTGTACAAAACTTTGTAGACTCTCTTCAGCAGCTCACAAACCCTTATATGCTGTTCAAGGTAATATGGTTTCTGGTATATGATATGGTCCGTTGAGTCTCTCAGTAACACATATCAACCTCCAGATCAGCCTCCCTTGAGCTCCGTCCGTCCATCTGTCCCCAGGATTGGTGGGAAGATGTGAGGAATGAGCTGGAAAAGCCGGGTTTTGACAAGGACAAGATGGCCCGCTTGTACAACGAAATGCAGGCGTCACTCGGGAACACCAGAGCTGAAGGATGTGGAAGCTTCCGGAAGAAATTCAGCCAGGTGGGTTGGTTTGGTGGGGATTAGTACTAGCTAGGGGATTCCACTTAAAAACGGCTCCATTATGGTTCTCCTGGTCCAATGTGTATGCGATTCAACAACAATAGAAGTACGTTGTTTTTTTTTAAGGAAGGAAACTGGACACATCGACAAAATATTTATCAAATCTTGACACACGATGTGTTCAATGTCCCTTCCAATTCAAAACAAATGAACTGGAATGGGTGCATTCATTTTTGGTTTTAGAGCATGAATTGTAAATGATGCAAAAATGTGTTGAAACGTTTCAGAAATACTATAAAGAGGTGGAGAAGATACTGGGGCCCCAGGGGACAAAGCTGTTTGCGAGCAGGAAGGACAAGAAGCTGAGGAAACAGGTGGAGGACCTGATGGGGGACATGCGCCAATTCCAGAAGGAGCCAGGCAACCTGAAAGAGTATTCCCCCTGGCTCAGCAGCTACAAGGCGGACCCCTTCCGCAACCAGCTGGAGGTCCCAGGTCAGTGGCACTGCCGTCACACCACTGTCCTCCACCACTGTGTTACACCACTATGTTACACCACCGTCCTACACCACTATGTTACGCCACTGTCCTCCACCACTGTCCTACACCACTATGTTACACCACTGTCCTCCACCACTTTCCTACACCACTATGTTACACCACTGTCCTACACCACTATGTTACACCACTGTCCTCCACCACTGTCCTACACCACTATGTTACACCACTGTCCTACACCACTATGTTACACCACTGTCCTACACCACTATGTTACACCACTGTCCTCCACCACTGTCCTCCACCACTGTCCTCCACCACTGTCCTACACCACTATGTTACGCCACTATGTTACGCCACTATGTTACGCCACTATGTTACGCCATGGCTGCCAGGGGCTGATGGAGTAGGAGAGATGAACCTGGGATCAGGCATTAGGTCATCAAAGGGCTACTGGGCAGCACTGATCACTGATCAATCAGACCTTCTAAAAATGCTTACTAAGGATAAGATCAAGATGTGCTTTGTTATATTTACCCATTGTTCTTTTTCCCTATCTGAATAAACATGGGTCTGGTTCCACTTCGTGCTCTGATCTCCACAGGACAATACGACGGCCGGTCCAAGCCCCTGCCGGAGTACCACGCCAAGATCACCGGTTTTGACGAAAGGGTAGGTTCCCCTTCTTCGCCCCTCACACAAGAGCTCTGTCCGCCCCGACGGCGCGTGGCCCCTTTGACCTCTCGCGACCTTTCCCCCCCCCCCCCCCGCAGGTGAAGGTCATGTCGTCCATGCGGCGTCCCAAGCGGCTGATCGTCCGGGGCGACGACGAGCGTGACCACCCCTTCCTGGTGAAGGGTGGCGAGGACCTGCGGCAGGACCAGCGCATCGAACAGCTGTTTGGCGTCATGAACACCCTGCTGGCAGGCCACCCCCCCTGCACCCTGCGCAGCCTGCAGCTCCGCACCTACCAGGTCATCCCCATCACCAGCAGGTACCAGCAGCTCTGGCTCTCTCTGTCTGTCTCTCTCTCTGGCTCTCACTCAATGTAGTAGATGTTGTGTAAAGCCTGGTTTGGTGCGCGGCCCGTGTTCCCTGTAAGGATCGGCCTCATCGAGTGGATGGAGAACACGTGCACGCTGAAGGAGCTGCTGGCCCGCAGCAGGACTCCAGCGGAGAGCAGCGTGGACATGAGGTCAGCAGCCCTATATGTACACACTACATACAGTCTCAACCAACCCTCCCCACCTCTGTCTTAACTTTTGAATGATTATACTTGCATTGAACCCGCCAATCATTCGGTTTCTTCTCAGGCCGTTTGAAGTTTATGATGGTTGGATATCCAGCTTTGCTCCTGACAAGGACGGTGCACAAAAATATCCAGATGTTTACAAGTAAGTGGGAGTTTTAACATGCTACCATGATCGACCTGAGGTCAAAGGTCATCCCTCGTAAATCAACCCGTGTTTGGTTTGTTTCTGTCGTTCATCCAGAAAGGCCAAGCGTGCAGACACTGTCAACAACTTCATGAAGGTTATCCAGCTCGTCCCGGAGGATCTGCTCAGGTACACACGTGCACAGGCGCACGCGTACGAACCTGCGTACGCGTACGAACCTGCATGTGCGCGTATGCTAATTTGAGGTACCTGCAGGTACCCTGCGCAGGTGCAGGTGCATACGCGCAGGTACCCTGCGCAGGTGCAGGTGCATACGCGCAGGTACCCTGCGCAGGTGCAGGTGCATACGCGCAGGTACCCTGCGCAGGTGCAGGTGCATACGCGCAGGTACCCTGCGCAGGTGCAGGTGCATACGCGCAGGTACCCTGCGCAGGTGCAGGTGCATACGCGCAGGTGCAGGTGCATACGCGCAGGTACCCTGCGCAGGTGCAGGTGCATACGCGCAGGTGCCCTGCGCAGGTGCAGGTGCATACGCGCAGGTGCATACGCGCAGGTGCATGGTGCAGGTACCTGCGCGTATGTACCTACGGTACATACGCGCAGGTACCCTGCACAGGTGCATACGCGCAGGGCACCTGCGCCTGCATACGCGCAGGTACCCTGCGCAGGTGCATACGCGCAGGTGCATGGTGCAGGTGCATACGCGCAGTACCCTGCGCAGGTGCAGGTGCATACGCGCAGGTACCCTGCGCAGGTGCATGC
This sequence comes from Melanogrammus aeglefinus, assembly GCA_900291075.1. Taxonomy (NCBI): domain Eukaryota; kingdom Metazoa; phylum Chordata; class Actinopteri; order Gadiformes; family Gadidae; genus Melanogrammus; species Melanogrammus aeglefinus. The sequence continues at coordinate 61,018 of OLKM01000016.1, forward strand.
ACCGCGCAGTGCTATGCGCAGGTGCATACGCGCAGGGCACCTGCGCGTATGCACCTGCATACGCGCAGGTTACATACGCGCAGGTGCAGGTGCATACGCGCAGGGTGCCCTGCGCAGGTGCAGGTGCATACGCGCAGGTGCATACGCGCAGGTGCATGGTGCAGGTACCTGCGCGTATGCACCTGCGCGTATGTACCTACGGTACATACGCGCAGGTGCAGGTGCATACGCGCAGGTACCCTGCGCAGGTGCAGGTGCATACGCGCAGGTGCCCTGCGCAGGTGCAGGTGCATACGCGCAGGTACCCTGCGCAGGTGCATACGCGCAGGTGCCCTGCGCAGGTGCAGGTGCATACGCGCAGGTGCCCTGCGCAGGTGCATACGCGCAGGTGCAGGTGCATACGCGCAGGTACCCTGCGCAGGTGCAGGTGCATACGCGCAGGTACCCTGCGCAGGTGCAGGTGCATACGCGCAGGTACCCTGCGCAGGTGCATACGCGCAGGTGCAGGTGCATACGCGCAGGGCACCTGCGCGTATGCACCTGCATACGCGCAGGTACATACGCGCAGGTGCAGGTGCATACGCGCAGGTGCCCTGCGCAGGTGCAGGTGCATACGCGCAGGTGCATGGTGCAGGTACCTGCGCGTATGCACCTGCATACGCGCAGGTACATACGCGCAGGTGCAGGTGCATACGCGCAGGTGCCCTGCGCAGGTGCAGGTGCATACGCGCAGGTGCATACGCGCAGGTGCATGGTGCAGGTACCTGCGCGTATGCACCTGCGCGTATGTACCTACGGTACATACGCGCAGGTACCCTGCACAGGTGCATACGCGCAGGTGCAGGTGCATACGCGCAGGTGCATACGCGCAGGTGCATACGCGCAGGGCACCTGCGCGTATGCACCTGCACACGCGCAGGTACATACGCGCAGGGCACCTGCGCGTATGCACCTGCACACGCGCAGGTACCCTGCGCAGGTGCATACGCGCAGGTGCATGGTGCAGGTACCTGCGCGTATGCACCTGCGCGTATGCACCTGCGCGTATGTACCTACGGTACATACGCGCAGGTACATACGCGCAGGTACCCTGCGCAGGTGCAGGTGCATACGCGCGCACAGGGTGTACGAGGTACCCTACACGCACGTACCTCAAATTAGAGACACCTGTCTCTTTCCCCTCCCTGTCTCCGTCCAGGAGGGCATTTGTGAGGATGAGCACCAGTCCCGAGGCCTTCCTCTCGCTGCGCTCCCACTTCGTCAGCTCCCACGCGCTGCTGTGCGTCAGCCACTGGATCCTGGGCATCGGCGACCGCCACCTGTCCAACTTCATGGTCAACACCGAGACCGGCGGCATGGTCGGCATCGACTTTGGCCACGCCTTCGGTTCTGCCACGCAGGTTCGCCGGCCCCGCCTCTCAATGGCCGCCATCCCATGTCCATGTCATCATTAACATGGTCCATCTGCTGGAATGTCTTATACATTTACGTTTAGGGCATTTAGCAGACACTCTTATCCAAAGCGACTTACATCGGTTAATACACACATTGACACACTGACGGCAGAGTCAACCATGCAAGGCGACAGCCAGCTCGTCAGGAGCAGTTAGGGTTAAGTGTCTTGCTCAGGGACACATCAACACTCAGCCAGGAGGAGCTGGGGATCGAACCAGGAACCTTTCGGTTACAAGACAACTGCTCTACCTCCTGAGCTAAGCCAGCCCACTTCCCATGTCATGCAGGAGAATGATATTAATACACTGTAAACGATGGTGGACATACGATGGTTGTGTGCTGGAGAGCAATGTCTTACGGTGAGGGTTTTGTGGTTCAGTTTCTTGGGGTGCCGGAGCTCATGCCGTTCCGGCTGACCCGGCAGTTTGTGAGCCTGATGGAGCCGATGAAGGAGGCGGGTCTGATCCAGAGCGTCATGGTCCACTCCCTCAGGGCCTTCCGCTCCCAGCCCGAGCTGCTGCTCAACACCATGGACGTGTTCGTTAAGGAGCCCTCGCTGGACTGGAAGGTGAGGGCGACGACAACAGGGTCTGCCTCTCCCTGACTGACGGGAACTGCCCCCCCCTGACTGACGGGAACTGCCCCCCCCTGACTGACGGGAACTGCCCCCCCCTGACTGACGGGAACTGCCCCCCCCTGACTGACGGGAACTGCCTAGCAGTAGTTCATCCTAACAGAAGAGGGATCGATATATTGATTATGTTATGTCTAATTACAGTACTTACAGCTCAGCAACTGCCATGCTTTATCAATACTCACAATGTTAGTAAAATAAGTTAGGCAAGGGGTTGTTCCACGGTATTGTTACGGATCTGGTCAACCTGTATGTGGAGTGCTAGTGTGTTGCCAGGTACAGCCACATGGCTCCACCCGGCGGTGACCCTGTCTGAATTCACAGAACTTTGAGCTGAAGCAGCTGAAGAAAGGCGGGACTTGGACCCTAACCGTCAACACCAAAGAGATCAACTGGTACCCGCTGCAGAAGGTGGACTTTGCCCGCAGGAAGCTAGAGGGGGCCAACCCTGCCACCATCACCAGGTACAGCATCCAGCTCCCACACACGGGTAGCAGGGCTCCGATTGGCCCAGCCCACCCACACGGGTAGCAGCAGAGCTCTTAATTGGTACAGCATCCACCCCACACACGGGTAGCAGATGCTCTGATTGGCCCAGCTCAACCGTACCACTGTGTCTGCCTCTGGTTAGCGAGGAGCTGAGGCTGGGCTGTGAGAAGGACCCCGCCTTCCCCGGGATGCAGCGGGTGGCGCTGGGCACGGAGGAGCACAACGTGCGCGCCCGTCTCCCAGCGCTGGGCCTGACGGTGGAGCAGCAGGTGGCCTGTCTTCTGGACCAGGCCACCGACCCCAACCTGCTGGGCCGCGTCTGGGGCGGCTGGGAGCCCTGGATCTGAAGGAGAAGTATGTCCTCGGAAGGATATGTTCGCCTCATCAGTGCCCGTCGAAACAACTTCGATAACTTTTAAGTTATCGTGTCCTTGTGCGATTTTTACGGCACTTATGTTTAGAACTAGACACGTATACAGTTAAACTGTGTGGTTAGAAGTAGTCACGCTATGGTATGTTGCATTATTTGTGTCCTGTTGACAATAATTTCGAATAAAATTCCTAAAGGTACGCTGTGTAAGAATCTGAAATTGCTTCTCATTAATGACCCCTCGGGCATTGAGAGTGTGACCATCATAAACACACCATGAAGACAGGTGGGCTATAAACAATGGGATGGGGGTGAGAGAAAATAGTTCACTTAAAGAGAATTAACTACGTTTTAACTCATCAAAAATGGAATCGTTCAATTTGTTGAATGAATACAATGACGCGCACATTCATTTCTGTTTTAATAGATCATACAACTAAAACAGGGGGAGTAGCAAAGTGAGGAGAGTCAGTTGTAGAGTACTGACAACGTACCACGGTCCAACCAAGTGGGGTCTGCAGCTACTCAGACATCATTTATTTACACTGGCCTGGATTCAGAGGAAAACCTTGCAGGGATATTTAACGGAAACTAACACCCTAATCGAGTTTTCTGCTCCTTCCAATTGTAGCACACTCTGAAGTGGTAATGTTTAGGGTTAAATGTTCCAAAGTAGATTGTTCAAATTAGATTTATAGCATGACATTTTGTAATTTTTTCAGTGTCAACTGAACTTGGTACTTGCGGTTGTTTTTCCTTCCTTACATTTTAGTACCAAAATCAACCTAGCAAGTGTTTAACTTGAAAAACGACTATAGAGTGTAGTTTCCATTTAAATACACAAGGTTTGGCCAACTTCAATATCAAACATCAGCAAAAACACCAGGTAGAACGTTCCTTCACATTCTACCTGCTGACAGAACAACGGTGCTTTGGTAGGCGATCACTAACAGTAGAGTCTGTTGTCACCACATCGCCTTAAAGAAAATCTGTCCAAGAATAAGCCAGTTTAAATCAGAGGAAAGCTCTAATTAGTAATTCTCCAACAGTAAACAGGGATGAGTAACTCTGAATCCAAGGACGTTGGGCAAACTGGGATATTGGATAACAAAAAATAAATGTACAAATATTGTATAGTAAAGTGTAATTTTGGGTTATTGTGGATAAGAGATTGTAGAGTAAATTAATAAGCACAAGAAGCTGCCTAGTTTATGGACTTATCTCTGCAGCTGTTCAAAAATAAATACGGCTAATGCCTTAGGCCAATATGCATATTTTTTCCGTTATTTGAATGGTTTTAGTAACTTAGAAATGAAAGTAGTTGACTATCATTAGATCCATCGGGCAACCCCACATTCCCATGCAGAGCCTGTGTGTTTGAGGAACAGAACTGCACCGAAGGGAGAGGTACTTTGGGGGGTTGGCAGGTCAGAGGGGAAACGCGCTACCAAAGTGACATACCAGGTAACACCTTTTACATTGTGGGAGTTTAAGGTCTGTTGGTTAAGGCATAGAAAAGCTTCATTTCCCAGTCAGATAACAGTTCCACCTAAAGCATGTAGTGCATGCGCGTGTGTTCACCTTGACTCGCTCCTTTGAACACTGAAGCAACCTCCTCCACCGACTGCCTTTGAATGACCCCCATGTTGAACTGAGCAAAGTGCATGATGCAGGACGCGTGCGGCACGGCCCACTGCCTCTCGTTTGCATATTAGTGTTAAGGACAGGGGCATATCTACGTTAGTCGGAAAGGCCTCAGTCCTTGTCATTCGGGGGAGTGTTTGAATCTTCATTAGAAAGGAGAAACTTTGGCAAAAAGCAAGTAGTGAGTAATTCAACGCAACCGACTCTCCAATATATATATATATATATATATATATATATATATATATATATATATATATATATATATATATATATAAAAAAGGCATCAAATACAAATAATACATTGCATGTCTCTACGGGTTATCACATAAGGAGACCCCGATGAGTCCTTAAAGTGGAATACCACACCATTTGAAACTCCTAAGTATTATTGCAAAGACGTATTAACCACTTTCACATTACATTACATGGACATCGCTTGAGTCAGATAGGTAAAGGAACTGCACCAGCTCTTGTGACACTGAGCTCATTGCAATTATTTTGCAACTTCATGGCCAGTCGTCACATGGCTCCAAAACCAGCAAATAAGAAACTGCTGTAAATATAAGTAGTAGCATCGAATGATACTGGGACTTGTTTGCTAAACTAACCTGCGTGTGCCTCATGTTGGGGGGGGGGGAAATGTCAGTTTCTCCATTAATACTTGTTACGCCACTAAAGGAGCAGTATCACACGCTTGTGTGTACATAAGGTGCAACATTAAGGGGCCGTCTGTCTGTGTAATACAATATATATATATATATATATTAAGCTTTGTCGGTTCACGCAAATCTTTGACGTCAGTGGTATTCCCGTTTAAGAACAAAAATCCGACAATGCCCCAACAAAGCTAGTCTTTGTTTATCCCTCCCCCCCCCCGCTGCAGTTCAGTACCATTAACTCATCGGTTTCCATAGCAACCGCTGAAGGGCCACGGGGACAGAGGAGCAAGTAACAGACACAGAGCCTCCATGAAAGTGCCAACGGGCTGGACTCAGGTACCGTTGTAGCAGGTCCCCCTGTTGGACCGACGGGCTTCGAGGCTCCGCCCTAGCTGCCGTTCCCAGGAACCCAGGCAACACTAAAAGCTTGGCAAATTAAATAAGCCAGTGTGCGTAGCGTACATACTGGGGGCGTGACACACAATCGACCCCCGCCCACTCTCGACGCGTACCGCTGCGTTATATCTTGGGCCTCCACCCGTTCATGAACTGCATGAGCTTCTTGACTTGCAGCTTGCTCAGCTTGAAGTCCTCCGACAGGATCTCCTCCGTCAGCTGCAGCAGCAGGCTCCCGTCGATCTTCTCCGTGCCAAACACCGCGACCACGTCGTCCGTCAGGCCGATGAAGCGCAGCGAGCGGGAGACCTCCTCCACGGAGAGGCCCGCCAGGCTGGCCGGGGGCTCCCACGCCGCCTCCGCCGCCATCGCCACAGGGGACAGGCAGCAGCGGGAGGTGGGGGAACACGCCACGGTGAATGTCTCCGGCGTGGCCTGCTCGTCCTGGCTGATAGGCCGCTGTGGGGTCCGCGGGTCGCGCTCCGAGCCCGTGGCGAGCGACGCCTCGGGCCCCCGCTTTGATTTGGAGGTTCTGGGGGGCAGGATGGGGCAGGAGAGGCTCTGCTTGGCGGTGAAGGCGTCCATGGGCTTGTCCCCACAGGTACCTGAGGTGCAGCTGGAGGACTTGCTGCAGGCCGTCCGCGAGCGCAGTGGGGTCCCCCGCCCGTCGAGGTCCAGCAGACTGGCCGTCTTGGGGGCGCCCAGGGACCTCTTGCGGGGGAAGCTGTAGTAGCTCCGGCCGGCGGGCCCCTCTCCGGCCCGGGTCCCGGCGGTGCTGAAGGCGTTGGGCCAGGACAGCCTGGAGGACATGCCCTGCAGCGGCAGGCTGCCGCAGGTGAAGGCGGCGCCGGCCTCAGCCTCGGCCCAGCTGCAGGGGCAGCACGCCGGGCCCTGCTCCTCCGCCTCGCTCGCCTCGCCGCCACGCCCGCCACTGCAAGCGGAGACAAGAGGTTCAGGGGTAACAATCAGGGGGTCATCGGTTGCCATCGTTTCTGATTGGCTTGTAAGTGCCAAATGACATCATCGGGCCCCAATCAGAGAAGGCAATTGAATGGACTTTGACTGACTGTACTCAATTCTGAATTATTTCTACAGAGCTTACCTCAAGTGAGACAGCATTTAATGTTTAAGTAGTACATAGACATCCAAGTGTTTAAAAGCTGCAGACACGAGGATCCCATTAGCTTCCTCAACGGCTGTTCACACAAACTTAAATGATCATTAAATGTTTTTCTTTAATAATAAAAAATAAAAGTTGAATTCAGTCCACTGGGTAGGCTGGTAGACTGATCTATCTAGCACACATCTAGGTGGACACGCCCACTAGTGATGTCATATGGGGCAGATTTTCGAAACGGCTTGTAAGGCTAATCACACTCACACCTGGTGGTATAACATGTCTCCTTTAAAATATGCAGCTACTGTCAATGACAAACCTAACCAAAGGAGATGCTAGCGTTAACTGCTCGAATTCTGTCTGCTCACACCGAGACTGCTTTGCATTTCACAGACTCAATAACAAAATGTCTGAATAGCCCATGAAACACAGCCTTGGAACGCCTGGTGTACTTTGAAACTGTGCCAAGAACATCGTAAGACAATGACTCCTACCCTGTAAACATTGATCATGTTTCCATACCAACTACCTGAAAATAGTACATCTGTAAACACTGAAAAAAACATCTAATGCAGAACATTGGCTTCGGGGATCTCTCTCCAGTAGCACTGAGTGCCTTCTTGCTGTCAGCGCCCTCTAGTGTTAGTGAAGGATTGAGGCCCCTCGATGGTCAGATCAAGTATGAGGATATGATCCAATATTTATTTCAGCAGGGAAGTGACAGGGTAATTTGTGGCCTTAAAAAAGGCAGAGGGACAAAAGGGAGAGGAACCATGCCTTCCGCTTGTAAACCGTCTGTCGCTTTCTTTACCAGAGGGTTTCTCTTCACGGTGACTCACGGCCTCAGTCTAAACAAACAGGGACGCCGGCGTCTGTGTCATTGTCCGGGGAACAGGATCCCTCTTACATGTTGTGCAGGCCTGATGAGTAGTAGGACAGGGTGGGGCTGGGGGAGCGGGTCTCCTGCTGCCGGGGCTTGGACACGGCGGGCAGCGCCGGCACCTGCTTTGCGGTCCGAGGAGGAATGGGCGGGGCGTTCAGGAGGCGACATTCCTCCTTCACCTGCACGGGGAAAGACATGCGACGCATTCTAATGATACCTCAGCGCACCTTTTCACCCGCGTCCTTTTACCGAACACCAGAAGCGTCGCTCGGTTTAGAGACGCAATACTTACAGCCTCCGACTTGGGCGGGACGGGGGGCGGGGATTGACACAAATCGGAGGTGGCGATTGGTCCCAGAGAACATGCTGGCTGGTAGGACTGGCCCGCCGTCGCCGTCCCGCTGGCGGCGTTGTTGTTGTTCCCGCCGCCCCGCGACCCCTCGCTCAGCGACGGCTGGGCCATGCGGGACTTGAGGTGATCCAACCACAGCTCCTCGTAGGGCACCTCCGACTTGGGGGCGGGCGGCGGCGGTGGCGCCGGCGCCGGCTGCTGCACCGGGCTGGTGCTCTCCATCAGCTCGGTGAAGTACTGGTCCGCCTGGTCCGCCTGGTCCACCTGGTCCACGGGGACGCTGTCCGACGGCAGCAGGGCCCAGTCGCCGCACAGGCTGGCGCAGCCCTGCAGGTTGACCTCGCTGTTGCTGTGCAGGTTGTTGCCGTACACGCACACCGACAGCCGGTGGAACGACTGCGTCAGCTCGTCCCGGGCGTACGTCAGCGAGCCGGGCGGCTGCGTGGGGGCGGGGCAGCCGCCGCCGTTGGTGCCGCTTCCCACGCCGCCGCCGATGCTGCCCGTGCTGCCGCCGCTCCTCTTGGGGCTCTTGCCCTCGTCGTTGCCCCAGTCCGTGCGCACGTCGCGCACGGCCCGCGAGTAGTCGTCGATGTGGAACTGCTCCTGGCAGAAGGTGAACCAGCGGTGCACCATGGTGTCCAGCCACAGCTCGCCCTGCAGCAGGCCCTCGGGCAGCGCGCAGCGGGGCACGGCGGCGTGCAGTGGGAAGTGCACCGGCATGATCTTGTTGCTGCGCAGCACGCAGCACACCACCACCGTCTTGGTCTGCACGTTGACCAGCTTGTAGCGGTGGCCCTGCCGGATGTGGTGCAGGTCGTGCTGGTTGCGCGGCGGCCCGCTGGGCACCGCCACGTTGACGGGCAGCCGCGTCTTCTCCACGATGTGGCGGATGGTGTGCTCGCCCTCCTGCATCTGCAGCTCCAGCGGGCTGCAGGTGCTGAAGCGCCCCTTGCACTGGAAGGGCAGGCTGGCGCTCTCGTTGGTGCGGTGGTTCATGCAGATCAGGCAGGGCATCTTGCCCCGCGCGACGCGGCCGATGGAGTGCAGCTTGCCGATCTTCTTGAAGATGGTGTTGAAGCGGGACTTCTCCCGGGAGGTCTTGGTGTAGAGGATCTCCGCCTGGCCCATCAGCGTGAGCTCGTCCCCCGTACTCAGGGAGATGTTGTACACCTCCGTGTCCTCGTTGCACTCGCCCGACGCCATCTAGGAACGGCCAATGGGGTTGGTTTAGTTGAAAGTGGACATTTCATCCTGTCTGAGAATGTCAGTGTACCAGGATAGGGTGCGGCCAGATACAGGGAGTGTTCAAAGCTGTTGTTTTGTCTATTGACTTCTGTTATACATGCCGACAGGCAGGGTATCAGTCGCTTGCAGTTTGATTTGTAGCTACTTGTGTAACTGTCTGATCACAGCCATGAGTAAGGCTGATTTAATCAGGGTAGTTGCTGGGTCAGATATAGACCAAATGCTATCTTGAGTCAAATCTATGCATTCCTTCAAGTGTTTCTTATTGAAAAAAGATTATAAACAGAATAAGGACTAAAATCATACATACTCAGCATAAAATTTCTTATTTAGTGCATATCTGAGTACCCTTTCATAAGTCTTAATGTCAGTCAGGAAACTTTGAGGCACATTCATTCAGGATTAATATCCCATTCCTCAAACTGTCGTTTCAGACGTGCACACACACACACACACACACACACACACACAAATACGAAGCAGTCTCATTGCACTTGCTTTTATAAACATCCAACAAAAGGTACTTCTCATGCGTACCTTAACGTTGAATGTAATGTCTTCCATCACGTAGACCCTTTCAGGAAAAGCTTTGGCCACTTCCTCCACACTGTTGAAGTACTGCACCGGTTCCCTGATGTCTCGGTCCTGCTCCAGCAACTTAAACTGACCTGAGACAAGAGGAGCACTATGTCAGACCTTCACTCCTGGGTGGAAATGGGATTGGCGGTCAAAACTCATGGGGCCATTTGAAAATGGGTTCAAATTAGTGATACTTATTAAATATGTCAGCCCTAAACGGTTGGCTACACTGTGTCTCTTCAAAACATTCTGTATCAACGTTCTGGAGGATGCTGACATATTGGTTTGAATGGTGGAGGAAGCTTTACTGGAAATTGTAAGACACATAAAATATCACTCTGAATGTTTTGTGCTGGGCACCCACGTCGTAGCTTGGCAGTGGCTCAGGAGTTAGAGTGATGGGAGCAAGTTCAATTCCCGGCTCCTCCTAGCTAAGTGTGGTCCCTGAGCAAGACGGCTAACTAACTGCTCTCGACAGGCTGCCTTTGCCTTGCATGGCTGTCACCCCCGTGAGTGGTGGTGACTGGTTAGAAAAGCGCTATGTAAATGCAGTCCATTTACAATATCACCATTTGACAGCTTGTGTGTGTGTGTGTTGTGTGTGGTGTGTGTGTGTGTGTGTGTGTGTGTGTGTGTGTGTGTGTGTGTGTGTGTGTGTGTGTGTGTGTGCGTGCGTGCGTGCGTGGTGCGTTGCGTCGTGCGTGCGTGCGTGCGTGCGTGCGTGCGTGCGTGCGTGCGTGCGTGCGTGGGGGGTTGTTTCCTACCTTCATAATGGACTGGGATCTCTATTTTAGGGCCGATAACATAGTGTCCCTCCTCAAGGCTGTGAGCCGTTATGGTGGTCCACTGACGGCAGGAATGAAGTAAGAGGTAGTCGTTGTCCCGTAGTCCTTCCACTGACTCGCCTGATGGAAGAAATGCAACATATGCATATTCATGAGTTGCTGGTTTGCAACTCATGAATACCAGATTGAGATACTAACGAATCATTCCATGAACTGTTCTACTGTGTAATGGACGCACTATACTTTCAAGTTAACCTGCCATAAGGTGCCAATAGGTAAACAAGTAAGGTTTAAGTAAGTGATTTAACATCAGGCAAACGTTGCAGGCACTTTAACCAATGGAGAACATTGCAGAACATTTCTAACAAAGGCTTAAATTATTTATTATTCAATGCACATTTTTCTAAATGGTAACCATCATATACATCTTGCTACAGACTTCTTCATATGTGCATATGTTGGCACATATGAGTCATACATTCAGTTATATTATCATCGAAGTCCATGATGGGGGGCATGCATTGTACTGCATCAAGGGGGAATGACAGGGTTGTAGAGGAAAGGGAGTTCCAAGAAAATAGATGAGGCTAGATGATAACGTTGCAACCTGCATACTGAGCTTCAGCTAAACTGACACTGTTGGGGACCAACAACTCTGGCCTTTTATCGGTAGAATAACCCAAATTTGAACGATGTGCATCAGTAGCTTTTCATGGTCAGAGCCCTTGGTGAACGTTAGCTTCTGAGGCACTAGCACTGCACAGAGACCCACTGTAGCGTTTGTAAAATCCTTATCGTGTGACCACACAGACAGGACACTGCTTACCTTGATCCAGCTTCACAATTTGAGGCAATCTGTAAGAACTGACGAGTTGATCTAACGGCAGGGAAGTGTTGCTCCACGGAACATCCTTCAGGTTGTTGTACAACATTGTTCCAAGGTCCATATTGTTCAGTTAACTTAGCCAACTACATCGGTAGCTAGCTGCAAAACGTCCAGAAAAAGACTCGCCAAGCTAGCTCACCTTGAGAAATAGTCAACTATTGATGCGCGGCTTTCTACTCCACATCGCTGTTAATCGATCGTTGCATTTCTCTTCTTTAAACGTCTATGTGATGTAGACATCTGTAGTATCAGAATGTGGTTATAATATTGCACAGCCATGTTTGTTTGTTTAATGTTCTAAGCTAGCGAAACAAGTCTGAAGTAGCGCAGGGACATTACGACTTCCGGTCGGATGGATTAGTTTTCAAAGTAAAGAACCATGGAAAATTAAACAGGAATGTTGGACCGAAGGGCATGTTCACAGGTCGTCTACAATGACCCTAGAGGCTGGATTAGTGATATTATTATATATAACGTGATCTACATCATGACATCTCATAGACGTAATATATGTAATGGCATAGTGCATGTACAGTTACACTATAACAAACTAGATGAATAAAAGGTCAGATGTAAAAAATACTTTAAAAAGGGTAATCAAACATTGGACATATTGGATATATCCAATATAAGATACAGTATTAACAGTTACAGACATAGTGGAGTCTTCTGCAGGTTGTATGTTCAATAGTTACTATAAGCATTACACTTAACGTGTGCACATCACCACAAGTTACAAACTGTGCTACTGTGGTTGCACAATCCTGTTCTTCCCCAAAAAGATGGTTAAACCTATGTTAGTGGTTTGTTTTTGGAGTCCTTGCAGGTTTGTGTAATTTGAGGGAAGTAAGTCTTCCTGAAGCCTTCATCTCACACCTACCTTGAATATGTTCTGCTTAATAGGCACAATTCTATAACCAATACAACTACAACAACTCAAATATTCTTAGTCATCTCTCTCTCCAAATCGCAATGCACCAGATCCTCCAGAAATATTTTATTTGTTAAATTCTTGTTGTCACGCTGTTTCCCTGTTCAGTTTGCCATGTTGGTTCGTTCAACAAACACAATACCTTTACACTGGATTAAGGATTGCCACTTTGGATAATTAGGGATATTTGCATAATTAGTGACATTTGATTTATTTTTCATTTTTCTCTAATCAACCCAAATCCTAGAATAGAGGGGAAGACAGAGAGAGGAATAGGGACCTGGCTGGCATTACATGTTGATTAATCTGACCTGACCCTCCAACAATTTGTTATGTGAGGGGTGGGGAGGAGGGGCTTCCAGTTACCATGGGGAGAGCGCAGGCGTAGCTAATTGGTTACTACGGAATATTTTAGATCTAGATAAGGAGCCCAGTGAACCAAATTGAATCTGCATTTGGTGAAATGTCATTGTTGCAACCAACCAAATATGATAATTATTCTAATTAAAAAGAAGTAGGCCTTCCTCTTTTCCAAAAGCACAAAATCAACAATAATAAATAATATCAATTATAATCCTCAATAATAAAAGTATGTTGTTAATTCCAATGCATTACTAAATTTGTAAAGTAACAAGAACAGGCTGCTTCAGATTGGACGCAACAGTCCTGTCGTAACTAGGCGGTACTTCCTGAACCTCCGGGCGGTCAAGCGTCTCAATGTTTCCTCTCTCTCAGTCGGTAGCTCTGTCAATCTCTGCATCAGCATCATGACTTTTCTGGACACTCTGAGACAATGGGATGAGGCTGTAGCCTGTGTTGACAAGGACCTGCTGCCCCAAGCACTTCAAATCCTTGTTTCTATTGAAGAACCAAACTCCAAAATCGACTTCAACATTGGCTGTCTCCATTTAATCAACAAGGATTTAGAAGCTGCTGAGAAGGTATGTCTGTCCTTTCATCACTTTCCTCCATAAGCAGGATACGAAAGAAACTTGGCATTGTTTTCAACAACTCAGGAAAGGTTATATACAAGCGGTCTATTGCCGTCTTTATATTAAAATGAGAAGAGAAGTGCTCTATGTCTGGTTTCCTCTGGGGCAAGTTAACTCTGTGCAACTCTTGGTTAGGCTTTTGACAGAAGCATAGGCAAAGATGAGCACCTGGCTGTGGCCTTCTTTCAGAGAGGAATCACCTTCTACAAAAAGGATATGTATGGCTCCGTATAAATTATTGGCACACATTCCATCCATGAGTTATAACTCCAGTCGTGGATGAAATCTGTTTCACCGAATATTGTTTCTTTTCAAGGTATGAGAAAAGTTTAGGAGATTTCCAGCATGCATTCAAGGACCTGAGGGGCAACCAACTCATTGATTACAAAGCACTTGGTCTCAGACACAAGCTGTATGCCTGTGAGGTTAGTGTTTCAAACGCACATCAAGTGGCCACAGCAGAACTAACACATTTCAACATGTCTCAAGAAAATCTTTTACCAATTCAACCGAAACATAATCAACCCCCCCCGATAATGACAAATTCAACCCTTCGCCCTGATCTACATTTAAAACACACTAATGGTTTGATCATGCCGTGAGGAATTGACAATGCCGTTGCAATGCCAATACCCAGACTCCTCCCACTTTCTCCACACCCAGGTTCTCCACAACGTGGCGTTGTGCGAGGCTCACCTGGGCCACTGGGACAAGGCCCAGGTGAGCCTTGTGTCAGCACTCGACTACAAGACCGAGGCCAAGCTCAGCCTCATCGACAGAGCTCTGCAGTCCACTCTGGTCAGTCAGAAGCACTGTAGACGTCCACCACCACAAGCTCTCCACAGATGATAGATAGATCTGATACCATATATACCATACCACACTACACCGCTTTCCCTTATTGAGCTGCTGACCTGTCTTGACATGGATACGGCCATTCTTTTCCCAACAGAAGCAAAAATTCTTCCAGCCAGCTGTGGTTGACTCCAAAGCGCTGTTCCGACCCAATAAGAATTATGTGGCTGAGCTGGAGAAGAGGGACTATCTGGGAAAATCAAAGGTACCCATCTCTAGGGACAATGTTAATGTATGGCAGGATGTAGAATAGTAAGCTCCTCTGAAAAGGTCCTATATGTTACTCAAGCCGATGCATTTTCCTTCCCTCAATGATTTAAATCACAGTCTTTATATGTTTACCACTCACTTAAAAAAAGTGTGTGGTTACCCAAAGTGATATAAGCAAGCCAAATCAGTGGTCATGGAAATTGACATTACTGGGCACAAGAGGCGTAGCATCTGTGGTTTGATTTTAGTATCTGGTTCTCTTAAATAACTCTTTTTACTTACTCTTCAGGTTGTTTCCTCCATTACTCCACAAGATGAGTTTTCTGGATTTGCTCCATTACAACCACAGGTGAAGTACATGAGGTCTTTCATACAAACAACTGTTTACGACTACAAATATACTACAAATGCATGTTTGTACATTTCCCTGTTTTAATCTATGTTTTGGTTTCCATGTAGGTGGACAAGGGGCCTGTTTTTCCTAAATAACCTGAGGTTTTGAGGTAGACACTGTTACCAAATATGAATAAATCTACAAATAAAATGATCAGCCTCTTCTGCTTATTGTAACGAACGCAACGCCCAAATCATGTATTTAGCAGACCTTCCAAGGCGAAAGGCCCCCCCTCGACCGGAAACTGAACAAGGTATACTTTAAACATGCAAAACACAACAACACGGTTTGTTCAGATGGATAAGCCAAACCGTGTTTCCATCTGGGTTTGACTGGATAGTTTCCTAATGTAAATACTTTTAAGTTAACCAGCTGTACTTCTTAAGTCCCGACACCCAGTAAGAACAATGAAGACAGCACAAACTCTGAGGTACGCCAAATCAAATCGTATCTCCACCCGTCATTTGACCAGCACCTTTTTCTCTAGGTCGAAAATAAAGTAATGCGTGCTTGCCTCAGAACTGATATGGGTCTCGCTCTCCGATTAGACTGCGGAAGACAGTGAAGATTCGGCATGCCTTGTGAAAGTGCATTACAAATTCAACCTAGCGCTCTATATACCCTACGGTTCTCCCTTCACTGCACTGGTGGAGCTGGTCAGCAAGAAAACTGAAGCTGCCAGCGGAGGAAGTCACCTTAAGGTATTACTTCACCTTAAGGTATTACATCACCTTGAGGTATTACGTTAGAATTACTGTTTCCACAGCTTTACAGAGAGAATTTCAAGACGTGTTTAAAGGAAAATTATCAGTTTGTCATCAGTTTAAGAAAATGTGTATTCTATCAGAAATACTAAATATATTCATAGGCTCCAGACTTGTATTGCCTGTAGCCAAATCACTTATAGGGTACAAACATTCAAAATTAAATATGCAGCAGTGATGAGAATAAATATAATCACAAACTGATGTATACAACAATGCTCTCGGTTTGTAAATGAGCCTATATCCATTTAACACAAAACATTCAAATCAAGTGACCCTTTTTGTGTACTCCAGTTCCACGTCCCCAGCGGCTGGACTGACGGTAATGGACGCCAGCACAGACATACAAATTAAACAGGAATGTTGGACCGAAGGGCATGTTCACAGGTCATCTACAATGGCCCTAGAGGCTGGATTAGTGATGGTATTATATATAACGTGATCTACGTCATGACATCTCATAGACGTAATATATGTAATGGAATAGCCATTATTAATAGAATTCGACAAGTCTTTGCCCCTCAGTGCATGTAAAGTTACAATATAACAAACTATAGATGCATAAAAGGTCAGATGTAAAAAATACTTTAAAAAGGGTAATCAAACATTGGACATACTGGATACATCCAATATAAGATACAATATTAACAGATACAGTTATATAGTTGTATGCAGGTTGTATGTTCAATAGTTACTTGTAAGCATTACACTTAACGTGTGCACATCACCACAAGTTACAAAATGTGCTGCTGTGGTCGCACAATACTGTTCTTCCCCAAAAAGATGGTTAAACCCAGTGATGGTTCTACCCGGGCAAGATTTTCTCCAAGCGGGGCTGGGGGGGGGGGGGGTTCATTCAGTCTGTGCACAGCACCTTCTCAACGAGCAGGTGTCCGCCTGCAGTCAGAGGGGGCACCAATATACCAATTCCCCACACAATGTTATGTACTTATTTGAAAACCGCTTTGCGGCGCGTTTTCATTTTTTACTGCTCGTGCCGCCCCCCCATATGATTTCGTGCCCACCCACAAATATGGCGCCCCGGGCGGCTGCCTGGTTCGCCCGTGCCTAAAACCGCCACTGGTTAAACCTATGTTAGTGGTTTGTTTTTGGAGTCCTTGCAGGTTTGTGTAATTTGAGGGAAGTAAGTCTTCCTGAAGCCTTCATCTCACACCTACCTTGAATATGTTCTGCTTAATAGGCACAATTCTATCACCAATACAACTACAACAACTCAAATATTCATAGTCATCTCTCTCTCCAAATCGCAATGCACCAGAACCTCCAGAAATATTTTATTTGTTCAATTCTTGTTGTCACGCTGTTTCCCTGTTCAGTTTGCCATGTTGGTTCGTTCAACAAACACAATAACTTTACACCAAATAACGTATTACCACTTTGGATAATTAGGGATATTTGCAAAATAAGTGACATTTGATTTATTTTTTATTTTTATTTAATCAACCCAAATCCTAGAATAGAGGGGAAGACAGAGAGAGGAATAGGGACCTGGCTGGCATTACATGTTGATTAATCTGACCTGACCCTCCAACAATTTGTTATGTGAGGGGTGGGGAGGAGGGGCTTCAGTTACCATGGGGAGAGCAGGCTTAGCTAATTGGTTACTACGGATATTTTAGATCTAGATAAGGAGCCAGTGAACCAATTGAATCTACATTTGGTGAATGTCATTGTTGCAACCAACCAAATATGATAATTATTCTAATTAAAAAGAAGTAGGCCTTCCTCTTTTCCAAAAGCACAAAATCAACAATAATAAATAATATCAATTATAATCCTCAATAATAAAAGTATGTTGTTAATTCCAATGCATTACTAAATTTGTAAAGTAACAAGAACAGGCTGCTTCTGATTGGACGCAACAGTCCTGTCGTAACTAGGCGGTACTTCCTGATCCTCCGGGCGGTCAAAGCGTTTCAATGTTTCCTCTCTCTCAGTCGGTAGCTCTGTCAATCTCTGCATCAGCACCATGACTTTTCTGGACACTCTGAGACAATGGGATGAGGCTGTAGCCTGTGTTGACAAGGACCTGCTGCCCCAAGCACTTCAAATCCTTGTTTCTATTGAAGAACCAAACTCCAAAATCTACTTCAACATTGGCTGTCTCCATTTAATCAACAAGGATTTAGAAGCTGCTGAGAAGGTATGTCTGTCCTTTCATCACTTTCCTCCATAAGCAGGATACGAAAGAAACTTGGCATTGTTTTCAACAACTCAGGAAAGGTTATATACAAGCGGTCTATTGCCGTCTTTATATTAAAATGCAAGTCACGATGAAAAGAGAAGTGCTCTATGTCTGGTTTCCTCTAGGGGAAGTTAACTCTGTGTAACTCTTGGTTAGGCTTTTGACAGAAGCATAGGCAAAGATGAGCACCTGGCTGTGGCCTTCTTTCAGAGAGGAATCACCTTCTACAAAAAGGATATGTATGGCTCCGTATAAATTATTGGCACACATTCCATCCATGAGTTATAACTCCAGTCGTGGATGAAATCTGTTTCACCGAATTGTTTCTTTTCAAGGTATGAGGAGAGTTTAGGAGATTTCCAGCATGCATTCAAGGACCTGAGGGGCAACCAACTCATTGATTACAAAGCACTTGGTCTCAGACACAAGCTGTATGCCTGTGAGGTTAGTGTTTCAAACGCACATCAAGTGGCCACAGCAGAACTAACACATTTCAACATGTCTCAAGAAAATCTTTTACCAATTCAACCGAAACATAATCAACCCCCCCCGATAATGACAAATTCAACCCTTCGCCCTGATCTACATTTAAAACACACTAATGGTTTGATCATGCCGTGAGGAATTGACAATGCCGTTGCAATGCCAATACCCAGACTCCTCCCACTTTCTCCACACCCAGGTTCTCCACAACATGGCGTTGTGCGAGGCTCACCTGGGCCACTGGGACAAGGCCCAGGTGCACCTTGTGTCAGCACTCGACTACAAGACCGAGGCCAAGCTCAGCCTCATCGACAGAGCTCTGCAGTCCACTCTGGTCAGTCAGAAGCACTGTAGACGTCCACCACCAAGCTCTCCACAGATGATAGATAGATCTGATACCATATATACCATACCACACTACACCGCTTTCCCTTATTGAGCTGCTGACCTGTCTTGACATGGATACGGCCATTCTTTTTCCAACAGAAGCAGAAATTCTTCCAACCAGCTGTGGTTGACTCCAAAGCGCTGTTCCGACCCAATAAGAATTATGTGGCTGAGCTGGAGAAGAGGGACTATCTGGGAAAATCGAAGGTACCCATCTCTAGGGACAATGTTAATGTATGGCAGGATGTAGAATAGTAAGCTCCTCTGAAAAGGTCCTATATGTTACTCAAGCTGATGCATTTTCCTTCCCTCAATGATTTAAATCACAGTCTTTATATGTTTACCACTCACTTAAAAAAAGTGTGTGGTTACCCAAAGTGATATAAGCAAGCCAAATCAGTGGAAATTGACATTACTGGGCACAAGAGGCGTAGCATCTGTGGTTTGATTTTAGTATCTGGTTCTCTTAAATAACTCTTTTTACTTACTCTTCAGGTTGTTTCCTCCATTACTCCACAAGATGAGTTTTCTGGATTTGCTCCATTACAACCACAGGTGAAGTACATGAGGTCTTTCATACAAACAACTGTTTACGACTACAAATATACTACAAATGCATGTTTGTACATTTCCCTGTTTTAATCTTTGTTTTGGTTTCTATGTAGGTGGACGAGGGGCCTGTTATTCCTAAAGAACCTGAGGTTCTGAGGTAGATACTGTCACCAAATATGAATAAATCTACAAATAAAATGATCGGCCTCTTCTGCTTATTGTAAAAAAAGCAAGAAAAGTAGGTCTCATTGACAACATACAGTGACACTGCAGAAGGCACTAGTTTGATTAACCTAGTCTGGTCATTTTGACCTTAACCCTACGGCCACATTCACGTCCCTTAAGCCAACAACAGGCTTTTTCCCATCCCCTCAAGGCCTTCATCAGGTGTATCCACATCCCATCCCATAGAGGCCTACATCAGTAATATTCACATCCCAGAGGCCTACATCAGATTAATTCAAATCCCATTGAGGCCTGCATCAGTAATGTTCACATCCGAGGCCTACATCATGACAATAACAGATTTGTGCCGCTACTAAACATATACACTCTGTGATTGCAACGACGTAATCCACCAAGTCAAAAGATCCGATGTGTGACGTGAATTGACCGTCACAGCCCAAATCGCCCCCCACCACTGGCATTCTGTGCCTCCCCAGGGCCTTCGAGGGAGAACCCCACATAGTGCGCTTTGCGTTTGCCCCGGAGACGAGCGGCGAGCTGGCCGTGCTGCCCGGGAACGTAGTGTTTGTGTTGCAGAAGGGCGACGACAACTGGGCCTCAGTGGTCTTCAATGAAAGAGTATGTGCAAAACAACACAGTCCACTTTAATAATGACCCAATACATACAGCCCAGGCCAGGGATGCATATAACGGGTTGTGCTTCAGTTAGTCAGTTACTACTACTCCTGGCTCCTGTATTTACAGAGAGGCCTGGTTCCCTATAACTACCTGGAGCGGATGGAGATCAATCTGAATTCAAAACCAACTCAAGTAAGGGAATGTTTTCCATTGTGGTAGCTTACCAGTGTTTTCACATGGATTCTAAAGCACAGCATGTATCACCCACACACGTTTTTCTTTGAATGGTTAAATGTATTCAGGATCACAAATCACTGACACAAGTACAAAGTAGTTGTGTAGTTGTTTTTTATTTTAATTGTGCACAATGTTACAGTCTCCACACTGCCATGCCATGTAGCTATTCATTTCAAGTGTTTTTAAGTGCATATCAATTAATTTGTCTCTTTGTAGGATGGCAACACCCAAATCATGTATTTAGCAGACCTTCCAAGGCGAAAGGCACCCCCTCGACCGGAAACTGAACAAGGTATACTTTAAACATGCAAAACACAACAACACGGTTTGTTCAGATGGATAAACCAAACCGTGTTTCCATCTGGGTTTGACTGGATAGTTTCCTAATGTAAATACTTTTGAGTTAACCAGCTGTACTTCTTAAGTCCCGACACCCAGTAAGAACAATGAAGACAGCACAAACTCTGAGGTACGCCAAATCAAATCGTATCTTCACCCGTCATTTGACCAGCACCTTTTTCTCTAGGTCGAAAATAAAAGTAATGCGTGCTTGATATGGGTCTCGCTCTCTGATTAGACTGCGGAAGACGGTGAAGATTCGGCATGCCTTGTGAAAGTGCATTACAAATTCAACCTAGCGCTCTATATACCCTCACGGTTCTCCCTTCACTGCACTGGTGGAGCTGGTCAGCAAGAAACTGAAGCTGCCAGCGGAGGAAGTCACCTTAAGGTATTACTTCACCTTAAGGTATTACATCACCTTGAGGTATTACGTTAGAATTACTGTTTCCACAGCTTTACAGAGAGAATTTCAAGACGTGTTTAAAGTAAAATTATCAGTTTGTCATCAGTTTAAGAAAATGTGCATTCGATCAGAAATACTAAATATATTCATAGGCTCCAGACTTGTATTGCCTGTAGCCAAATCACTTATAGGGTACAAACATTCAAAATTAAATATGCAGCAGTGATGAGAATAAATATAATCACAAACTGATGTATACAACAATGCTCTCCGTTTGTAAATGAGCCTGTATCCATTTAACACAAAACATTCAAATCCCGTGACCCTTTTTTGTGTACTCCAGTTGCACGTCCCCAGCGGCTGGACTGACGGTAATGGACTCCAGCACAGACATGCAGGGGGTCTGGAGCAGTGCCAACTGTGGGCGCATCACTCTGTGGTGTATCCCCAAAGAGGAGGTGGGCGGCGCCTTCATCAGGCTGAGCGTCGCTCCTCACTCGCTCGTGTTTTAGGGGAACTCAGGGTTGCAGGGCTGAAGGGTTGACGAGGTGTGAACTAACCGTTCCCGTTTTGTGTTGCTAGCCAGTGAAAGAGAGCCCGGGGGTGCCGATTCATGTTGTGGCGCTATACTCCTATGAGGCCCAGAATCCAGAGGACCTCAGCTTTAACCAGGGGGACAGCATCCTACTCCTCACTAAAGGTATCGCACACACAAGCTTGCCGCCATGGGAAAAACTTTGTTCATCCTGGATAAAAAAGGAGTGACGTTTTAATCACTATTAATTGTTCCATTTCTTTAGTGGACCAGGACTGGTTTGAAGGGGAGCGTGAAGGAGTTACTGGTATATTCCCTGCAGCCTATGTGGAAGCTCCGGTGGATGCCTTATAACCAGTTGTTGTGTCGTTGCTGCGTGCTTACTGTTTGGCAAGTGATCGTAGCACTGGAAGCAATTAGTTTATTTGATAAATTTTATGTACTCCCGTGATTCTTGCAACTTTTGGGTTGCATATACATGCCTGAATGTACTTATTTTGAGTTACTTTGGACAAATAAATTAATTACTAATCGTTTGCAATACATATACCTTTATAATACCTTTAACATGGCTCAACTGAGTGAACCCATTTATA
Source organism: Melanogrammus aeglefinus (assembly GCA_900291075.1). Taxonomy (NCBI): domain Eukaryota; kingdom Metazoa; phylum Chordata; class Actinopteri; order Gadiformes; family Gadidae; genus Melanogrammus; species Melanogrammus aeglefinus. The sequence continues at coordinate 83,206 of OLKM01000016.1, forward strand.
TATTTTCTATGGAATTTGTACTCGATTTCATCAAAGCTTATCTGCTCAAACAGGGCTCTGTCGGGGAGCTGTCTAAGGCATATTATTTGCATTAACTTATTTCTCAATTTATACCATGGTCACAAGCACAGCCGTTGTATTGAAACGACGCGCGTGTTTTAAACAATAAACTATGGCTTCTCTGCTCGGTCTACATGGATTTATTTGAATAAGTGGTCCTGGAACAGCTTTGTGAGTGTTTGATAGAACAGTCGATTGTGGGCGGGACTGGGCACAGACTCCCCAGTGTAGATAGCCATCCCATTGTGCTACCATCATTTAAAATATGAATAAAACATGTGTATAACACAACGGTCCGGTCATGTGTGAGCGGCTTGTTGCATGGAGGTGAACCAGCAGTGGTTAAATAAGGCCTGTGGTGGATCTGACCGGGGCGAGTCATCACGAGGACTTCCCTTCACCCTCGTAGGCGATGGCGATGCCCCTCCTGCCCTCCACGGCCTTGGTCACCGCCGTCTCTCCCAGCTTCCTCTCCAGGCCCTGCCAGCTGCGGCCCGCCAGATAGGACGCTGTCGAGGAGAGAGGCGGGGGTTAGGTATGGCGACACCAGGCCCCCCGCCTTCTGGCAGAAGGAGGCGCGCATCCCTCTCTAGGAACACATTACTGACTGAATATAGATATTTATATAAAAACCTGTGGATATATCTAGAATTTAAATAAGGCCTCAGTTATGCCCCTATAAACCCAACAAACTAAATATTGATTGCATTGTGATTGTGTGGATTTATCCAAAACATAAGCAGAACATATTTTTCCTTGAATTCAGATTACTACAAATGAATGCCTCTACAGTGAGCTGCATCACACCATTGTTATTGCACGGCGTGGCAGTGTCTCATGGTGAGATGGTATCATGGCCGTGAACCAGGGAGGACCATGACAAGCGGTAGTACGTGACAATACATTATTTTAGTTAAAGATGACATCATATCATACCACCAGGTGTGAGTGTGTTTAGCCGTTACAAGCCGGAAAATCGGCCTCTTCTTGCATCACAAGTGGGCGTGTCCACCTAGATGTGTGACGGATAGATGAGCAACGTTTGCTACAGTCCACTGGGTCTGATGGTAGACTGATCTATCCAGCATACATCTAGGTTTAACTGCCCACTTGTGATGTCAGAAGAGGCCGATTTTCCAAACGGCTTGTAACGGCTAAACACACTCACACCTGTTGGTACGATGTGTCATCTTTAAACATGCATCCCAGCTCAGACGCCTCAACTGAAGAGCCCAGTGGAGCTCTGCCCTACGTCCGGTACCTGCTGTGTGGGTCTGGGCCACGGTGAGGTTCTGGTTCCTCAGTACCAGGGAGGAGGGGTCATCAGAGGTCACCGCTGCCTCCTCAGACCACAGGCCGTGCTTCCGCAGCGCCCCGGTGATCAGGGACACGTCCGTCCCCTCTCCCGCCTCCTGCTCACTGCCCAGCGCCACGTGGTTCTGCCCACCTGGGGCGGGAAGAGGGGTATTAAGGGCCCACGGCAACCAAGGTTCTCCTCATGCTTTTATAAGAACATTTGCTATACATATGTATATATCCCATGATGTCTATAGATAAAAACGTTATTAATCCCCCGGAGGGAAAATTACTTTGTTACAGCAGCACAGCAGCAGTGGAAAACACAAGATGAAATACAATACAAATTAAAAGTGGTGCTTAGGAAAACAAAAATAGATGCTAAAGTAAATGCGAAAGTAAGGGCAAACAGGACAAACAGGACAAACAGGCCCAACTGTATAAATCCTAAAGTTGCCAGTTGCCAGTACCTCACAGTACAACAATGACTAACAAAGAGGCCCCGCAGACCTGGCAGGAGGTTGCGGAAGTCGGTGACGTAGTCCTCGGACCACTCGCGGCCGCTGTTGCAGGCCACCTCCATCTCGAAGGGCGTGACCACGGGCTTGTAGAAGTCGCCGTGCTCCAGCAGCGAGTTCTCGGGGCAGGCGATCAGCACGAACACGTCGATCTCCTGGAAGTTGGCCAGCTTGGCCACGTTGAGCTTGCCCATGGCGAACATGTAGCTCTTCTTGCCCGCCCGGCGGATGGTCTCCTTCAGCTGCGTGATGATGGCCAGGTAGTCGGCCACGCCCAGCGTGCCCACCAAGATGCCCACCACGCCGGCGTCCTTGGCCCGCTCGATGGCGTAGTAGCGCTTCATCAGCGCGCGGCTGACGGCGGGCGACTTGGCGCGGCCGGCCGAGGTGGGGTGGAAGGCGGAGAAGCGGACGCGGTTCCAGGTCATCATGAAGTTGCGCAGCACCGCGCCCTCGGGGCCCACAAAGAAACCGCTGTAGTCCCGCACGCCCAGGCCCGCCTTCAGGACGCAGCGCCGGCCAAACTCGCGGACCACCCCGGGGTCCTCTGGCCCCACCGGTGGCGGCTCGCTGTGACCGTGGCAGTGGTCGAGGACGAGCGTGGAGACGACCTATGTTGGGGTAGGAGGGCGTGAGGAGCGCCTGGAGGTCGTCTGTGGGAGAGGGGTCTTTAGGGGTTTGGGTTTCATTCATAACAAGAGTTTGGGGTGGCGAGCGATCTGTGACGTAGATCTACGACCGCTCCATCGTGTGGGCTGGCTGAGGTTTGTTTACCCCTTCTGCTCGATCAATAATGAGCTTTGGGCAAAACTCGAACCAACTGATTTAAAGCAACAGTCCTGCTTCTTTTAACGTCATTTTGGACAACCATAAGCGTCTACAGTATTGCTCCTTATCTTAATATCACCACAAAGAAAATACGCCCGGATTAAACCCTGCATTATTTATGATTGTATTCATTTAATCATATTAAAATTAAAAATATATATGTATATAAATGTTTGCCACCCTCTCATGTGAATCCCGGGTCCATTCTGAAGGAGTAGCCTACCGATGGCGTGAGCGTAGTTGACGTCGTACAGCACGACCACGTGGCTCTGCGTGTCGGGGTATCTGCTCCCTGAAGGCGGCGGCACACTTCTCAAGGTCCAGGGGCCGCCGCTCGAAAACGTAGATGAGCGGCAGGCGCGTGGTGGGGCTGAGGCAGGCCCGGCCGTAGTGCACGATGCAGTCGGCCCCCACGTGCTCCGCCGCCACCTCGTCCACACAGCAGCTGGAGAGAGAGAGGACCCCCACGTTAACGCCGCTGACATGAAGGACAACCTGGAGTGTGCTCTGGGGACGGCTGCAGGAAAGTATCATTCTTCTCCTGTTCCATTGCTCCATACACAAATAACGTATAGAAGAACATGGTTTCTGCAACAACAACAAAAAACTGCCATGCCGTTAAAGAACAGTTTGTTTACATTGAAGGTTCGATCGCTGCATGAACTCACAAAATCGCATTGAGACAATATTTAACTTAATACTGAAATACATAATTCTATCATAACTAGACAACCTGTATTCCCAGTCTCACTGAGGACAAGTCATCAGCCTGCAGGTGAAAGTTAGCCCCGGAGGCGATAACATAGCATACCCTCAACACCAGCAGCCCTTTGTTTGCATATACCTGCCATAGGATGTGTCTCCCAGTACAAACAGCTTGGCTGACGTACTTTTCTCGATCTCTGTGGCAATGGGAACAGAATGCACCAGCACTTCATCTGGGAATTGTAGTGCAACCTGTGGCGATGAAATTAATTAAATTATTAATGTGAACTATGCCAGGATACGAACACCAATATTTTATATATATATATATTATATATATATATATATATATATTTATATATATATATATATATATATATATATATATATATATATATATATATATATATATATATATATATATATATATACATATATATATATATATATATATATAATATATAAATATATATATATATATATATGGTTAAGGGCTTCCTTGTGAATCCAAGTTCCTCCCTGGGCATGGTTTTGCTTTTAATTTATTGGGTAAAGCAACGCGCCACTGTCTACCTTTTTGAAACCATTGTTATTAATGAAGTCGCAGGTTCTTTTAATCTGGTACTGCTCCTCTACGTTTTCTAAGGGAGCGTCACTCCCTGACGTCACGTCCACTGTCCGCTGGAGGACCGCATCAGAGTTGCTGCTGAATGCATCGGTCATCCTGTCGTTTAGTCGTGGCTGAGAATATAAGGACAAACAAATGTTTATTAAAAGGGTTAAGGTAAGAAAATTATGACTGCGGTCATTGTAAAGAAAGATTGATCCTCATAACAGTGAATATACAGAGTGATTCACAAGAATCACTGAGCACTGTAAATGGCGATTATAGAGGAAACTTGACCCTTATATTAGCAAAAAAAAAAGTCTAAACAAGTAGGTTAGTATAATGACAGTGATAACGGACAGTTGGGGGGGCTGTCTTTATAACTGAGATGACAGTCACCCATACAAACAGGCAAAACAAACTGATGCATTTACCTTGGCTGAGTTCGCTTGTTATGGAGTCAGGTCTTTAATAATTCCACCTAGAGTCATTGATCTGTTTTATGGGAATAATCTAATATAACAATGTAAAACGTTACTTAAACAGTTAGCTGCCACACACGTGTTTCTATACGACACACACCGATATTATGACAACTTCCTGTTTGTATTTTCAAAATAAAGGTCCGCTCAACTCTGTCAAATCCCAACCGTTTGAATCAAAAAACACAATAGCTACATTATTAGATGTAGCAACAACTGATCACCTTTCTGACACTATTTATTGGAGGTTTACATTTTCTAAATCAATAACTTACGTTTATTGTGAACAAATCACACATTTGTTTTACACTAATAAAATAAGCCTTTATTAACAATGATGTGATAACAAATATTTGATCTCAATAAATAATATACTTCAGGTTACCTTGCAGTGTAGTAAGTTGTTTGCATCTCAAATAAACATTTTTATTGTTATTTTGGTCTTGGTTATTACCATAATTAAATTTTACTAAATATTATTGAAGATTTAAATTCCTTTTCAAAGCACACTTTTTGGCTTTTGGCCAAATGTATATGTTACTAAATGTCTATAGAAGGAAAGCAATCCATCCACGACTTGTTCAACCCAGGGAATTGTGCTCTTATTCCATAAGACCAATGGGATGCATGTCTTGCTTTGGCCCAATCCCATTTCTTTGCTCACTGTCTCAACCCTACATCTCAACCCTAACCCTACCCTTACCCTCATTGCTCATGCTCATTGCTACCCCTAACCGATCCCCTACCAAATGGGACAACCCTACCCTGTGACGTCATCAAACCTGGGAAGATCTGGATATCATACGACATGAGCCCGGCAGCTCCCCGACCGCGGGCCGCCCGGTCCACGGCCGGGGTCGGGCGGCCCAGGGTCGGGGAGCTGCCGGGCTCATGTCGTATGATATCCAGATCTTCCGAGAGTCCGTTCTACAGCCCTAACACATTACCCCATAAACATGCAATGAAATGGGCGAAATGGGACATGAAAATAGGGCAAGTGTTGACATGGAACTATCCATGTTGCGGAGATCGCGAGCTAATTCGCTAACTAGCGATTAGTGCATGACAATTCAACCCGCGGTGGTTATGTATCTGGTTATAACGAATGTCTATAATGCATTGAAACTACATTTCGATAAATATAACATTACTTATATAATATTACTAATATAATATAATATATTAGTATATTTTTCACTTGGAGTCACTAGAACATGGAAGATCTGGATATCATATGACATGAGCCCGGCAGCTCCCCGACCGCGGGCCGCCCGGTCCACGGCCGGGCTGCAGAGCCCTATCCATGGGCCTCTGGCAGCCCGGCCGTGGACCGGGGTCGGGCGGCCCAGGGTCGGGGAGCTGCCCCGGGCTCATGTCGTATGATATCCAGATCTTCCGAGAGTCCGCGGCCGGGCTGCAGAGTATAATTAATAAAATAATTAATAGTTTATTACAGAGAAAACACTTAAATTTGTGTTTTTCAAATCCTGTCGCATCTTTTCGCCCTCCATCTTGTCTAGGATATTTCTTGATTTTCAGTTTTCTCGCAAAGTATTGTGGGAGCAAGTCACAACTGAAGCGCTTTGAGGGTGCCCATCGAAAATCTCAATTTTGAGGGGATGTTAGCCCTCCCCCTTACCCCTTAAGCTACCTTTAAACTGGTATTGGGACATGGCTCCACGGCGTGTGAACCCGCAACAGCGAGGGCTAGGGCTGAGATTTTCCTTTGAGCAAAGAAATGGGATTGGCCGTTGGTGTGCAGTAACTGAATCTGAAGACCCGAAGACAAAACTGATCTCCAGAAACAGACAGCAGCAGACTCGGTCAGTAAAAGGGGACCTTTTGCAGTGGAAACTGGGAGGTGCTGGTGAATACATTAACACAGTTGAAACACATTTGAATGGAATGCAGTGGAAGTGTTGCTGATTCGTTTACATCCAAATGCGGTAGAAACCCAGGGCCACAGTCAGACAGGTAAACACTGAACCTAAAGAAGGGCAGAAAAGAAAAAATGTTTAATGTGTAAAACAAATTGTAAAATAATTATTCTAATATGATCATCTTTTGCATTTCAGGCTCAATGACTATCTACATACACACACACACACACACACACACATATCTAAAAAAAAATAATATATAGACCTAACTATCTATCCATCCATCCATCCAGTAAATAGATAGATAGATAGGTTCATTATTTAAATTTGACAATGACAAGGCATGGTTAATGGATAGTCGTTAAGAACCAAGGTTTTTTCCTACCTGCAAGGTATTTGATGGTGTCCAATTTGTGTGATTCCAACATAGTCTTAAGACCTGCCACCTCTGTGTCTATTTTCATGTTAGTCCGGGTCAAATGGCAATCGTGCTCTGCATTCTGTGAGCAGCAGATATGCACACCAAATTACAAAAACATCGAATGGCTTAACGGCAAGGCTTACTGCAAGTGTGTTATGGACAACATGACTAATGGAAGTACTTACCATTTCCATTATGTCTGTTCGCGTTTCCAAGAGTTTCTTCTCATACAGTGCTTTCTAAATAATAAGAAAAACAAGTCTCAAAAGGATGAGACAGCGAGAACTAAGAGAAGGTACGTTGAAAGCAGAATAAACCGGTAACAGCTACTTCCCATTGCTCATAGTCCTTACCATTTCCTTCACACGGCTTTTCTCGATGCTCATGTCTAAAAGGGTGTCGGAGCGCACTTTATTCATCAAGTCCTGCAAATACAATGAAGGCAGTTGATTTCAGCACATATATTCAGATGACCAATATGCAAAAAAAAATATCAATGTTATCTACATACAGTATAAAATAAAATAAAATAAAAAACTTTAATCATCAATGGATTCACTTTTTTTTTTCAGAACAAAATTCAACTCAGTAATACTCACAGCCAGCTGACCCTTCAGCTGTAACAGATGTATCTTGACTTTCTTGAAGAATAGGAAAAAGTGAACAAATTGAGCACACACTCCATTATACAGTCACTTAGGTACGGTAGGGAGACTGTTCTACTGCCCTGTAACAGTCTAACTGCATCCCTACTGTTGCTTAGCGTTCACAGTAGCATTAACAGACAATATACGGGTCTGGGTGATTTACCATCGCAACCGTCTCTCCTGGCATCATTCACATTATCGCCCAATATCATATTTCAGAAGAACTTCATTGTGCCGATTCTGCCAAAGAACATTAAGCGTTTTTTCCCCACAAATTGTCCTCACTATTGACACAAAAGGGCTCTATTAAGGTTTACTTTTGTGGCGAGAATGTGTTCAAGCCTAATGCTCTTCAGCAGAATTAGAACAATAAAGGCATTTTGACAGATATACAGTTTTAGTGAAAGCATTTAGTGAAACATTAAAATGGTTCTCTGGTTATCTCAGTGACTCATTAAAAGGAAAAAAAAAAAAATCCTTCCCCAGACCTCATTCTCTGCAAGCAGCGTGGAGAACTCGCTCTTCTCCAGAATGATCATGTCCTTCTTGACGGCTGATATCTGGGACATGACTCGCTGCAACATTATCTCCTGATGTCACCCCCCCACACACACACACACACACACACACACACACACACACACACACACACACACACACACACACACACACACACACACACACACACACACACACACACACACACACACACACACACACACACACACTTTACCAAATGCTTAAATAAGCGGACAGCACCACCTGTGACAAATCACATGGTATTACAGTTCTGTATTGAAAATGTGTGCCAGGTGAAAATACCAAATTGGATACGGCAATGTTGTTCTTTGCCTGCGAAGTTGTTGATGTGGTTTAATATGAAGTGTTAGGTTGGTCTTCATTGTCTCCCATTCAATGCAAATGTGTATGGTTTTTGAAGAAGACAAAGTAATCTTATCCGTTTTCCCTAAACACAGTTGTATTATCGTGTTTCCAAATCTGAAGATCTCTTGACCAAAGTTGATTTAGTCAAAAGATGACATAATAAAAAAGGAGGTAAAAGGGCTGCTACGCTAGTGATGTGTGGAATGACAATTATATCTCAAATGTTTTTAAAAGGGGTGATGAGGCAATACAATCAGTAGGTTTATTAATTCTCACTCTCAGTGGAATAGCTGACACATTCAAAAGGGTAATTTAGGACAATTAACGAGCAGAAATAGCACTAATGGTTTTCATTAAGTGCATTCTAGGAATCATCTTACACCACTGATCTTTTATTATCTCGTCCTCTCATACCTGCTGCACTTTGGTGGCCATGTCGCTGTAGATGGCGTCCATGTTTGAGTGGGTGGTCCTGACCAGCATGCTGACCATTACCTCAGCCTGCGGTGTGCTGAAACCTAAACAGAAGCACAGCTCAGGTATATACTGAAACCTTAACAGAAACACAAGGTCATACTGGAACCTAAACAGAAACACAAAGACCTACTGAATACTTAAACACAACGCAATTTCACTCATCAGCCAGATCCAAGCCGGGTATCAACTGAAGCCTGGCCCTTTGGCAGATTTTTCAAAACAATCGAGGTGATGCCAACCGTTGTCTTCAAGGAGTCGAACCATGGCGTGGGTGTCAAAAAGCAGGCGTGCCCGGCCCCCCGCCCTGGGATCGCCTGCCTTGAGATCATACTGGAGTTGTCTGAGTGAGGTACTCAGCTCTATCGTCCAAAACACAAGACGGAAGAAGAAGGCGACTTTAAACAGACAGATTAGATTCAAAAGGTGCATGTATTTCAAACAATTATATTTAAAATGCTAATGCTAATTTTCAGGATATTATTTTGCCTTTCATTCATTCTTAAATTCAGTAGCAGAAATGACACAACGGAACTGATTAGGGTTAGAACATTATATCATTAAAGTTGAATTCACTTTCAACAATACACGGGGGGTTCTCAATGCAGGGCGTACCAGCATGGTCAATGTTGACAGTCAACCGGCAGACGTATACACATGCCAGCATACTGACAGGCTACGGGCGTTATCACTAGAATGACTAATTGCTTAAACCTACGTACGTAGTGTTAATATGGGGTATGTGACATAATTTATATACATCATTCGTTGTTCAACAATAACTTTACAATAGTCTTTCCGTTTTACTTACCTCGTACAAACACACGTGTTGTGTCAAATAACCGGCGAGTAGTCTTCAGTCTGGGAGATTTTCCTAATACCGGTGACGTCTTCTTGCTAAAAACACTATGATCGATGGTGAATCCTCGCGAGGCGTTCACGCTATTCAAACATATCTTATTCAATGATGTGAGCGGTGTCCTTGCTCTGACATAATAACTGACCACGGGAACACATTTAAAATCACACCAAATAGTATGTACGATCGCTCTTGAATGAAACAGATTTAATAACATGTCTTAATCCTGGCCACAACGATTCAAACAGTAAAAAGGAGCTTTCCCTAGAACTGATCTACACTCACCACTTCCTTTTTTAGTTTCTCTTGAATGACAAGTAAAGTCGTAGTTGTGACTATTAAGGTCGTCCTCTTTTTACCAAAGTACCGCTTTGTCTCGCGAGAGTACATATTTGATACCAGTTTCCTATCCCAGTACTCGTGTCTAGTAGGACAATCAAAACAAATCCAGTAATCTGATAGCCCTTTATTCAAAATGAAAATGCAAAATTTTCTAACAACCTGTCCTCACATCTGCCACCCATGCCTTTCCAGGCCTTTCCTGACTCGATTTAATTGTCACTGCTTACCTTCCTTCTGATGTAGGTTCTCATCAAGGGCTATGAAAATGTATTTGATGAATATTGATGAATTTATATTGTTGATGCTGCTTATGATGCTGATTTATAATTATATGTCTTATCATTATTAGTATCCTAATAATTTTGTTATTAAGAATGTATTCTTATAATTATTGTCATTACTATCAATAATATTATTAGTAGTATTAATACTACTACTAATACTACAACTACCCAATTATTACTATTAGTTACTACAACAATTTCTACAAGGCTCTTGTATATTTTTGTACAATGCAAAGACCTGCTCTGCTTGCTTATTAACGTTACATTAAAGAACCCAAACAACAAACATACACAAAAGTTTAAATGATTTGACATTGCAATTTTATTACAAGTAATATAACTATCATCGTTTCTGCATATCTCTTCATTCAAAATAAGTGCATACGTACAAATGCTTTATTCACTTTTCCCATACAACATCTAGCTAATTAATAATTCAAGAAATAGTAATGAATGAGAAAATAGTACATTATGTACAGTAGCTCGGCAAAGTTATTCTTCTGCCTCAATAAATAATAAATGAAGAAGACCCGTGATCCTTGTGTGGTTTAAAGGAACAGTTGGTTTCTTTTTGAGCGATTTGTCTCATCATTTCCGACTAGAGCTGCTTATAGCTGAATGTTTCTGTCTTTAAAATTGTACTTCGGTCTTTCTTTGGTTGATGTATGTGATCATTCATTCATGTCACCAAAATTTCACCATCTCATATTTATGACTTAAACAGTAACAGTTTTTATAGTCTGTTCTCTAGATGATGGATCTGTGTTTCCAAAATAGATTCTCTTTTCTTCACTGGTGGACACAGAATTATGTGGATTTGTTTGTTAGAACCACATTAATATACCAAATATACCATCAAATAACCCTGTAACCCTGATTAATATCAATCCTTAGTCTGTTTGTGTGTCACCTTCAGGGACAAGCGAAATAGATCATCATTTATTCTTTACAAGCAACATGGTTGGCAATGTTTTTCGGCTTCGAGAGTCTTAAAGCTACGGTAGGTTTCCTGGAGATACCAGACGGATTCATCTTGATTTTCAAAGTATGCAACCGGAAAAATCCAGCCCTCCCTGAAGGCCTTCCACATCATTTCATTCAGGCCAAATAAAATAATTGGACAGGCTTAATACAGGCCTGCAACCTCCATGAATACCTGATAACTTACTTTTTTTGTCAGTACATTTGATTAATTGATTGCTGTTGGGAGGTAAAAAGAACTTGAACAAGAATTACAAAAATTGCTTCTAAAATAGTTGGCCTAGCTTTAGTGTCACATCACGTTGACGTTTGCGCTGCTTGCTTGGGTTCGGATGCGCTCTTGTTCCATTGTCACCACTGTCATACTAACAGCGACATTGAATTGATAAGTAACTAGGTGCACATTGGTTCTGCTCCTTAGCAAAAATAGTTATTCAGATTGGTGCACTTTCAAATTATGAGAATCAATGAATTTGTAATGCACCCTTCCTGTCAAGATCTTTTAATAATTTTAAGTCCTATGTATCAATAATTTTCCTTAAAGTGATTCACATTTATATTCTCTATAAAAAAATACTTATTCTGTTTTGAATAATTCTCTGGCTTTTAGTGACATACATTGCTGGTTCATATAAGGTCAAGTTTGTTATACCATTAAATCATATATTGAAATAACCTAGTTCTCTCATTTGGGTTTCATCATTAAGCAAATAGATAAAACAGAATTATTATTATGCAGTGACAGTGTAAAGTCACTGCAATTAAAAAGAATATTTATCTTAAAAGGTGCTGCAGGTAAGATTGAAGAGCTATTAATTGAGTGCCCTTTGGTATAAATGTCATAGCCATCTGCAGCTATTAATGAGGGAAATGCCCTGTGGATATATATCTTTGGGAGATGACTGCATCTGCCTCTGTATAGGCCAAATTAGACTTTCGACCGCCCCCGGCTAGTTTCTAACTGATCAGGGCATCTTTCCAGGGATTGGTTCGCAAAATCCATCTTGCCTGGCAATCAAAGGAGCTTGAGTCGAACATTTCCAAACAGCGAATAACTCTCATCACTCTTCTGCTCTCTCTCTTCCCAACTCGCATCATAACTACAGCACCTATAACCGACTCTAGAGAACAACATTTGAGGATGTGGGGGTTCTGACAAAGTTTCTATATTTAACATTTGACTATTTCCATGCAGCATTCATACATATATTATTTGAATCGATCAATGTCCTTTTATTTGATTTGTCTTTTTGGAAGTTCTTGTCTTTAAGTTTTCCAATTGCAAGTTACTTTCCGTGTGTGTGTGTGTGTGTGTGTGTGTGTGTGTGTGTGTGTGTGTGTGTGTGTGTGTGTGTGTGTGTGTGTGTGTGTGTGTGTGTGTGTGTGCGTGTGTGTGTGTGCGTGCGTGTGTGCGAGTGTGTGTATGTGTGCATGTGCACATGTGTGTGTATGTAAGAGCACGACGGGGTCACACAAGCGTCTGCTCAGGGGAAGAGCACGATGCAGATGGAGAGCGTGGCCACCACCAGCACCGCGCCGCACAGCAGCAACCCGATGAAGATGTGTCTGCGAGGCATGCCCCCGCCGCGCTCCGGCCCCTCCTCCTCCATGGACAGCAGCGCCACAGAGACGCTGTCTGAGCCACTCAGGGGGTCCGCAGCCTCGGGGCCGCCGCGGGACTCCACCGTCCAGCGCAGGACGTTGACCTTGGCCTCCATGTCCTCGATCATGCGGTCTACCCGCTGGATCTCCTGCTCCATGGCACTGGCCTCCTGGGGCTCCAGGCCGGCCGGGAGCACTGGACCCGGCTGGAGGCCTGCAGGTCAGGCAGGCTGAGGGCCCGCGCCGCCACCTCGCTGCCTCCTCCTACGGACCAGAGCCAGTTAGACGGGCTCCTCCCTCCTTCATAAGGTAACTGCCCATCATCCGCTGGTTTTATTAGGAGTATTGATATGAAGTGGGACAACATTTGCTGCCTTCGTCTGATCACCATCGGGTATCAGCAATGTTTTGTTGCAACAGGCCGTATCTCGCTTTACAAATACAGTTAGGTATGTTACTTACAAATGTAACACAAATTAAGAAGGGATGTTTCTGCAAAGACCTGCCATTGCTTCTATGGAAACCGACTTCATCTTTTGCCAATATTTTGCAAATGCGAAAGAGAGCAAATGTGAAAGCTAGTGTTACACCAGAGATGGGGCTGGCCCTTTGGCGTTATTTTTTCCCGCTTTGTCATCTTTAAAGGAGAGCCAAACTCCAGCACCAATTATATATTGGTTTGGTATTAAATGACACATGCAAATGGATTAAACTAATGGTACGACCCCCTGGATCCCTTCACCACCTCCCGTTGTTACCTTGCATGCCGGTCTGCACAAAGACGTTGGCGTTGGCCAGACAGAAGAGGTTGGCCATGCCAAACACTTTGCACAGGTCAGCGTGAAGGAGCTCAAGCCCGGAGGAGAAGGCCACCCACAGCAGGTCCATCTTTCTGCGGTCCTCGTCCGGCAAGCTCTTGTCCCGGAGACGGGCGGTGAGACGCTGGCAGCAGAGCCCGGCAAGACTCTGGGCCTTCTCCCGCGTCTGCCTCAGCTCGTCCCTCAGCTTCAGGGTGTCAGTGCAGCCGCCCACACAGGAGGCCAGGTGTCTGAAGCATGCCACCACCTGGATCCCCAGAGTGAAACAAGGCCACAACACGGTGAAACACGGCCACAACACGGTGAAACACGGCCACAACACGGTGGAACACGGCCACAACACGGTGACACACGGCCACAACACGGTGGAACACGGCCACAACACGGTGGAACACGGCCACAACACGGTGGAACACGGCCACAACACAGTGAAACACGACCACACAACACAGTGGAACACGACCACAACACAGTGACACACGACCACACAACACAGTGGAACACGGCCACAACACAGTGAAACACGGCCACAACACGGTGACACACGGCCACAACACAGTGAAACGGCCACAACACGGTGACACACGGCCACAACACGGTGGAACACGACCACACAACACAGTGGAACACGACCACAACACGGTGACACACGACCACACAACACAGTGACCACGACCACACAACACAGTGGAACACGACCACAACACAGTGGAACACGACCACACAACACAGTGGAACACGACCACACAACGGAACACGACCACACAACACAGTGACACACGACCACACAACACAGTGGAACACGACCACAACACAGTGGAACACGACCACACAACACAGTGGAACACGACCACACAACGGAACACGACCACACAACACAGTGGAACACGATCACAACACAGTGAAACACGACCACACAACACAGTGAAACACGACCACAACACAGTGGAACACGACCACACAGTGGAACACGACCACACAGTGGAACACGACCACAACACAGTGGAACACGACCACAACACAGTGGAACACGACCACAACACAGTGGAATACGACCACACAACACAGTGACACACGACCACACAACACAGTGGAACACGACCACAACACAGTGAAACACGACCACAACACAGTGAAATGGGAACATTTGCCTGATATAAATACGATGTATCGCCATTGAATTATTTTTAATGAATTCATACTCGCCATGATTGTTTTACTGTCTTTTTGGTGCACATTATGCTTCGTTTGTCTAATTGAATGAATGCTCAGCCAACAAAGATTACATTTTTGTGTCCCAAAACCCAAACCTAGTTGTACATTGGTTCTTGAACAGATGGAAAAAAGTAAGACATGGTCATGAATAAAATGTTTTATTCTGATCAATTGAATGCAACCAAACTGAATGACATCTCATCCACTACCGGGCTGAAGCTCCCATCTGGTGGATACAAAGCAACCAGATATCTACCACACACTGGCTATCAGGAATGATGCAATCCATTTAGAGACCAGTGAATGGTGGCAATGTTGGTAGGAGAGCCAGGTTGGGAACTTGGACAGGACACTGGGGTTAGCACAGTTGATGTTCAGCATAGGACACAGGCCAGAGTGATGGACACCCATTACTGGCCCTCCTACTCCAAGAATGAGCCAAACCATCCCTGCTAAGCTTCCACAGAGAAACCAGCAGGGCCAGACAGATATGTATGGTGCTGGTAAGACTAAACAGAGAAGACAGTCTAAACAGAGGAGGCATTCTTAATAAAGAGATGGTTCAACAGGAGAGATTGTCTACTCTAAACAGAGAAGATGGTCCACTCTAAACAGCGAAGATGGTCCACTCTAAACTAAGAAGATGGTCTAATCAGAGGAGATGGTCTAAACATAGAAGATGGTATAAATAAAGAAGATGGTCAACACTAAACAGAGGAGATGGTCGACTCTAAACAGAGGAGATGGTCTAAATAGAGAAGATGGTCCACTCTAAACAGATAAGAGGGACGAAACAGAGAAGGTGCTCATAACAGAGAAGGTTGTCAAAACAGAGAAGATGGCATCTTCCAAACAGAGAAGATGATCATAACAGCAAAGGTAGTAATAACAGACTATGCTCTTCCAGATAAAGATTTACGCTAACCGATGCTAATTTCCTTTCCAACAGTTAAAGTACTGTTTTTAGTACAGGTAATAAAGCCTTCAATAGGGCAATGTCATGATATTCCCACAGGCAGCTGTGTGTGTGCGTGTGGGGGTCTGTGTGATGGGCAACGTGTTTGTGTGTGCGTGCATGTTGTGTGGATGTGTGTGTGTGTGTGTGTGTGTGTGTGTGTGTGTGTGTGTGTGTGTGTGTGTGTGTGTGTGTGTGTGTGTGTGTGTGTGTGTGTGTGTGTGTGTGTGTGTGTGTGTGTGTGTGTGTGTGTGAACCAGGTGCAGGCAACTTAAATTCCTTAATACAGATTAGTAGTATGAGCTGGTCTTGGATTGTTATGAATTATCCTCGGTGGCCATGACAGTCAGTCCTGTCATGCTGACACATCCTGGAGAAAACTTGAACAAAATTGCTCCACTGATCTATATCATCTTGCTGCACCGTGTTAATATACCTTCTGGGAAATAAACTAGGGGCAATAAAATGAGGCGGTTTTAAATTTATTATACAAATAATCTGATAATCATCAATCTATTTCTGGATAAGCCAGGGGACTGGTAGAGTGTTGTACCATCGTGAGGTTGATTGGATGTGATATTCCTAATTATTGGATGAATACTAATAAGCAGTAAAAACCTTAAATAGGTCTCTATCATCATTAGACATCGTTAGGCAATAGGCCTATAGACATTCTTCTTCTTCTATAAAGAGATGAGACATTGTGATTTTAATGAAGGTTCTATGTCTTTGTTTTCAATGTGTAATGGCAGCCGAAAGCACTCTAATAGAATACATATACTGAGTAGTACCAGAAGTCAGTGAACCAAGATAAGTGTGTTCAAAGTGCTTTTTTAGCCATGGGGTTATGAGCATGGGGGTTCTGTGTTGTGGTCATCTTTGTAGAAGTAAGTATGTCATAAGTCTCTATCGAGTGAGACTTAAATTATTAATATCGTACCAGAGCTGCAGAAATTCTTTCCAAATAATTATTTCAATGGTGTAAAGTGAAGTGTAAATTAAGACAGAAAATCGTATACTTTATGCATACCATAACTTATAGTGTCCACTCACTTCCACTCATGTATAAATATATTTTTATACCTGAGTATTTTTTAATTATTAAAAAAAATACAGGTCCTTAATATGTATTACATATCAGGGTTTAAAACAACCTTCATATCTTCACCCCGCAATAAAATACCATTTAATATTCATCTGGCAAGGCAGACTGCAAATCAACGCATTCTCTTGACCAACCTGGTCAAAATAGGTACAGGTAAGCAGAGCCCCCTGACCATCCCTTGAAGCGCCCCTCACCCCCTCGGTCTCACCTTCATGAAAGAGTCCACCAGCGCCTGCTCGTCCGCCGGAACCTTCTCTGTCCCCCCCGCCACATCGTCTCCAACTTTGTTGTTTACCAGTGGCATCAGCCCTCCCTCTGGTCCAGAGTCCCCAGACCCCGGTCACGATGTGGGCTTCTGGCTACACCCGGCTGCCCTTGGCTCCTCTTGGCTTACCCCTTCTCCTCTTCCTCACCTGGAGGAGGGCGCCTCATTCAGCGGCCAGGTCAGGCTGGAAGTCAACGTGCTGCATTACGTCGGCGTAGACACACACAAAGACTACAGGGGCAGCAAGAGCACGCCAAAACACATCCTGCAGAGTAAAAAGTCCGAGAGTCGATAGGTGCGAATAAAGTTGGAAATTCAAATTAAAACAAGGTGATAGGTAACCCACGAGTGACGGTGTTAATCCTGCAATTGACCTCTATGCACTGATGCAGACTAGGACAAGCGGCTAAGCTCATTAACTATAGCTGAGAACCACGGGGGACGTTGTGAGCAGCTGGCTGTCTTCACCACAATGGCCCTTTCACTGACCGAGAGGAAGTGCAATGCTCTGGGGAAGGGACAAAACAAAGAGGAAGGGGCTAACTCTGATACCTTTGTAGTTGCCCGGCCTACTTCTGGTTCACTAAACTGCAAAGGGATTTGAAGTGGATACCCTGAAGTAGAAAAAAAAAGAAATCAAAGATACTACCGGTAGCCATACATTCAGCACTTGGCATAGCCTACAGTTTGACGACCACATTCATAAAAGGGTTATGCGTGTGGTGAAACACCGAATCAAACAATGAGGGATTTCTGTGATGGACCTTAAAGTTTGACTGAAGAGGCAGCGTGAATGATGCACTTGGTGAATAGACTGCTTGTCTTGTTTATTTTTGGCCCCAGGCCCTTGGTAATGGGTTCCTAGGAGGAAGCTCATATGAGGTTCATAGTACAACCATGGAGTTTTTCAGTGAGTGGTTGTCAGCATGTTAAGTAGTGGTCATCTTACATAGCCATGTGTTGCATTCATTTGTATGTGAAATATGAAAAGATGGAATTTTCCAAAAAATGTCTTGAGTATTTATAGTTATAAAGGTTTGTCTTATCTTACTAAATTCAATTTACCGTTATATGCAACTAAACTGAGAAAAAGAATGAGTTTCTTTATCCGAATGAATTCTAGACAGAAACAAGCTGTGGTTACGCAGCCTAGAATCTGGCCAATAGGGGGCATAAGCACATAAGTTTGACAACTAGAATTCTAAATTTTACTCTAGGCTGTTCATTCAGTGTACTTTCATATAAACATGAGAATATTTTAACATAGTTATGTACACGACGTAGTGTCAAAACAGAACCAAATCATAACCCTACAAAGACTTTACTGGTTATTCTAGTTTGTGTTGGCACTCAAACCAGGACATTTCATCTTGCAGATCCATGAGGAGCAGCTTGTCTAAGGGTTTCTGAGGACAGGGAGTTAAGGATTCTGTGGTTCTCTGGTGGAACCTCCAGTCACTGTTGTTTTCTTTATCAAAACTGTCAATTCACCTTGTTACAATGCATCTATCATTCATGTGAATATGCAAGTTCTTATTTAATGCAAATTCCATTGCAAAATGTAATGCAAGCCATAAAAAAAAAAACAATGACATTTATTCCTTGCATCTCCATACCACTTGCGAGTTGATTATCAAACGCACTGCCAATCAATCCACAACTTTGTGCCGTAAACCTCAGGCACCCAGCCTGTAGTGAAAAATAATGTGCATCATCTACCAAGTGCGAGTCAGGCCAACCTTCATAGTCATGTGAACCCAATTAAAGCTTACATCATCTTCAATAAAAAGCATTTATTTAAAAAGATTAAAAACAAATTTACATAAAAAATACATTCCCTTTACTTTTAAGACTCAAGCTCTTCTAGCTGCTCGGTTTCCCTCCAACGGTAGGTGTCGCCCTGACATTCTTCCTGAGTGTTCGGCCAATGACAGTGGAGCGTGGAGATGAGACCGAGTCCCTGATGTTCGCAAGCAGGCCACGTTTGGGCTTGGTCTTCGCAGGAGACCTCTGGGATAGTTTGAAGACCTCTTCCTTCAGCAAGGCAATCTCACCGTCCTTGTCAACATTTTCTCTCAAGAGGTCATCGATGGATTTAGTCTTAGACAAATTAAACAAAAAGTCAGTGTAATGGGCTACAGTATAAGTTTACGTTTTGTAGCAAGCTGATTTTAGAAGGAGGCTTCGAGTTTTACCTGGTCTTCAGACTTGCTCCGTAGGAACTCCAGCTCAGCTGATTTGTCCATGTAGTCCGCATGGAGCGTCCTCAGAGTCTCATTCAGGCCCACCACCCGCTTTTCAAGAGCCATGATCAGCTAAAAGAGAAAATATATCCCTTGTTTCAAAGTCTAAAGTATTAGCTGGCGAGCTGAAAACATAATTAAATACATTTCTTCCATACCTCCTGTTTTTCCGCACACATTTTCTCCACTGCACATTTTTCTGTGAACATCCTTTTGTGTCGCGCTTCGCTTCCAGCTTCAGTTCCTTTATTTGGTAATGGAACTTCCACAGTCTGGCTGGACTGGTCCGTCGTGGACATCTGTGTTGACGGCTTGAGGGAAGACATCAGGTTCTCCAACTCCGAGAGCTTTCTCCTCAGGGCCTGTGCAACGGTGGCCCAGAAGATCCGGGTGCCATTACAATAAAACCGTTAGTCATGAGATAGAAAACCTATGCATGAATATACCTACCCATATCCCTGAGCAAGACACTTAACCCTAACTGCTCCTGACGAGCTGGCTGTCGCCTTGCATGGTTGACTCTGCCGTCGGTGTGTATTAACTGATGTAAGTCGCTTTGGATAAAAGCGTCTGCTAAATGCCCTAAATGTACATACAATTATACGATTTTCACTCATAGACCAGTGGAGAGTTGAATATGTCACACCTGAATGTGATACGCCCTGTGCCCTATTTATACATGTAAACTAGTGGATTGTACTAGGAACACTGCGATCAGGAAAAATAAAAATCAGATCATGACAGAAATGTAGCTGCATTAAGTCACCATTCTTTAAGAAATCCCCCACAAGTGGATGGCCATTAGCTTTTCTTGTCTGAAGGTCTTCATTCATTGTCAAATAAATACTAGAAAGAAATGTACCTCAACTTTCTCTTCCTCCGCAATAAATTCGTGGACGGGCACAAAGTCTTCTCCGATTCTGCCCAAAGCACACTGATAGGCATGCTCCTTGAAGGCCTCTTTGTACATCTCAAAAGTGTTCTCCAGCTTGTCATCGTGGCTCTCCTTCAGCTCCGCCATCTGTTGACTTCACACAGTGGAGTGAAACAAAAAACAAACGCAATCCCACGTCAGTATGCATCTATATAACTCAGTAGGTCAACCGACCGACTGGGTCAATCTGATGTGAATGTGCATCATTCAGGATATGGTTTAGTCAACCTGCCGGCTTTTTACCTGAGGAGCTCCTCGCTTTCCATCAGCTGCTGCAGCATTGCATCGCCCATTTCCTTACGGATCGCCATCTCCTGAACCATGTTCTTCCTCCTCTCGGCCAGAAGCTTACTTCTGAGGTTCTCAATCACAGTGAGCAGGTCCTAGCCAGGCAAAGGGTGAAGCCGAGAAATGGGATTCAAAACACCAGCTAGCACGTGCATTGCCTGTATTAAACACCACACTCTTCCTCTTTCTCACATCTAGTGGGCCTCTAAAACAAGAGTGCATATTCAGTCAGGAGAAGCGCTTGGACATGAAGTCCCCTGGGAAGTGAAAGCAGCGAACCAAGAGGTTGTACCTCCTGGGGCAGGATGGAAACATCTGCATCGTCCTCTTCATCCAGCAGCACCTCCTCAGAGAGGTGGCCGTCCGGCACCGGGCTGTCCGTCGCCCTGGTCCTCAGCAGGAGGTTGCCATGACGGTCCAGCAGGCACGGAGACCGAGTCTCCAGGGACATGGCAGGAATCACATGGACCACCTACAGGCAACCAGTACAGGAGTACCTGGTACCTTCAAATCACGCTTTTTTTGCAACGCAAACGGCGTCCGTACAGAACGATAGAGGACTGAATAGTTGAAGGCTATGCAGACAGACCTGTTTGGCGACGGCAGAGAACTTCATAACATGCAGTGTCTCGTCGTAGTTGGAGGCACACTGGTTGATGTTGACAATCATGGATGCTTTTCCCTTTCCACAGAAAAAGCCCTGGAAGAGCTTTGTGAGTTTGCTCTCTCGGAAAGGAATGCAGCCACTCCTTGTCCTGCTAAAAAGGTAATAAGGAAGCCACCGATGCCCTTAATCAAACAATATCAATCCACATTTGAGAAGACGGTTTTAAGTCACAATTTAAATTACCACCATAGGATTAGAAGTGTCAGGTAAATTACGTACTTGTCAGTCAGATTTTTGTTGCGCAGGGCTGTAATGCATTTCCCCAGAATAAGCAAGGAGTTGTTAATGTTTCCAGCTTCCTTCAGCCTCTCCCCGAGTGTCTTGGTTTTATTGCATCTTTCAGAGCCGGCCAAATCACACAAAGAAAACCTATGGAGCAAATACTCACTTTAAAGTTATACAATGTGTACGAACACTATAGTCCTTTAAAACTGGGTTTTATTGAAGACTCTTTATTAAAATCTACTCACTCAGAGATCCTTTCCACCGTGTTACCGTTGATCTTGAGAAGTTTCATGGTAAAAATGCTGTGGCTGTATAGAGAAAGAAAAATTGTTTCACCCATTTAAAGCAAACACCTTGGTTTCAATTGAAAACGGTGGAGTGTAATGGATTGCCTTCTGCTTGAAGATTGATTCATCTTGGTTGAGGCGGCGCTACGATTTTTGTTTCCAAACTGTAGAAGTGCATTGGCTTCCTCCAGGTTGTGAATGTTGACCCACTTGAGATCTAGAGGCATTTGTGAAACAAATCCAGACAATCGTCTCACAATAACTTCCCTGGGAGCTCATAGAAAACATTCAAGTACTGAGCCCTGAAGTCTGAACAACCACAGTATGGATTTGCTGCTTTAGATCAAAAGTAAAAGAAGTTTAGGACAATACATTGTAGATGCGTTTCACCTCTGACGTAGGCACTCCCAGCACGGTCCTCACACACCCGCAGAGTGGCCCGCTTCTTGGACCTGGGTCCCGAGGTGGTCTGAAGCAGGTCGTAAACACTCTCATTGTAGATCTCATAGCAGGCCACCCATAAGGCGAACGTGAAGTCCCCAGTCTCGGTGGAGCCGCTCTCCATCGATGCTACAAAAGGGTCATGGAAGAGATTCTGATTAACATCAAAATGTTTAAGGGATAATTTTGTTGATAGACCATATAAAAATGTGACCAGTCAGCTTCCCATTTTCATGTCTCTTATGACCATTTAGGCTATAGGAGAGGGTCATTATCAAAGTTGCAGTACAGCTACATGGTTTAGATTCTTTACGTGGATTTCCCAAGCAATCAATAGTCCAGATGCCTTGTAGGCATCTTCAGATACCTGAGTCATCATCAGTGGTTGTGGACGATTGGCCGACAGAAGGAAGGCAGCCTGGAGAAACTCCATCTGGCTTTAGTGGTTCTCTGTCCTTGAATCCAAATTAAAAAGAATATACCCATTTTATGAAAATGGACAGTAGTCAGACATTTCAACATCTGTACGACGTTGCATAAATATGAAAGACCGTTGCAAAAATGGCAGCCCTCGCGTTCATCTCCAGCTTCACTTGTTCGGGGCCCAGACACTGAGCGTCTGTGGCCAGGTAGGGCTTGAGGTCCAT
Source organism: Melanogrammus aeglefinus (assembly GCA_900291075.1). Classification (NCBI taxonomy): domain Eukaryota; kingdom Metazoa; phylum Chordata; class Actinopteri; order Gadiformes; family Gadidae; genus Melanogrammus; species Melanogrammus aeglefinus. The sequence goes on from OLKM01000016.1 coordinate 106,167, forward strand.
TCCCCGATACTGACACCGTCCAATGTGCTGGAAGGTAGTGCCTAGCACTCGTGGTAAGATCCCTGGATCTTTGGCAGTTCCTTAAACATGTAAAAAATAAACACTATTTATACAGAAAACTCAGAATTATTAATATTCATGAGATATATTTGTGGCCATTCTGGTCTCAGTGGTTGCACCTTGGATTGTGTACGTTTTCCCAGCATTCGTCACACCATAGCTGAATATTAATGCATTCTGTCCAGCCAGGTAATCAGACACTTGGCTCTCTACCGTGTCCTCAAAAAGCTCCTTTTGTGACGTGACCTCTCCAAATATCTAATATATGTATTTTTTTAAAAACACAAGAAAAAAAAGGGCCCATTTGTAATATTCTTAAAACAAATGAGAAAAGACAAGTCTTGATACACTAAATTCGAATTTTCTGCCAGGGTTACAATTACTTTCCAGTAATTGCAGGGTGTTTGATCAGCAATCTTATTTGAATCCGTGTTGAGACCAGCACCGATACAGACCTGAGTGAAGGAGAATTTGTGGACCGCCACACCAATGCCCCTCTCGCTGCTCTTCAGGGTGGCTGACCCCTTGGGTGCATGCAGCTTCACCACCTGGCTGTCCTCAATCACTACACAGCCCTGGGGAATCATTGGAAAGGTCTGAAACTCCATGTAGGACTTGGTCAGAACCCTTAGCTATAGAATTTGGGATTTAATTGTAACATTCAGATGTAACATTTTATATGTGACAGTCCTGCGTCTCCATTTGATTGATGTCACCACATTCTCTACCTGATCCTCCTTGTCAGAAAGTTCCTCTTTGAAGAAGGGGCGAACTCTCAGGTACACTTGCAGAGTCTGCGGTTGGGACTCCACTTCACTCTATTAACCCAGGAGACGGGTGTCAGTAGAGGGGGTTCAACATGTTGAAACCCTGTGGTTCAGTCATTTGAGCATAAACATTTTTTATTTTTGATGATTGGACATGTCAAGCTAAAACTGACCTAGGCCAACACTGAACAGTGGTGTAGGATACAAATATAATTGTTCCCCGGAACACGAATAAAGAGACTAACCAGACTTCACTTCAAGTTTTCATTTCCAGAAGATACTTAATGGGAGTGTCAGCAGTTCTCAATTATTTTCTTTGCCAAAAAAAATTAAAAGGACAAATTGAAGCATATATACTGAGGAGACATGCCTGCCCGGAACCAGTGGAAGTTAATCTGGGGACCTCCGTGGGTCGCTGCAGGTTCAGGGAGCTGACTGGCAGAACGTCGCAGGGAGATTGAGACTCCATTAGGACGGCTCCAGAGTGCGGTCGGGTGGTTTCTTCATCGGTAGACTTAATACTTCCCCTCATCTTCAAGAACAATATCTCCCAGCAGCCTGAAGTGAGAGTGTTTGCTTATTGCAATGTTCCCAATCAATTCTGAATAATCTATTCCTTACTACAACGGAAGACCGTTTGTCTAACTAGTTGACCGTGTTAAAAGAGCTGGGACGGAACACCTCCCCTCCGACCAAATCCCGTTTTAATTGAAAACAGGTGGTGCTCCCACAAATTGAAGCAGGCCTACTCCTCGATTAACCACACGTTACTATAATGACATCGTTACAAGAACAATCAACATGTGCAGATTATGGTCTTATTTTGATTTATTATTATGAGCTGGTATTATAATTAGCTACCGAATGCATATTATTTATGTAATATTTTGTTGTTTTAAGTTTGCCCCACACGGTCAGGGATGTATTTGCTCGTTTGATAAGTCTTGTTGATCGGCCGTGTAGACAGATAACCTCAAAAGGGTCTGGTTTTGTGGAATTCACATCTATGGAGGGTAAGTGCTGCATGTGGATTAGACCTTTACAGCACGTTTGCACTGGTTTGTTCACATTTAAGCATCTACGCCTTCATTATGTGGCTCATGCACCGAAGCTTTCGGTTGAGGATGGTTTATCGGGATGCATCCAGCGTCCAAAATCAGACACCTTGCATGTTATATTTCAACAAAGTAACGCATGTTGGCGATAGAACTAAGGTCTAGCCTCATTAAGCATTGAGGCTTCATGCAATATATGATTTTCTTGGACCCATGGATGTTCAACTACGACCCGTAAGGTTAATTGAATAAGGCCAATGGTACTATTTAACAATACAATGATTCATTTCAACACTCTAAACATTGGTAAGGAAAGGCCTACTAAACTATTAAGTGATTTATATTTATGTGCATTTGAAAAAGTTCTGGTAGTGAAGATATGACCACCGCAGGACTCATTCCTGGTTATACATTACATTCAATGCATGCAGTTAAAGACTGGTCATATCAAGCAGAGAACTGTTATTCATGACAGACACATTTTATCCCGTTTCACTTTTTATTACAAAAGTGCTGTTTATGCGTCTGCGATGGTGACCTCCACCTCTACGCCAGGTTCAATGCTGATGGAGGTGATCTGCTTCACAATCTCAGATGGACTGTGAAGGTCGATGAGACGCTTGTGGATCCGCATTTGAAAGCGATCCCAGGTCTTGGATCCCTCACCGCAGGGGGTCTTCCTGGTGGTGATGCGAAGGGTCTGAAGGGAGAGATGGCATATTTAGAAAACCGCAACACATTAAAAACCTTTTATGTTCACCAAGTATAAGACATTAGTCACGTATAGTTGACCGGTTTAATCATCAATCTTAAGCCCGCAGGTCACTTGTACACAGCTTAACCTGATATGTTGTGGTTTAATACCTTGGTTGGCATGCGGACTGGCCCCTTGACCTTCAGGTTCTTCTCCTTGGCCCCACGGATCAAGTCGGCGCAGACTGATGTGGAAAGAAACATCACGTTAAGAACATGTCTCGACGCAGCAAGACTGCAGGCTTTACACGAAAATTGCTCAGAATAGCGTATTTTTGGTCATCACGTTTTATCAAAGATAAAAAGTTTTTATCCTCATCGCACGGTTGCAAAATTAGGCAAAGCACAAAAGGTCCAAGTTACCTTTCTCCAGGGACTTGACGTTACGGCTGGTGAGAGTGATGCGGATGCGGTGGATGGCCACCTCGGTCTCCGCCGGGGCCTTGCCGGTTTCTTTGAAAGCCTAAAACAAGGAGAAATAAATCACCATGATCAGCTGCCATCCAAAACAGTCACCATTCGAAACCCAGACGGCTTTGTTACAGCCATTTCAGTAGTCTTCCAATAAAATTGGGCATGGGCAGGCACCTAATCTAAATATTTGACAGGTAATTGGATGAGGAATCTGTTCATTACGTTGTTCCTTAATGGATGCAGGTTGGTCCGAAACACTGCGTTTCGGCCATAATCGTATAACTTGGGAGACCTGCGTCAGATTTAGTTCGCGAATACAGCTGCCTGGCCAGGTAATGACCATTTAGGCATAACCACTTGGATAAGAGTTATGAACATAGCAACCATTACACGCTTGAACGCAGCTAGGCGGAAACACATTGCAGTGTGCCGACTCTTCCCGCCATGAGGAGGTATTTGTTTCACTCGGGTTGTCCTTAGGGTGAAGGCTTATACACCGATACAATAAATCCACGAGAGGGGTTACCGTCGACATTCACCTCGAAGTTTTACTACACTGGAAAAAAATAAATAAACCACGTGCCCAGCTCTCTATGCTAGCTAGTGGAAGCACAGTGAACAGTAGCTGCTCAAATCTGCAACTGTATAAATACACATTGCATTCTGTAAACAAATTAAGTAAATCAATGTCGAAAGTGATGCCAATATTTACCATTTTGATTATTCCTGACCGACTTATTCGTAAGTACTCCAAGCGAACAGCGGTGAGCCAGGAATGGAGGCCACCGGATGATAAGCACTAAGAGAGAGAGAAAATCGGCCTCGTCTGCTTTAAGTAGTGCCTACATCCGGGACATCGCCTCCCTGCTTCTTCGGCGGCTATAGTCGGCTACACGTGCTCCAATAGACCCAATACGCTGCAGCACCCTCTAGTGGTCAGACGAGTTCGTCGGCGTGTGCACAATAGAGTAGAAGTACTTATTATACACAGCCCTGCCTGTATGTATAGGGAATATAAATACGTATCCCACCGTTTTTGTCTGTTTTTCTTTTTTTTCTCAATATTAGATACTTTTAAATAGTTTCCTTTATCAAGAAGGGTCTATCAATAGGCTACCTATTTTTTATGTTATAGGCTTTGCTTCTTCAAACAAGTCTAATATATTTCCTTGGTGCGATATGGGTCAATAGACAGAACGAGAGTATGGACAACCACTTGACAGCTTCCTTTGAGCGCCCAAGATAATAAGCCCTCACGTGACAGCAGTGTGGCGCTACAAAGTGAAAAGCCCTTAATCAGCCTGAGCATCACCATCACCTGTATGACTGTTTGTGGGCAGCGTGGCTTGTATCGTGAGTCGTAGCGAAGAAACCTACAAGCAAAAATGCCTTCTCCAATACCCGTGACTCGCCTGCTGCCGAAAGACTTTTATCCGTCTCTCAGCATCGGAGTTTGCAGTAGTCCACTGACCAAATACGCAAATGCTACGACATTGAACGTGCCTGCTCAAAGGCTCCACGGGAAGGTGGCGAGCAAGCTGTGGTCGTCGGTGATTCATTGGAAAGAGCTGCAGGCGATGCAGCAGATAGGCTCCGGAGGGTTCGGTTCGGTGTACAAGGCGACGTACTTCGGGGACACAATCGCGGTTAAGAAAGTGAAAAAGTGCTCAAAGAATAAGTTGGCTTCCAGACAAAGCTTTTGGGCAGAACTAAACGCCGCACATCTTCGGCATAAAAATGTGGTGCACGTGATCGCAGCGACGACGTGTGTCCCCGCCAACTCGGAGAACGAGAACAACATTGGCACGATACTGATGGAGTACGTTGGCAGCCACAATCTCCACCACATCATCTATGGCTCTGCGGACGCTCTTGGGAAGGACACTTGTCTCAGGTACTCCGCAGATATCGTCCAAGGCCTCCGCTTCTTGCATTCCCACGGCATTGTCCATTTAGACATCAAACCGGCAAACGTGTTGGTTTCAACCGGGGACATCTGCAAAATCGTCGATTTTGGCAGTTCGGTTCAAGTGGACCGTGCGTGTGAGGCAGGCTCCGTCACGCCCTGTTTGCAAAACGTCGGGGGCACCTATACCCACCGAGCACCCGAGCTGCTGAAAGGGGAGAGCATCACCCCCAAAGCGGACATCTTCTCGTTCGGGATCACGTTGTGGCAGCTGATCACCAGGGAGCAGCCATACCCAGGGGACAGGGAACACGTTTTGTATGCCGTCGTGGCTTATAATCTGCGGCCGCCTTTGGAAGACGAGCCGTTGCTCCGACCGACCCAGGGGGTGCATGCTCTAAGCTGCAGGACGCTGGTGTGTCGCTGCTGGAGCGGTGAGGCAGCCTCCAGGCCCACGGCCGAGGAGGTCCTGGTTGCTCTGGAGGAGCTGCGGTCCAGAGCCTGACTGGCCGGGGTTCTAATGGAAGGTGCATTTGTTTCGATGAAAATGTTTATTTTCTAAAATGGTACTTTATTTTATTTTTAGTCTTTCCCAACTATTTCAATTGTGTCCCCTCGCACCCTTTAAAACTAAAAGTGCGCTATTAACAGTTTTTGTTATCGAGAAAATATCAATTTATATTTTATAAAAATGTATTTTTTAATTATATTGTTTAAGGACTTAATCTGAATGTTGTATTGTATGGATGATGTGATCATGACATTTTAATGTGTTGGGAATTTATTAAATTTTTGTCTTTATAGTGTCTTGAATATTGTCTATTTCAGGATATCTAAATGTCGAACCTCTCCTGAAGGGAATATGACAACAAAATGCAGGTTAATGAATCAAAATAAGTGTTCCTACTTCACTCTTATGGGATTATTTATATCTATCATATGATTATGGCTGTCAAAGAATAGCCTTATGTTTGTTGCTACATACTCGGCTCAATCAACACAAGTCACCGTGGCCTCCATAGACTATCCATTATTAGAACACACCAGGTGTTGGCAAGCTTGTTCCCCTCGGCTCTTCATTTGTAGCCATCACAAGAAATGTTCCAAAGCTATGAAGGAGCCATGTCCCGAAAGCCTTGAAAGTGCTTCATTGGATGAAGGGCAGAAACTTGCTCTATAGTGACAGTTACCAGGCTAGTGTAGAGTTATTACCCTTGTGGAAGTCTTGATATAAGGTCACTTTTTATTAAAAGTTTTGTTGTGGATATCTGATTTAACATACAATAATAATACACATGCACTACCGACTACCAATAGTGACTTTCATACAACAGAGCAACAGCCTATATGGACACATACAAAGACACACAAACGGCAAGAACATGAGAAAAACAGTCCTTTTCGGATCCTTCTTTTAGTCTTTATTGAACTTTCATTACATTGTGTAAAACACAGGAGTTGAAGACTGCAGCTCTTCTTTCACTCATAGCAGCAAAGTGTGAAGACCAAATCCTGTTATTCTGCCAGACAATAAATAATCTGTTTCTTTGGATGATGTCAATGTTACAAAAAGATAAAAGCTGCAGCATTAATTTCTATTTTACACAACTTATAAACATATATATTCTATTTTTTTTTAATATATTTATATATGCTTGTGTGAATTACTTAGCCTATATTTATAAAAATACAACAGTAGTTTGTAAAATAGATTTTTAAAGTAAAATATAGAAGATTAGCAACTTCATTCTATCATCAACATCATTGTCATCATCACAGGATGTTGAAATGCGACGAAAAACAAAAAACAACATGGCTGGAATGCAGTTTGCTCTGAAACTCCTCAGCTCATCTTTGAGACAACATGTGGTGTGGAGGGAACTATCATTGTCTTCACTTTCTATTATCGTCCACTAGGGGGGCTCCTGCAGCGGAACCATCGCCCAATACCACAACACACAGGTGAAGAGAAAACAACAAAAAAAGCATGTGATATTACAGGCGAGTCCGTGAAAAAACAAAGACTACAAAAAAGTCACAGTACAAATAAAAAATAGATATAGCTATATACTACAACCGAGCACACATTCCGGCAGTTCAGCTAAAATGAAATTGGATATTTTGTTTGTAAAAACGATACAATTAAGAACTAGAAAAGAGGTTGGTAGCACCTTGTGGCGCTCGAGAAGTATATGTTAGCAGCTTTATCCAATACCAAAACAAATATTGCAGTATTGCAGTGTTTCTTACATACACATTCAATAAGGTTCACTGGTACCACTGAAGCTTATAAAGAAGGTTGACATGAATTGCTAAAAGGTCTGTCTCTCACTGACGAGCGTCTTATGTTCATTGTCTACTCTGTAAGTGTGCACTGCCTGCACTGAACAGCTCCTCTGGATGTATGGATGAGTGTTCTTTGAGTGGGTCAAATGTGGCTTTACATTCTAAACAGGTGTTTAACCCCCACCGCAACAAATATAACTGCTTAAAATTAAGCATTTAAAGTAATGTCTCCCAAAAATGCATGATGTATGCCTGATGACATTACAAGTACATAAGTCTTCAGTTAGAAAATAATATGATGGTCAAAATCAAGTAGTATTTGTTACTTCTTTACCAAAAGTAAGGAAGAAACGCTGAGGTCAATAGGTGAGTGTTCTCAATATCCCTGTGTCATGTTGTGACGTGTTCAATGGTCGATTTAAACTGACAATTGAACTAAATGTGATCCAAGTGTGTGGTTAAGTGCTACATAATATTAATTTTATTATTGATCTAACCTAAGATAGCTGATTGTTTGCCATGGGCCTTTTCTGATATGTGGCCTGTAAAGCAATTGTGGGGATTAAAGTTATGTTTTTGATAAAGGGCCTCCCAATGAGATACACAGAATGCTTGTGCAAGTAAAGCAAAATTGACACTTTGATAGGAAAAACACTGTCAAAATTGTACCTTTTAAAAATAAAACAATTTATATCATATTTACATGTTATTGATCTCTAAAGAGCTAAATATATCTTCTACACATTTTGTAATAAAGGTTTTTAAACAAAAAAATGGGAGGAAACAAAAGCATTTACAAAAAGTGCTATGATTACACAACAAAAACAAAACAAAAACATTTCCATTGCTAACGTTTCCTGTAAAACCACAAACCTTCACAAAATACAAAGAGGAAACTTCCATAACGCTTCTTTAAAAAAACTAAAAAAACACATTAAACATTCGTCTCCAAATCCCAAAATAAAACACAGCCCACAAATCAGTTACACTAGTTTCCATTCATATTTCCTCAGCCCCTTGTCAATGAAAAGAAGTAGGATATTTAACACTATTCTGTTAACCTTTTGGAGTAGTGGAGCAAACAAAAACAAAAAACATGCCTGTGTGAGGTAAATGACAACACTATTGGGTTATGTACGCACAATAATTAGTATACAATGGAGCAATTTTCACTTTTCAAAGGCAATCGTGTGGCAGCTTTAACGATGTCTACAGTAACGTTTTCCTCGGTTGATGGTCAAGCAACATGGCTACTGTAGAAGGTTGGATTTGATGGGCCAGCTCATAGGCGCCACTGTTGCTTATCTCCTTCAGTGACTGAGGCACTTGGAGGCTGCACGGTTTCAGCACCTTTGGGGTGTGAGATAAAACAGTTCGAGGCGAGGCTAACTTTTGGCTTTCACTTCTGATGTCTTAATCTACGGCAATACAAGGCCTCCTTCATGTGAGATAATTTTAATAGCCCCATTAGGATACTGGCACATTTCTTTCATACAGAGTTAGTTTATGACATATCGTTACTTTTCATTTATGTTGGCAATTATGGCAATTGGTACTTTAAAATAGTTTGTACGTTTTTTGTTGATTATTTGTGGTAATAGTGTAAAGTGATAAATCAAAAGATACATATATACTTTTTTGCAGAATTGTTTTGCATGAATGTTAACTTTGAGCCACTTGCTTTTGTAAAGTTTGCCTGTGGAATCACCATGTTTATAAAACTAGTTTAACGGATTAACTTAAGTGCTTATGTAACTGGCATTGCAAGAATAAATCTGGAATAAGTTCCCAAAAATCCCAACCAACCATGGTTCATTATTTTATGAATATCTTGCATTCAAGAAAGGAGGGATTGCCCACAAAGGCAAACTTATTAGCATGATTGATCACCAATAATAACTTTAGAGCACTGTTCCAGAAATGACAACTGCTTAAATTCAAGTGAATACAAATATGAAGGACGGTTAATCGACCAAATGATCACAGATTTCTTAATTGGATGTCTCCACTTAAAACTAGGCTCCTCTTGACCTTCCATAATAAAAATAGTTTATATTCACAAAGTGTTAAAGTTAAGTTCAATGTTATATTAAATAACATAGTCTTTTTTGCACAACTTTTAAAGGGTCAATGTAAAGGGCCATAAAAATATACACTTTGAGGTCCAAAGTCAGATTCATCAATATGTATTGGCCTATTTAGTTTCACGCCACGGTTATGAACAATACATTTGCTAATTGACTGTCCATGAGCGAACCTTTTACCTTAAAAAAAAGTGTATTTTGCTTGCAGGCATGTCTGCAAGGTGCAAATTGTAAGCATGGTTGAGTTGGTAGAAGGGGTCAGCGATAGCAGCTCAGTAGCCATGTTGAAAACCATCAGAAATGATTCCTTTGTGTCTCCATGTCCCTCATAGCGGTGCTTTGTATGACCATACAGCGACAGAGTGACACGGGGAACCTGCTGGTTCTTTCCGACCGGAGTGTTTAAAGAGTAAGAGCACGATACGGTAGAATACTGAAACACGATAGTACTAGATGTCGCTAAAACCTTAGTGTCAAGGCGCTGAATAGACCAGCCCGAGTCTTTTCACGTGTCTGGATAACCTTGTGCATTGTTGAAGAAAACAATAAAATAAACTAGCAGCCAAGTTTGCATTTGGTAGACTTTGGTTTGTGGTTGATGAACGGAAAGAACTGAAGAATAGTTAGAGCCCCTTTGAGGAGTTTCAGAAAGAGCAGAAGGATATAAAGACTAAATTTCCCTTGAACACTATTGCTTCTTGTCACTAAGTGCTTCTTCAATCCTGTGGTGCATTTGTTTTTGTAGGGAACAGTAAGATACATTGTGGTGGTATGCGAAAACATTTGCCTGTTCTACGATTGTGCATAAGTTTGGCTCCTTCTCTGAGAAACATGATAAAGAATTGACTCGACTGACTTATGTTCTTGTTGGCTTTTGTCGGTTACATGAATCATCCGATGACTTCATAAAAAATGACACACTTTTGCGTGAACTCTAATGCAGTGAAATAACGAAGTGAAGTAATATGGTCAAATAACACTGTTGCCCAGGAGTTGCTATTGAGTACCTACTCTATAACAATAGATGACTTCTTTCTTCAGTCTGTATGTCTATCTGTCTGGCTACAATTCTATATAAGTAAAGGAGAAAATAAACATTTAACATCGTTAATTTGTGACCACATCCCATATCACAAAAGTTCAAAGTGCTATATGAAGATCAATGTTAAATGCACAAAAATGCACACTAAGGTCGGGCCAAGAGGGGGGGTTAGAGATAGAAAATATAACTGCAAACGTATTTCTACGCCAATTAGTCTATATTTAAATCCCAATATAAGTTAGTGTGTATCCTGTCAAAGTTTAACACTGGCTGAGTTAGTGGTGGTCTGTGGTATTGGGAATTATAAAGATTGTTGGACAAAAAAAAAAGAAGGTAAATCCCAATTCAACACATCCCAACTTGACCCCTTAAGAGTGCTGGAGAACTTGCCTACTACTGTCGGTGCCTGACATCACGTACGTCGGTCGCTGCTGGTGTCAGTGTCTGCACATGTAATCCTATTCACTGGACAGAAGTGCTCATGATATCATATCAACAACAAAATACAAAACATGTTACTGGCATCGTAATGTGTCCAGAGTAGCCGGAGTCACCCCCTCCACATGGGTCGAGGGGAGGCACGTTCTGTACTGGTGGGGGCAAAGAGCATTGTCATGTGTTAGTGGGGGGAGAGAGAGAGAGAGAGAGAGAGAGAGAGAGAGAGAGAGAGAGAGAGGAGAGAGAGAGAGAGAGAGAGAGAGAGAGAGGAGAAGAGAGAGAGAGAGAGAGAGAGAGAAGAGAGGAGAGAGAGAGAGAGAGAGAGAGAGAGAGAGAGAGAGAGAGAGAGAGAGAGAGAGGAAAATGATCTAGGCTGCCTTAGAGACCCTGTGCATGCCAGCAGCAGTGCGTGGGCTTTACTGGAAGGCCTGGTGGAAGCGGGGCAGTGTGGTGGGTGCGCTCAGGTTGGAAATGAAGGAAGCGGGCAGCCCCTGCAGAGCCCCCTCCCTGGCCTCGGGGCCCTCCGGGCCCTCCGGGGACCGGACCAGGGCGGTGGGCTCGTGGGCGGGGGGGTACGGAGCCCCCAGTGTCACTGCGGGGCCCACCCCCGCAGGGTGGTACGGCGGGCCGTGCAGGGGCAGGAAATTAAAGAGCTGCGAGAAGTCCAGCAGGGAGGAAGAAGAGGCCAGGGCCTCGCCCGCCATGGCCCCCAACGCCGGCCCCAACGCCGGCCCCAACACTGGCCCAGGCGCGGGCATTTTGGACATGGAGGAGGCCTCGCCGCCCTCCTCCGCCAACACCTGCGGCCCCAGCTCCAGCTTGGAGACGGAGAGCTGGGTGGCAGAGGTGGAGGCGGTGGCGGTGGCGGAGGCGGAGGAGGCGGAGGAGGCGGAGGAGGAGGGCATGGCACTCTGCAGCTCCATCAGGTAGGTCTCTAGCTCCCCCTTCAGGCTCTGCTCGCGCTCCTGCGCCACCGTCATGGCACCGTATGAGGTAAAGCTGGGCTGTCCCAGCGGGTACTTCAGCGAGAAGGGGTGCATGGGCCCGGGGAAGGGCTCCGGGTCCAGGCCGGGCGCCGCCCCCGCCGCCGCCGCGTACATGTTGAGCTGCAGCGGCCGCGGGAGCGGCGCAGCCGGAGGGGGCGAAAGCTCAGCCCTTGAAGCCCGCGAGCTGAGGCGTCAGGTCGCAGACGAAGGTCTCAAGGGAGTCGGCCGGCTCCGTCTTGACCCTGAGAAGCTCGCGCGCGTGGCTCTTCTTCACGTGCCGCGTCAGGTGGTCCTTGCGGCCGAAGCGCTGGGCGCAGTACTGGCACAGGAAGTCCTTGCGGCCCGTGTGCACCACCATGTGGCGGCGGACGTCCTTGCGGGTGTAGAAGCGCCGCTCGCAGTGCTCGCACCGGTGCTTCTTCTCCTTGGCGACCGTTGGACGACTTGCCGGCGTGCGTCTTCAGGTGCTCCAGCAGCACGGCCGTGCTGGCGTACGGCTGCAGGCACACCTGGCAGGTGAGGTCGCCGCTGTGGGCGGCGTGCAGGGCCAGGTGCCGCTTGAAGCCCAGCTTAGTGTTGTAGCTCTTGCCGCACTGCGGGCAGGCGAAGGCCTCCTTGTAGGGGTCGTGCGTGTGCAGGTGGTTCTTCAGGTGGTCCTTGCGGTGGAACATCTTCTCACAGTACGAACACTTGTGGTTTTTCTCGGGGGAGTGAGTCGCCGTATGCCTTTGGACACACAGAGAGACATGGGGGTCAGGCTGGGGGCTCGCACACAACACACAAATAGACAACACAGACACACACACATTTCAGAAAATAATAAAACAAGGGTTTCATGTTGGCATACTATTCATAACACAACAGGATCAGAGAGAGACAGGACAGCGTTGTGTAGGGACAAGAACACGGTACATAACAGTGTGTAAAGAGACAGGACAGTGTTGTGTATGGACAAGAACATGGTACATATCAGTGTGTTTAGAGAGAGGGAGAGAGACAGAACAGTGTTGTGTAGGTGTGTAGAGAGAGAAAAAAGGACAGTGTTGTGTAGGGATCTGAACATGGTACATGTCAGGGTATAGAGAGATGGGACAGTGTTGTGTAGGTGTGTTGAGAGAGACAGGACGGGACGACTGTACCGTAGCAGCTTGTATTTGGAGACGAAGGCCTTAGTGCACTCGGGGTGGGAGCATCTGTACGGCCGCTCCCCCGTGTGCGAGTACGAGTGCACCTTGAGCTTCTCCACGCTGTTGAAGGCCTTCTGGCACACCTGGCAGGGGAAATTCTTTTTGGGCTTCCCCTCGGCTCTCCTGCGCCTCCCGGTGGCCGGCATGAGTTTGGCTTTCTCCAGGACGTGTGGACGGGGCTCCTGGGGACCCGTGGCCATGGCACCCTAAGGCAGAGCAGCTCCGGGGACGGTGGCGCGGGGCCCGACGCGCTCTGAGGCAGGCTCTCTGTCCAGCGCTATGTGCTCAACACGGCCAGGACTGAGGGGCCTGGGAGGACAGAGCTGCGTTAGCTTATGACACACGAGCACATGAGGAGAGGGCTGGGGCCGCTGCTTCCTCTGGACTTCAATGCAGCGCACTTTGATCCAATGTTGCCAACCACACGAATGTAGTTTGGCTCATGGTTTGTTTTCTTCTCAAATTCTACTTCCCAAATCATTTTAAGGGAGCCATTTGTACAAAAAAAATTGTACAAGCCAACACTGGAAATACCGCACCGATTTGTAATTTGAAGAAGATCATAAAAACAATTAGATAAAAATGATAGTTAAATTATATGGATTTCTTGGCGAATAGGGTTGAATGCTGGTTATTATGGTTATTAAACCAAACGACTTCATTGTACTTCTCCAATTTTATGCTTTCTATAAAAGCGCGTTATTTTAGGAAACAGTGTTTCTGCTATCATCCAAGTGCCCCTTCAGAATTGGCACTGTGCCAGCTGCGCGATCTCTGAGCGTTAAATATCACACAGTATCTTCATTCAGTGCCATTCAGATCCTCACAGAACTTTTGACATAATCACTTTGGATAACACGTCGGAAAACCCTGTTTCATTCTCTCAAAATAAAGAAGCAGTCTTTACGGTAGCTTGCACAAAACCAAAGGTTTAATGTATAACATTTAAACTGATTAATTGTTTTGTTCCGATCTTTAGGTCAGGCTCCACGTCTGTGTTCTGCCTTTCTTTTCAATGTGTTTCAACCCCTTTACCCTCCTACCTAGCTTTCTAGAAATATAAACATACACCAAAAACTATCTCTAGGTCTTCCAGATTAATTATAATTAAAGGTTAAGCAATAACGTACTGATTTTCAATACGATTGTAGTTTTCATTTGAAATAGTATTAGTACAATAAATAAGTAAATGTCATGGCAATCACTCTTACAATTTGAAAGTAGTCCAAATGTTTTGTGTTTCTAGATTTATTAAACCTATGAAAGTGACAAAGTTAACACATACACCAAAAACTATCTCTAGGTCTTCCAGATTAATTATAATTAAAGGTTAACCAATAACGTCTACAGATTTTCAATACGATTGTAGTTTTCATTTGAAATAGTATTAGTAAAATAAATAAGTAAATGTCATGGCAATCACTCTTACAATTTGAAAGTAGTCTAAATGTTTTGTGTTTCTAGATTCATAAACCTATGAAAGTGACAAAGTTAACAATATAATCTTCTTTAATAGTCAAGATTGTCTTTAACGTGACATATATAATTAGGTTCTCAAAGAGGTCCCATTCCGTCCCTATTCTTCTGTTTCCAACATGGTTTAACTTTTAACTCAAATTAGAAAGCCGAAAGCTATCAATAGACAGATGATAAAGGCATACGATGTATAACAATGCATAGTTTATCATAAAAGGACGATTATAAAAAACCAAACAAGACTCATGTAAACAGCCCTCAATGCTTGCTTCAAGATGATCTTAACATTCAACAAAATTGAAACGATATAAATAACAACAGCAAGAAAGTACACAAAATGAGAATGTTCGCAGATGATTGTAAAAAAAAACAGAACGCTATATGACGAAACAAGATTATTAAAGAGCACTTATTGGTGGATCCTTGGATTTATTGAACCCAGAAGCTAGGGTACCTGGTAATCAATGATCAGTGAAAGATCTGAGGAAAGTATCAGTCCACAATTTATACATAGCATTAATGCAGGGTTAATTTCAAACCTTTGATTTGATTGTAACTCTTACAATGTTTACTACTATTACTACAACTACTACTACTACTGAAAGCGTACTACTACTACTACTACTACTACTACTACTACTACTACTACTACTACTACTACTACTACTACTACTACTTCTACTACTACTACTGCTACGACTACTAATGAAAGCCTACTACTACTATTACTAGGTAATAGGAGTACCACAAATATATAACTTAATAAAGTAGTATTTTAGTTCTGAAAAACATTCAGCTCTGAAGGGTCTATCACACAAAATAATATGTATTAATAGTAATAATAATAATAATAATTATAATAATAATAATAATAATAATAATAATAATAATAATAATGATAATAAAATAAGATAATAAGGAAACAGAAGCTATCACATAACTTGTTTAGCTAGATTTCCAGAAACACTTTTCAAAACTGCAATAGTGTCAATAACTTTTTGTAGGACATAGGTAATTTGTTCCACGTAAACATAATGCTCCCTCTTAATATTGAGTGCCTTTATAATAAGTTAACACAGACCTACATTATCCTATGTAAACAACGTAAACAAAACCAAGAAAGAGTTAAAAACAAGGCTTTTTGGGCTATATTTGCCTACAGGATTTCTGTTACTCAGATTCACAACAAGAATAGTTTCTGTTTGGCAACAGACCTTCACAACCACTCCTCAACACTTTCACATGATAATCAATTAGGATTTAAAGCATATTAACAATTAATTCAAAAACACCAAACTGACATGCATTAATACATGATGAGCACATAGACTGCAATTGAACCAAATAGTCAGTGGTCATCCTATCATGAAAAACCAATGGCAAACTATTGAAACCAGTACTGTGGATTGAAACCAATATGGTGTAGGTCTATTTAATTAATTGGTTAAAAATTCACATCATAAACACAGCACTAAACCACTTTAAACACATGGTGCTAGCATTGTGCTCAGTAAAGCCATCGCCATATCAAGAGGCAACTTTCAGCCATCCAATAACAAAATCTTGCACAAAGTTGCATCAACTTTCTCATGTAGCCTATCGCCATCTCGACCACAACATAAGGAAGATTTTTCAGGATTTTACACTACCGCGGTTTGTGTACCTCCCCAGATCTCTGGCCATGTTATGTAGCTTTGAAACTTGTTTAGAGATCATTAATTCAACCGACATATACATCTACTACGATAGGCCATTACTTGTTTATACCAATCAGTCAGGTTATTTGCAACCTGCCACAAGCACAAAACCCACTAGGCTTTTAACAACTGTCGGAAAGACAGTGACTACTGGCCAGAATAATTGCTAAACAATAATATATGATATATAAACTAATTACTTTGTCTTAAGTCCTCCCTCCATTTTGTCAGTTTGTTGACAAACAGCGTCTCTCCCGTGTTTTGTGGATTGGGGGTTTTAAGAATCTCAGTGGTGAGGAAGAGAACTTGTAGCTGATCAATATCTTCTATGGATGAAAGTGTGATCGCATGAAGCTCGGAGCAGAAGACCCTGATCAAATGCCATTGTTGCCTTCTCCTTTGGGGCATTTCGCGTTACCGTTTTGCAAGTGAGATGCTTCATTCGATAAGGTTGTGTTTACACTGCTTATAATGAAGCCTACATGTGAGGCAAAATGCAATGTGAATGCTGGCAGCATGAATTTTGGACACTATTATTGAATCCAAGTGCGCGTGTGTTCCTGTCGGCGGTCATCGCGGTGCCGTTGTTATTACATTTAAAAATAACTAAACTAACTAACTGGGATCAAGTTTTTCCAGTTTTCTTCATTCTGTTAGCTCCTATGGTTGTTAACACTTACGGACATACGGCATGACAACACTATAAGGAATGACAATAATTTATTTAAATTTTCTCAGTCCTACTTAAGCCTTCCCTTGGTTTTCTCTGTGGTCCCACACTGGGTACTGATTAACACCAACTTTTTCCTCAGCTCACCCCTCTCCCATAATTTAAATAACCCCGATATTTTAATTCAAGAACTGAGTAACAATTTACTTATTTCACACCAAACTTACCCCGGACGCTTTAACATCCTTTCTGTTGGGTTTTTCTTGACTTTCAACTATTTTCCGAATTTTTAATAATTTTTTTCTCATATTTTTTGCTAGACGCGACGGGCCTGAAAATTGTTTGCTTTCGCCTCTTTCCAGCAGCCATTGTGTGTATGCGCTTCAGTCCAACCAAACTATATTTGGCCACGCCCCTCGTAGTTCCTCCCATTTCTTATTTTTGATTTGTGTAAGGTCCTGTCACTTTCATTTCAATGTCATTTACAGTCCCTTTTAATTCAATTCAATTTTTGGACTCGCTAGATATACTGTCAATCGTTTTAGGGATTCGTTTTGCTTTCACGAACAACAATGGGTTGGCTAACACAGCAGCAAAGTTATCCCATTGGTCCAGTGTCCTGTCATTCTATTCGGCCTTCTACGCGAATCCCGTGCGTAGTGCGCCTCATTGGCTGGCCGGGCTGTCCGTCTCCGTGACCGTGCGGCCGGGTTTCCTGGTGCGCTGTTGCTGGCGGTGCGGGTCAGTGAGTGCAGCAGCAGATAGCTCGACGGGAGCCTCGTGGGCAGCTCACTGCCGCTGCTAGGAAGCTAGTTACATGTCGTAAAGCGTCAACTGCTACAGCGGTCGCTGTTACCGAACCACCACCACCGAGTGCCTAGAGTACACAATTAAAACGGCATGTGATGCCAGGCTGACGTTGTATATGACTGTATAATTTCTAAACAAACGACTAATCGCAGAATTGTACTTCTGCGTGTTGTTGTGGTAGAAGTGGTGGTGGTTGAGTAACCTTCGATCTAAGCCATACCAAGGTGCATTTCCTGACTGGTGTGGGCTAGTGGTCCATACTGTAAAGGTAAGCTTTTAAACTGCACACCAGTATTTGTTGCACGTCAATTTTACGCGTCCCGTATGTATCGTTAGTTGTAGTTCTGTTTCGTGTGCATCGTCCATACAAACATATTTCGATGTTGGCAATTTCAACGAAGGTCAACTTAGAAAATGTCAACAAAGTTTCAATGCTGCATAATGATCTGCGAAATTGTAATCAGCTGTTTCCCAAACTCACAATATTGGGTCTAGGGTCAGTTTCTCAAAACATATCTGGTAGCCTACTTCTTGTAGCCTACTTTATAGACTAGATAAGGACATGGAGGTTATTTGATAAATTAGGTTAGAAGTGACAACTTCTTTGCGAGTTTGATTGCTTTTGCCTGCGCGACTCCAATTGTATTCATATACTTATAATAGATTATAGGGGATTTTAGGCTACATAATAGGTTACTTAAGCAATGATTTAAGATTTTTGGAACAGAATGCCTTTGCATTGCATTATTTTATTTAGCTTTCTTTATGTCTGAGCAATGCTTCGTTTGTACTTCTTCTTAAGCAGCAGAACCAGGGTTTTGTGGCTGCGGGGAATGTGGGCCAGGGTTATTAGGATGTGGTTCGTATGTAAACTATTGTTTAGGTTTATACTGCATATGAGACAACGCTAATGCAATACTATTATCCCAAATGCCCACAAGGTGGATCTGCTCGATCCTTTCCTAGTTAAAGCATGTTGTGATTTTTTCTTTTTTATTCAGACTTTATTTAGAGAAATCCCGAGTTCATTGAGAGTTACACATTACAGGTTTAAATAAGAAACGCTGTGAGATAGTCATGCATTTCCATGAATTTCCACATGAAGCAGAAACAGCTTTGTAAGATCTTTGAAACCAAAGTGAGTGAGACGTTTTATTGCTCTGATTGGGTTATCCTGTTATGAAATTGTGTTTGGTTGCTTGGATACCAATTCCACGAAGAAGGAAAAACTTTGGAAATAATGATGAAATAACACAACGATGTGCTTTGTATAAATTAGTTCACCTGAAATGGCTGGCTAAACAGGTATTTATTTATGTAGAGGATATTAAAGCTAATGCAGTACCAGCCATGCACTTAATTTATTTTTTATTGTTCTTGCAGGTCAAAATGGATAAAAATACACGGAAACTCCGTAATCAGGACATCAACCCATGCATCGAAGTAAGTTGAGTGAGCTTCTGGAGAGTGCATTGAATTTCAATAGCTGCCCTAAGAATCTGTCACTTTCATCTTAAGATGTTCCTAAAAGAATAAAGTATTTTTCTTCCCCTCCAGGAAAGTGATGGGTCTCAAAGGTGTTTGGATGCCCACAACTATGACAAGTCCATGTGTTCACCCTATTTCATAAACTACAAGAACTGTAGGAAGTATTGGGTGAGTATTTTCTGAAAAGCTTTATAAAAAATGATTACACAGAGGACCTGAGAGACGCTGCTCAAGGTCAACACCAAAGACGCTTTCCCACTTGCGGGGAGCAGTGTGTGTGTGTGTGTGTCCTCAGTGCCTCCGTTACAACAAGCTAGCCAGTGCTATTGAGGTCCTTCTTGAAAGCGGAATCAGAGCAGGGCTATGTCGTTCCTGGTTTGTGAGTTCGCTGAGGTTCTGGGAAAACGGCCACAGTGACTTGGGATGTCATTTTGTGGTAACTTAATAGCATACCTGCAGTGCATGCATTGCACACATACTAACCAGAGAGAAGGCTATTTACTGCAACACTGGCTCAAACGTCCAACACTTCAAGGAGAGGGATGTTCAACCCAGGTCAATACTTTAAAGTCTAGTCCAATGACAACATGCTGGCGGTTGTCTCAGCATCACATGTTATGATCATGAAGCTTCTCAATACGCCATCCCCTGACTATCCAACCCAATGAAAAAAGTGATAAACAGAAGTGTCGGACCACAATGTGATACTATGATTCTATAACACTGTCTGCTTACCTCAGGAGGGAGAGCAGTTGTCTTGTAACTGAATGGCTGCTAGTTCGATCCCCAGCTCCTCCTAGCTGAGTGTTGATGTGTCCCTGCGCAAGACACTTAACCCTAACTGCTCCTGACAAGCTGGCTGTCGCCTTGCATGGTTGACTCTGCCGCCGGTGTGTCAATGTGTGTATTAACCGATATAAGTCGCTTTGGATAAAAGCGTCTGCTAAATACCCTAATTATTTCTGATGGGAGATAAGCATTTGAGGCCATTAATGTTAATTTGGTGTATTTGTATCAGTCGAGCAGGCAATTGATGTTCTGCCAAACCGGCAAAATAGTGCAAAGCCAAGTACATCTCATTTATTTCAAAATAAATAGATGAGAACCCTTTGAATGTTCCTTTTTGTTTCTTTAAAGCATAACCTCATGGTGCAGCGGAGGAGAGAGGGGGTGAAGCCGGAGATGCCCACTGCTGAGGAGAGGAAGGAGATCCTGGCTGGGCTGGGTGGCAAGCCGTACTGAAGCGTGCTCCTCGGGAGCTCCTCCTCCTCCTGACGACGGCCCTCTGGGTCTCAGCCGGCCCATAGGAGCCCATGGATTGGATTGGCCCTTCCTGGTTAGCTCTGCGCGGGAGCTGTCGGGACACTGCACTGCAGAGTACCTGGTTGTGTTCCCAGACAACATGGTGTTGCGGGAAGAGGAGGCTGTAGGTTATATCGAAGCTGGGTTATAATTGGGATCCCGAAGACGTACTGTATCTGATGCTC
The DNA here is from genome assembly GCA_900291075.1 of Melanogrammus aeglefinus. NCBI lineage: Eukaryota > Metazoa > Chordata > Actinopteri > Gadiformes > Gadidae > Melanogrammus > Melanogrammus aeglefinus. Next base: position 126,773 of record OLKM01000016.1, read on the forward strand.
GTGTCTCCATCCATGTTTGTATGTGTGGTTGTGTTGCGTTAAATTAAAATGTGTAAAATCTTATGGAAGAGTGATGAATATTGTACACACTTAGCAGTATGCTGTGTCATGTGTGAAATAATACATTAAAGTGTAACACGTGTCCCAGATGTCTCTTACTATGTTACAACTGCAGTTACTTTGCACTGTTCACTTCCTACTACAGGTTTCCAAAGCTGTAGCGTCACACAATGTACAAATTACAAAGTACAAATCATACATTTTCCACACCCGTGTGGAAAATGGTTAGGGGCTGTTGCCCTTAACCGGACCCACAACGCTAGAACCCTGAGGTGTAGCATTCCCTCAAGGGGACAATATGTTTGTTAGAGGTTATCCATGTCCAACTCAATGTGAGACCTAATGGGCTTCAGCCATGACGAGACTTACCAACCCATCAAGTGTCCCTTGCATCAGAATTAAAGCTAACACGGTTGTATGTTTCCTAATCAGTCATCTTAAAATCTAATTTCATGAGCCAGACCTGGGGACAGGACGACTGCACTACCTCTACACACCGATAAGAGACACTGCCTGATTGGTAACTTAGTGTAGTGTCTGCTTATTTAACAGTGTTGGCTGGTTCGAAGCATACTGTCCATCCAGTTATTACTAGGTCTATACATAATCTTTAATGGCATTTCAATCATAGGGTTCCTACTAGGAAACGAAATCTTGTCAATGCATCCGTTTAAATTAAAATATCATACATTGAGTCTTGAGGCATTTTTTGTGCCGGCATCGTTTAGAATTTATAACATAAATTTCTTACTTCCTTGCAACATTCATCAGATCTTAAAAAGCAATGTTTCCTACTTGGAGGTTTGATTATACAAAGTCCCTTCCGGGCAGGAAAATGAATCGATGTTTTATTCTTTGAGATCAGTTGAATAACTTTCATAACAAAATCTTCAATGCTGTATTTCCATTGATTGAGAAATGTAAACTTGGATGATCTGAAGTGGGTCAACAGAGGAACAATGATGATGTTTCTTGTGGGATGATACGGTTGGTTCTTTCTGTAGAACACAAAGTGAATCTATCTTTAGAGATCTTTTAAAATGAGTATTAATGAAAACTATGAATCACCTTTGATGGTTTGTATCAGACCTAAATCCTTTGAATCTACTGCCCACAATGTGAAAGTTTCCCCATAAGAATCATGTAGACCCATTGTTTCTCTGAAGATGCATGGTAAATGCTGCCAGTGTCTTCCCATGACCCATTAAAATCAATACTTTACCACAGTAAAAAACAACTTTTCATTAATGTTGCATCGGTGTCATGATCTTGCAGATTCACTTTGTAAAACATCAGACCGGTCAGTTCCAGTGCCTGACAGAACCCATGTCCTGGTTCATGCTCCAGACTCTCTGATCAACCCACTGATTCTAAATCTTATGCATGATTCAGAATGCAAGGCCTCACATCTGGTGTTGGACCCACCTGACATCCTGCGACTCTACATCTCACTCCACATCCTCGATGTTGTATCTAGAACATTCTTTGTTGCGATGCACTACATTAACTACACTGCATTAACATTTGAATAACATGAATAATTACACTTTTAAATCTCCCGGCATATGTTTTTTAATCTTATGGCACCCTCATCAGTTGTTTGTTTTTGATCTATTATGGATATATGCTTTCATTGGTCTCTGCCTCACCTGGAAGTCACTTAATAACTAAATGGAAATGTAAACGCAATTGACAGTGTTTTTACTGATAAATTGTACGATTCTTGATTATAATTAAATCACTTCTGCATTTGGCCAATCCGTTCTCTTACTACTTCAGTCCGACTCTTACTAAACTGCGCCCCCTGGCGCCCATATGTTCCAAATGTAACAAGTAAACTGAATTATGTATGCCTACATTTTTGTCTAGCCTAGATGCATAAAAAAAAAAGTTGGTACCTCAAGCATACATACTATATTTTCCTAAAGTACTTTTGATTGATCGAAAAATATTTGTTCTTTATACATTCCTGTAAACCAAGGAAGCGCTAATGTGCATGGATACAGTCAGACCAATAGATGGCGTACTTGGTGTACAAACGAGCCTGAAGAAACGTTACAGTGTTTCGCTATTAGCCTACTCATATGATGCTAATGTTTGTGTCACTTTGACGCATCTTTGGTGAATACTGGCTAGAACCAGTACGGTTAACTTAAACGTCCCAATTTTTACCGAGGGGTTATGGATACTTTTGTTGGGGTCTGTCGTTCTTTAGGGTAAGTATATGAACTTAATTAATGTCAAGTTATGTTAGATTTTAGTGCTCAGCTCTACCCAATTTGAAAAACTACTTGATCTAATCCTTGGAATGACGCAAGGGACAAGGACTCAAATTCTCTTCCTTTTCTTTAGAAAAGGAAGAAATGAAGTGCATATAGCATAGGTTATTAGGTTGAAAACCTTCAAAGATAAATTACAAGAAAAAAAAGACATTGCATTATTATGTTTTAGACTAAACACATCACATTTGATACTGCCAATCAAATCATTGCATCTTCTGCAGTTAAATAAACAAAGTCCTGCAAAGCACATCAAATAATTAAAGTTAAAGTTTCAAACACAAGCAAGCAATGTATGATTTCATTTAAACATAAGGATGCCTTTTACTTTACAATTTCAGTCAGCATTCAGATCAAGCCTGATATTTTACAAACTATCATTTTGCAATGCAACTCAAGTTAATTAAATGTGCAACAACTGATCAGGCACAAACAGGCTACTACTCCAACTTAAGCACTCATGCAATGCCTTAATATACCTTTTGAACATTTCACATATTTTATACTTTTATACTTTAACCCTGATTTTGAGTGAGATTTTGATTTTGTCATACCTCTTGTCATTTAAAATATTGGCCAGATTACCTGTTTGGATATCTCCTCTGATCCATGTTGCCGGCCGTCTGAGGAGCGACTGGGCTCGTCGGAGGAAGGCCTACAGGTTAATACAGCGCAAACTGGTGGGTCCAGATGCAAGCAAGACACTTTTCACACCAACCACCTAGCCTTTTTTTGTGCCCTCATAGCCACTCACATGGAGGCTATGCCCTGCCCAGTCCTGGTTTCATGGTTAAAACCGTTTGTCTTCACACCATAGACTAAGAGAGACTAAGAGACTAAGTTTAGAGAGGTCATGGTATCATTTGATACCATGTGAAACGTTTTCTTGTTACACAACACCTTATGACTGCCCTGCACCTTGAGAATACAAGACCTACACCAGAGAGAACTTTGTTTCGTTTTTAGTTATTTTTTAAGTCACTTTTGTTCAGCTCATTCATTCATTAATACTGTAGTAAATCCCGGGGGACTCATTGAAGTGTTATGTTGTGGGATTCATGTGAAACAGAACAAGATGGTTCATGTATAACATGAATAACATTAATAACCAGTAATAATAAACAGTGGGTACCAGCTCATTCCATCATAGAAAAACACCAGTGGCCTCCAAGTGATCAGTGCTCGGTGTTTGTCAATCGCTTCGACACCCTGGCATTTTGCCTAGCAACACAATGGTTGGCAGTGGTTATGGTTTTCCTCAGGTTGCTTGCCAGTCTGGGGGGACGGACCGTAGAGATTGACCATTGTCTGAAATGGGATCATTCTAGACACTGAAATCTGCCTTAAAATAGTAGAAAAAAGTGTATACACTTTCAAATAGTAGCATGTAATGGTAGTATATTATACCACATGAATGCATTGAGAATTGGATTCTTAAAGTGTCTGTTGCTGTCTGAGTGGGTAATGTCTAATTTAAAAAAGACACAGGTGTTACAATATCACACAAATGTGATGTGTATTGAGGTGTTAGGGATTCTTAAGAAATTGAAATTTAGGACCTTTTTGTCCATGTATCTGTTTTTGGAGGTCTTCTACAATGTGGGCATGAAGGACAAAGAAGAGTGCCTCCCTACCTATGTTTACCCTCACAGGTGAAGACGTTGATCCGCTCTGTCTTCCCAGAAGACATCCGTGACTACCCGGACCCCTGCCACCAACAGGTAATCCCCCTTCACACACTTCCAATCTGATAGCATTGGCAGTTTGGTTGAATATTAAAGTTAAACATGCATAGAGCGTCTGCTCTCAGCTCCATGCATATGACCAGGCTACGAGCTACACGGGTGGTGTACCTAAAGACTCAAGCGGTGCATTTTGTGGTTTGAGTTCAGTAGAAATCATAGCCATCTAGATGCCAGAGAATGTGGGTTTACACATTTTTCAATAATGTATTTTACCAATTAAAGAAATGCCATTGAGGTGTTTACTTTTTTTTATTTTTTATAGTTGGTGGGATTTGAATCCTAACTATTGGTGATATTTAACTCTGTGTCCCTCTAGGTGGTGTATATAACCATGGAGGATCTGCACAAACTCAGCTAAAGCATTTGTTGTTTAAGGTTTTGAATCATTTGTTAGGCCCTCTTCAACTTTGGGTTTGACTCTGTTTCCCATGTTAAGCGCCTCATAATTAAAACAATGGTTGTTTTTTTTCATTATTTTGTTTTATAAGTGCTAGAACAATTAGATATTTGTTTTTTTCAATATTTGATGAGGGCTATCAGACTACTGTGTGACGTCTAGGGGCGGGTTGATATATTTGAAATGAACTTTAACTATTTGAAACGTGAAACAAACATTCTCTAAATGCAAAGATTACAAAGCTAGAGCTTTAATAATGTTGCCTTTGACCATCGGAAGATAGGTGGCGCCGGAGTATCTTAATTAGACATTGGATGCTACGTTTTAATTAGTCCTTGTCGTTACAACAAAAAAATTAAAAATAAAAAAAGACGTCCCTGTTGTTTAACAATAAGAAATTATGATAATCGCTAAACCTAATTAATTATCTTTTTGCACTATTAAAGTCGGTCACTACCAAATTAAAACTACGTGTGTACAAACATCCGGTTTGAAAGGTTAATTCTGTGTAAAGTGTAGCCTAAGTAACATGATAAACTGGAATTGGTGACATCAATATATTGTTCGATTTAATGCCGGTTTAAATGTTTACTAGCGAGATTACAAGGATAGATTTGATGGCCATTTGGTGTTATATTAAAAACACAACGACTTTTACTTTGAAAAGCGAGGTTTGCTTGAGCGGAAACGTCGGTGTGTGTGAATAAGTGTTTCTGTGAGCTTGACATGTTTTGCTGAAGTTGCGTGTGTGCGGAGTATACAACACGCGCTGGACTGGAGGGAATATTCACCTTTGGAGTAAATGTTATGCTGGTCGCTCGTTTATTTTTGAAGGGCTTGCATGACGGAAAATTGTTTCACCTTCAAGAATGTAAAACTTTTTAGAAGTGCCATGCTCGGCCCGAGGACGTGGCTCGGATAACAATTAAGATACTATATTTATAGATAGGGGAGTTCTTGATTTTTTTTTAGAGCTGTCCGTTACAAGAAGATATCGTGGACGGAAAAATGGATGATGAGGATGGTAATAACATTGCGAGATTTGGCCCGAAAGAGGAGAGTACTGGGACCGCGGACAGTGAGGGAGGGTCGGAGGGGCGCTCCGAGCTCCTCATGTATCTTACCTGTCCGCCGGAGAGATACAGGACAGCGAAGTTCTCGCTCGCAGCCTACGTCCTCTGTTGGGCGCTACTCAAGTGGTATCAGGTAAGATTAAATGAATGATTTAATACATGTCTGGCGCCTCTTCAATATAATACAGCAACGCTTCTCTCTAGCGTCAACGAGTTATCAGGACAGCTGACACTGAAATCAATACTTTTTTTTGGTCGATGTCGTAGGGCCTAGTCTCTGGACGTCTAAATCCATTATGCATTGTTTGCTGAGTAACAACCCCCCCTTTGCTGATAATAAAACATCTAAAATCAGACCAAAGGTTTACTATATTGAATATATTTTATTGGCCAGTTTAAGAGACCTGCACAAGGAATAACCCTAAACACGAATTAGTTCACATTAACATCGGCCCATGCCAAGAGTTATAGGCCTACTGATTATCTCATCTTTTTCTCATATTGACCACTGTTGTTCATCTATAAAGTCACAGAATGATGTCCAATGTTGTTTTTATGCAATAGACAATGTGTAGCTGTCACGGCTTTCATAAACCGATACCAATGGATAGGCCTACTATTACCTTTTGTGGAACAAATGTCTTCCTAACGCCCATGGGGGCTTTTGGATCCTGGCCGTGTGGATGACTGTGGCTGTTGATACGGGTGAGAGTTTCACCGCTGTTCCTCCATATGTAAATACTTTCTCAATGGAGGAATGTAAAAATATGATGGCAGGCAGCCAGCTAACCTAATATCCCCGGACTGACTATGTTCTGTTATAAACTATCACCTACTATGTAACATAAACCTCAGCCTCTTGTCTTCTTCGGGAGTATTTGCTCGGCCTCGCGGCAGTGAAGACAGGCTAAGTGGCACAGACATCACTGTATGCCAAGTTGACACAACCATTAGCCTGCCTACTAAGGAGAGGGTGTGTCAGCAAAGAAGGGGAAGGTGAGCGATCGTGGGGGGTGGGGCACGACAAGTTCAACCCCAGCTCACCACCGTCTCTGGAAGCGCTGAGGGAAGCAGGCCCTCAGTGGAACCGGGCCCAGATTCTCGTGGCTGCCGCTTCGCCGCTGTGCACAGGGACAAGCAAGGTCATGTCTTGAGTTTGCCTGTGGGCCGCCTCCTCCCTCTTCCCCTTCTCCCTTATTCCTTCTCCCTCCGCAGCCTGGGCTCCAGACACCAGGCAGGGAGGTGTGGGGCTGAAGGTGCAGGCCCCAGGCCGGTCAGATCCTCCCCGTGCCTGTTGTCCGTGTCTGCAGTCACTGAGCTGTTTCTCTCTCCAACATGCCAGTGCTGCATTTCAATTCGAAGCTTCTCCTTAGCAGGAGTGTGATTGAAGCGTGATGAGGTCATTCAGAGTTTGTGCATGGCCATTGATTGTAATGGCACAGGGATGATCAACATTCATTAACTGAGAGGAACATGCTAGGGGAACAACAAGTATTTATTTTTGGTTCATTTTCCATTCAACGCTTGACCTCTGGGATTGTGTAGGCGGGACGCCACCAGTATACGGAGTGATTGTCCTCGCCTTGGGCAAGCGCCTCTTGTGTCACAGTTGAGGTAGAAAAAAACAAAGCTTGCCAGCTCGAACAGTTTTGAGAAGATAAAGGACCATTCCCAAAGGCTTTCCTTTGACTCGTCCACATGGGTGACTGGGCACGTTAACCCCCATAGACTAACAGCGCCTCTGCTTGCTGACAGACGAGTGATGACTTGTAGTGGCTGTTTCCTCTGACTCGGCTTCTATACCGTTAACACTCCCCTGCCTCCACGCACGTTCCATTATCTCTAACCAGCGTTTCACTCACTGATTGAGTGTGCTGCAAGAACACATTCATGTTAATAACACCTCATGTTTTCATTTCTAAGCCTGAATGGCTTTGTTTAGGATTCATAGGACATTCATGGCGTGATTGGAAACCTGCAAAGTTGTAGCTCTTCTCTCTTTACATCAGAACATATAGCGAGATATAAATTAAGAGCGCTTTGTTTGAAGCACACTTCAACTAGTAAATTTCATGGTGGCTAGAGTCCTACACTACGTGCTTTGTCAAAAGCTTTATATTCTGGGGTTTGACTAAGGATTAGTTGTCCCTGATTTGTAGCAACGTTCTTTTTCTTATTTTCAATGTTTGCAAAGACCCCCCCAAGGTGGAGTTAACCCAGAATATCCGGTGCTTGTATTAAATAGGATTAAAGTCTACAGCAACAACGTCTTGTTTGTAATTTTCCAGTCACACAATTTGGACCCATTTCCTTTTGTATTATTGTCTTTCTCCACAGAATTTGTGCAATGGTTAGTATTAATGAATAAAGTGTTCGCACACACACACACACACACACACACACACACACACACACACACACACACACACACACACACACACACACACACACACACACACACACACACACACACACACACACACACACACACACTTTCCATTTAAATTCTACCTGAGGCTAAATGGGTAATAAACTCAGACCCTTCTCAACAGAATAACGCTTTTTTAAAGAATAGCTATTGGGTAACACCACATTTGGCATCCAAATCTGAATCTTCAGGTCTGGCTAGCCAATCAGTATCTCTGTAGATGATAATTCACTATCTTGCCATCAGCTACAAGGTGCACATGCTAATGGTTAACATGAGCACGACCGTAGCATCAGTATAGCACTCAGTGAGAGGAAAGTCCCCAGGGTGCAGCTAGAAGGGGCTTTGAGGTCTTGGGTTTAACAAGCCGGTAGATGGCCAGGGGTCGAAATGGAAGCTTAAGTCGCCGTCCATCAATTACTGCTCTCATTAGGCTTGTCAATCACCGACGCCTGTAAGAAATATATATATATATATATATATATATATATATATATATATATATATATATATTATATATATATATATATATATTATATATATATATACATATCATTTGGCATGGAGCGCTTTGGGAGTATTGAGAAGATGTTGGATGGTAGGGTAAGCCTGAAAACTCGGACCAACTAGCATCATCGCATTTTGTCCATCGGTTAACACAAGAAGTTCTTACAGAGGTAATTGCTTAGGGAGCTTCATTTATTTGTTTGTTTTGTCTATTTCTAGATTTCATTGCTCATTGGGAAACAAGAACGCAGCAAGAGTTTTACAGCAAACAGTCTTTGAGTAACTTTTTCAGCTGTGTCTGTTGCTGTCATCTCGCCTTTATAGCGCACACAGCAGAAGGCACACTCTCTGGACAAAAGCAGCTGGTGTGGATGTGTGTGTGTGTGTGTGTGTGTGTGTGTGTGTGTGTGTGTGTGTGTGTGTGTGTGTGTGTGTGTGTGTGTGTGTGTGTGTGTGTGTGTGTGTGTGTGTGTGTGTGTGTGTGTGTGTGTGTGTGTGTGTGTGTGTGTGTGTGTGTGTGTGTGTGTGGAGCACTGGAGTGGAACCACCTTGCATCTTTGCACAAATGGCTTTCTGTTTGTCGGATGTCTTATCAGTAACTAATAATAGTGTAGTTTGTTTGTTTGTTAGTGTTTTTTTAAATGAGGGCTGCATGACACGACTTCTTGAAAATGTTGTCCTGGAGTTTATTAAAGCAACCAGATTAACTTGTTTCATTGTTTCCTCAAGGTTTTGTCGGCTATTGCCATAGGCTGTCCTAAATCTACAAAAAGTACTCACACTCGTGAGTCATCGTGATGTTCTGCACCGATTACAATGTGTGGGATACAATGGTTTATTCCTTGTAAAATGATTATTCCTTTCTCTTTCTTCTGCAGAAACGCCGGTGCCATTCTATCTCCTTACAGGTAAGATGAGGGCAGACATTAGACATTAGATGGTAAAATAGTGAGTTCAAACGCAGCAAAACACTCAGAACACACTGAGGTCATCACAAAATACTTAAAGCTCAGCCCATGCTTATTTCCCTGGAATTGAAATAGTGGGAACTGTTATGGTTGAGCTGTAACTCTAGATGGAAACCCCCATTCAACCTTTCTCTTTATTCATTGTACTTCACTTTGGATAAAAACATCTATTTTATGACTAAACAGTAACATTGCCTAAGTAGGCTGAGCCAAAACTGATGTAAAATGGGATCCTTCTAAGGTCACTCTACTTCTTAGGACATTTTATTAGCAACCTTTTACCAAACGTGTCCACTCTTGATAAAAGGACACAAGTTACAATTTAAGACGACAACATGTGCGAGATATGTTCATCTCAACACCTTCTCTAACCGGTTCATACCATGTCTTGAGGCCCACTTCATTCCCCATTCTACAGCCGACTGTCCAGTCTCTCTTCACTGCACTCCATCCAATCCATAAAGGCCCCAAAACGGCTATACGGGAGAAATAAAACAAAAAAAAACATAGCAAATGCATTTTCAGTAGATGTACAGCAATCATAGGACAATATAACTTACAGTGCATTGAAAGGAACACTATCCTTTGAACCAGCACTATAGGTTCCTTTGAAGAATTAGGGGTTACGAGTGAAAGTGAAAGAGGAAAGTGGTGGAATGGCCTAATAATAGGTTAGCACTGGGTTGTCCTTCCTCAAGATCGGTAGATACGCCAATACAAATGATTCAGGGCACTTTTCTCACTCATTTCAACACATATGAGACTAATTGGGCTAATTATATTCAGACAACTTAACTTTTATTGTTACTTCACCGCTATTTCCCTTTGAACCTGCCGCTGTAACCGATCTTCTCGAGGCATGAGACTGCACATATTGGCAGCACATGTTAAAGGGATTATCACTGTGGGTGTTAAAAGATTAGGGGAAACTTTATTGGAGCGAGGGCTTTATTGCGGGGTGCGCTCCACCTCCCCGCTCACTTTAATGTATTCCGGATCATCACTTATGCGCTCCGTCTTCAAGCTTCAAAGGTTCATGTGGCTCCAGGTAGCCATAGAATAGTAAAACTCCCATGGTGCTTTGGGGGTTGTAAAAAACCCTCCACATCATGCCCCCTTTGGCGGGCATCACCCTGACATGCTGCACTCTAAAAGAGTAAACAAAGTGTTTATGTGATAGTATAGTGTATATGTATGTATATATAACAGTTAGGCTGTTAATGCCACAGCCCTTTTTGTTATTGAGGCAACCTGCAACTAGTCCAAGAGGCACAACCCCCCCTCCCCCCCCCTTCACCACCACCACCACGACCACCACCACCAGCAGACCCATTCCTCTTTGTTGTGGAGGCAGCTCCCCGACATAGTGCGAAATCGCTTCCAGCACCGTGACCCCTGAGTGAACCCCACTGTCCTAGTGCCACCGGAACACCAAGCGCACACACACGCATCCAGGCACGCAAACTCACACACGCTGAGGGAAATCCAATGTGCCTCGCACACTCTGTAATTTACAGTGGAGGACAAAACGTTGAATCCATTTGAAGCCTGTGGAGTTAAGAAACCACAGAGCACAGCCGTGATGAGAGAAAGGGGAGCGCTGTCTGAAGAAGCAGTGGGGAGCTTGTGTCTGACTGACTGAATGACCAAACTACACTATATTAGTATGCGGGGATGGTTGTTTGGTAGGTCGCGTTTTGGATTGATATATACGCTTTCATAAAACAGGCTTTATAAAACTGCTAAAAAAGAAAAAGCTGCACTTTAAAATAGTTGGATCATCCTTTCGGTGAATCCTTTCCAATTTCTGGAAAAGTCCTTGTCATTAAAAATAAAAAATAAAAACAAGCCAGGCCACATAACAAGTAGTCACAACAAACCAGGACTCTGGGCTGGCAGCTGACCCTCTCCTCTAGTGACCCTCCAGCAGCTCCTCCGCCAGCTGGCCGGGCCCCCGCCCGATTGGCCCCGGCCGGGCCTGCGCCCGCGAGGCCCCGGGCCGCTCGGCTCTGAGTTGGACGGCATCTATGAGTCTATGAGAAAGGGTGGCGGTGGGGGGGGGGGGGGGGGTGGGCTGGGCTGGGCCGGACGGTGGTTGCCAGGATACACCTTGGCATTGACTGCCTGGACGTTTTCTATCGCGCAGCGAGATCTTATTTATTTAGTGAGTTTTCTATACCCCTGTTGGCACCATGTTGAGCTGGTGGAGTGTGGCCTTGTCTGCCGGTCGGTTCTGTGCATCCGCGTCCCGTCCTCGTCATGAGTGTCTATTGACAGTGCTATGCCGTGACTTGTTCTCAATGGGAGCCAAAGTCAGGTTGCATTTTCATACTAGCGAGCATAGGGCTGGCTCCACAGAGAAACAGACCGTATGCTCAGGATAGAATAACGGCACGGGCACTATTATTTTGGTGGCCCAGGGAAGTCATGTGGGGCCAAGATATGCAGAAACCCTCACTGTGGACGATCGCATGCTTTCGGATTAGAAAGTAAAATGTTTATAGAGGTTTTAGGTTCAGTGGATTTGAACTGGCCGGACATCCCTTTCTCACCTCTCTCTCTATCTCTCTATCTCTCCCTTTCCCTCTTCCTCTTCCTCTTCCTCTTCCCCTCTCCCTCTCCCTCTCTCTCTGTCTCCCTGTCTCCCTCTCCCTCTCTCCCCCCCCATCCCCCCACACACACACTCTCTCTCTCTTACCCTCACACGCTCTCATTCCCTTTGCTCATTTGTTTTCTTTAGTGGGTTTGTCCAGCGGGTGGGGAGAGGGGTGGCGGTGGTGGTAGGGGTGGGAGTGTGGGGGTTGGTGGTGTGGCGGGGGCGGTGGGGGTGGGGGGGCTCCAGGCTACCATGAAAGACGGAGGCAACGGTCAGAGAGAGAGAGAGTCGGGGAGAAAGTCGGTGAGCGTGAGGATACTTTTGGGGGAGAAAGAACAGAGAGAACCCTGGGCCGGCCTGCTTGCAGTCATCTTCCCCAGGACCCCGTCACCAGAATGCTCTGCAGGGGGGGGCCATGGCACAGGTGAGAGGGGCACGGCAGTAGATCAGGAGGTAGAGCGGGTTGGTTGGGAACCGCAAGGTTGCTAATTCGATCCCCGGCTCCTCCTAGCTGGGAGTGTCGAGGTGTCCCTGAGCAAGCCACCTACACACTAACTGCTCCCGCTGAGCTGGCTGTCGCCTTGCATGGTTGACTCCTTGCATGGTTGACTCCGCCGTCGGTGGTGTGTGAATGGGTACATGAATGGGTGAATGTCAGGCAATATTGGAAGGCGCTTTGAATGAAAGCGCTTAATAAATGCAGTCCATTTACCAGGTGAGGCAGGAGGGGGTTAAAGGACTTGTTGGCGAGTTGGGAGGAAGTAGAAGCGAGCGGGCTCCTTTCTGTCGCGCTGAGCGCCGGCCGGTGGCGTCAGCGTCCAGGGGCGGCGGTGTGTGTGTGGGCTCTTCCGCAGCGGATTTGTGGCGCGTTGTCTTTACCCCGCCCGGGCCGGAGGAGAGGCCTGGGCCGGAAGGCTGCAGGGCTCTGTGTGCACGTGTGTGTGTGTGTGTTGTGTGTTTGGTTGTTATGTCTTTGTTGGGTTCAATCTGTTGTACTCCTGACACGCTTCCTGTTTTACTAGTCAAAGCAGAAATACATATTCCATGTCTTTTGAATATGATTAAGTACATAAAGTTGGTCTACTTGTCCTTAGCTAGGATGAGTAGGGGAAGTGTGTTGCCTGGATGGTTTGGGGTGCACACGCTGTCAGATCCATTCCTTGCAGTCTTTCTCACACTGTTATATTTGCTCTTACTCACTGCATTCGTGCAAAGATGCAAGGTGCTTCCACTCCACTGCGCCACACACACACACACACACACACACACACACACACACACACACACACACACACACACACACACACACACACACACACACACACACACACACACACACACACACACACACACACAGTCACACTCACACTCACACATTCACATACACATACACACACACACACGCCTGGACCCCGATTAAGCAGTCAACATGTGTGTGTGTGCACTAATGGGCTCTCGTCCAGACTTTTAACACATAGTTGATACAAGAGCGAAAGAGGGTCAGGAATTTGTCTCCCATTCCACGTCCTGTCAGGCTAAGGGAATTGTGTGTGTGTGTGTGTCTCTGTGTGGCAGGGGGCTAGCATCATGTTGGAGCTCTGTCCCCCTTTTCCCATGCTCCTCTGCTCCTCTCCCATGACAGTCGAAGACTGAAGCTTCTCCTTTTTGCCAGAAAGTGTTGTCTAGCTCTCTCTCTCTCTCTCCCTCTCTCTCTCTCTCTCTCTCTCTCTCTCTCTCTCTCTGTCTCTCTCTCTCTCTCTCTCTCTCTCTCTCTCTCTCTCTCTCTCTCTCTCTCTCTCTCTCTCTCTCTCTCTCTCTCTCTCTCTCTCTCTCTCTCTCTCTCTCTCTCTCTCTCTCTCTCTCTCTCTCTCTCTCTCTCTCATTCTCTCTGTCTCTCTCTATCTCTCTCTCTGTGTCTCTGTTGTCTGTCTCTCTCTCTCTCTCTCTCTGTTCTTTGTGTGTGTCTCTATCTCTCTCTGTTCTCTGTTCTCTGTTCTCTGTCTCTGTCATTCTCTCTCTCTCTCTCTCTCTCTCTCTCTCTCTCTCTCTCTCTCTCTCTCTCTCTCTCCCTCTCCCTCTCTCTCTCTCTCTCTCTCTCTCTGTCTCTCTGTCTCTCTCTCTCTCTCTCTCTCTCTCTCTCTCTCTCTCTCTCTTCTCTCTCTCTCTCTCTCTCTCTCTCTCTCTCTCTCTCTCTCTCTCTCTCTCTCTCTCTCAGTCGGTCAGCCTCTCCCTTAGTGTCACTGTAACATTATGGCTGCTGTTGAAGGTCAGGAGACCATGTGTCCTCCTCCTTATCATCTAAGACTATTAACACTTTACATTTGTCTGTTAGTGGTTTGCACAGTATGTGTGTGTGTGTCTTTATCCTGCCGTGTGTGTCAAACTGTGTGTATTTATAACACTCACTCTAGATGTAGTTTGTTATGATCATCACCTCACCTGGCTCTTAAAGTAAAGGGCTCAGGTAACAACTAGGCCTATCGGATGAGACAGGCCAAGCTAAAGCCTTCCAATGAAAACCCACCAATCAGATCCAGATGCTTCTGCTCTGCATTGATGTCAAAATCACTCATTCACCGTCATAAGTGTTGATTTTTCCTTCTGGAAAACCGGCAACATCCCCAAATAGTTGGAAGAGGTCAACGCCTTGACATTTGACACCGAAAGGTCACGTTTTGCGGGGCCGATGCAGTTCAGAGATCATTCTGGGAGCCGTACCTCCTTGCACTAACGCTGCGACTTGACGAGCGTTGTTATGCTAGCTGTTAGACCGGAACACGTCCCTCGGTGGACCAGATGGACCCCATTAGTGCCGCTGTAGGTACCACACAAGGCTCAGGGTCCTACGGCTGCTTGGTATGCACAGTGTGTTCAGATCACTGCCTCATCTAAAGTCATGTGTTGCTTGCTTAACACACACACATTCATTCAGACTATTGGGACACTGTTAATTTGGTTAAAAGGTTTCGCTTGAATACAGGTTTGAATTTGGTTTTGTGGCACTGAACAGTTTTCAGTTTTCAATCTGAAAATCCTTACCAAAGCACGGTCAACATTAAATATCTCCTACGTTCTTTAGTGTTTCAAAGTCACTATTCTCCTTATTTTGACAGACGGAAGGACCCGATTACACAAATGAAGTTCACAATCTTTGGTTTGTAAATCCTAGGGGTCATGTTGTGGTCTGCGTTTGGCGTGCTATTGAGACACAGGTGAAGTGTTGCGTCAGGCAGTGAGCTTGTAGTGTGCACTACTCTGTTAGTCATACTGGAGTGGGAAAGGCCAGGGTGTCCCCAGGCCCTGTCTCCGCTGTGGAAATCGGATCTGTTTATGAACTGGGATGCTGACACACAATCAGCTCCCCTCTTCTATCTTTATCCGCAGGCTGGGATGAATCCTGAGAGGCCTGTATGAACCACAACAGGTTTTACTCTTGGAAATGTACAGAGTCATGCAAACGATGATAAAGCCATTGAAACTGGGAGAGCTATTGTTGGGTGAAGGGCCAATGCAGGGACTGATCAGTGCATCCAGCTGTGTCTATCCCGACGCCAACCCGAATCGCCCTCTGATCAATGTTATAAATCAATATTCATCTGGTTACACCAGGGCCAGTGAGGGTCGTGGTTACGCCAATTCATGCCAGCTCGCGCAGTTCACACGCAGTGACAGTAAGTTAGGCTTTGGTTACGATTGTTGACACTTATAACCTAGGATTGACAGATATGGCAGGGACAGGATGACTGGGTAGGCAGTCGCCAACCGACGATGGTCGGTCCACGGGCTGTGTGTAGGACTGGCGAGAGTTTGTTATTGTGGCAGGTAGTCATTAGGCGATGGCTCCCCAACCAGTGTGTGGGCGCACATGCAGGTTTGTGTGTCATGCACTATGCCTTTTCCAGTCATCCAGACCAGGACTCCGGTTCCTGGGTCGGTTTTCTAAGATAAACATCATCTGGGCTCCTCCAGTTCTCTTCCGTCGTTTCCTTACCACTAATTCTGGAGCAGCTCCCCCTCTGGATCCGGCCTGGATGAGAGACCTCGTTCCTTCAGCCGAAAGGGCCGACCAGATGAGGGGTACCACACTGCTCTGACCTGAGCTGGATCCCCAAGACGGGACTGTTTTTTTTGTTTTCGGTCTCGCTTTTTGGATAATGCATTGCTTCTCAAAAGGCTCACACAGATTTTGGGTGGACGATTGGATGCACACCCAAATACACAGACACACACACACACACACACACACACACACACACACACACACACACACACACACACACACACACACACACACACACACACACACACACACACACACACACACACACACACACACACACACACACACACACTTTCTTTGAATTATTTTGACTGCTACAGGTGTCCCTTTTCAGTGTTGGACACAGAGGCCATCCTGCCGTGTGACTGGCTGGCTCAGTAAGTGTTTTTCCGTGGGGCCTAGTTGGCCAAGATTCAGATTACCTCAGGTGTCACAAGCACGCGAGGTATAATAGCAAAAACACATATTGCTGTCCACGTTTGTTCTGACATGACAATACATTCCTTCATGTCACTGTGGATAATGACTGCGCCTACGTAGTGTGCAGGTCTGAAGGACCTGGCAGCAGTAACGCATCCAACTGTAAGAACAGGTAGAGCATAGTGGCCTTTGATGTGCCACTGCTCCTCAGTTATCAGGTCCATTGAGTCAAGTGCAGAAGGTTATGGTGGAACCTGTTTGAGCGGTAGCAACTGGTTAATCCGATTCCCACGGTCTCCACAGGGTGGATGTGTTCTCCTTGTTCCATGGCATTCCAACGTGTTCTACAGGTGACCTACTGTATATTCTGCACATATTTTGAGGCTTTGTCTTTGTTTGCTTTTCGGCGTTTGACGATTCTGTTGTTGACGTTCTATGGCTTGGGTTTATATATTTTATTTCATTTTTTTGAAGTTAGGGAATGCTATTAGGATGGCATTGTTTTGATTACACTGCGTTGATTCGCTGTAGCTGGTTTGGCAAGCTGATGAACGGGTTCCTCCTCATCATTTCCTCGTATCAATGTTGATACTACTCCCAGAATCGAACTCGTATTAAAGGACACGTTTTTCTTGTTTTGGAAATCCCATGTTTTCTATTATAGTTGAAAGGTACAATGTGTGCCATTTCTGAATGATTATATCTAGAAACGATTAGACCCGTTTTATATATTTTGTTTAGCTCTGCACTTACAAGGTCCAAAATAAATGTACGGACAGGGCGTTTAACCTTGTGATTCCAAGAGCTATTGGAAGCGTTTATTTTAGGTGACATGTTTTTAATAAGACCTCAGATATGATAAGCTGCTGCAGAACTATGTTGATAGCGATTAAGTTAAAAGTTTGTAGTCCGATTTCACATCCGAGTTCTTGCCTGGTAGTTTTTCGTTTACCTTGTTTTTGGAAAGGTTGAAGGATTTTAATTTGAATAAACTTGTTTTTTTTCTTCACCTTTACCTTTTGGTTTTTTAGTCCCTTCCAACCATTGGTTGCCATATAATGTTTGTTGTGGTTCCACCAGTCAGGTTGTTTCCAGTCGAGACAGACACGTGCCTTCAGATCTCCATCCCCAGGAACCTGATTGGTCGAAACAAATTTGAAGCGCAAGACAATGATACACCCTGTTCACACAGATTTGAGCTTTACTCCACATCAGACTTTAGATGTTTGTGTCTTGCTAAGGGACAACCTGACACTCAGAGAAGACAGGAATCAAACTAGCAAGTCAACCCGCTCTACTTCCTGAGCTACTGCCGTCCCTAACTAACTGGAATGTCCCTTTCAATTGTTGTTTAACCCAAATTCCCCTGCAGTAAAACAAACCAGACAGAAAGACAGTTGCGGTCAGGCCGGGATGGCAGCGGAAGAGCCATGGAAAGGACGCCAGACAAAAGATCACAGGCCTAGGGAGAAAAGATGGAGGACAAGGAGTGACTGGTTGGCCGGCTCACTTTTGTATATTTCTGGGACCTGCGGTTTTCTCTTCCCGCTCATTAAGTCTCTGGCCTTCATGGGCTGAACACAACTGTGTGTGTGTGTGTGTGTGTACATGTATGTATGTGTGTGTGTGTGTGTGTGTGTGTGTGTGTGTGTGGGAGAGAGTCTTTCACGTATGTGTGAATGGAATGGATGGGGAAGCAGAAGATAATCAACGTTGTTCTTTTGTTTGTGTTACGTCGAGTGAGAAAGAAGCGTTTTTTTCCTTCCTCTGGACGTCAGCGTCCGCTGGGTTTACACAGAGAGGAGGAGAACGCTCATTTAGCCTTGTTTTAGTGGCGCATGACGACGTGTTGGAATGAGCTCTGCTTTGCTGACTACAAACATGGGCTCATAAGAGGGCGAAAGACGGAGCGAGCGAGAGTTGGAAAGAGAGAGAGAGAGAGAGAGAGAGAGAGAGAGAGAGAGAGAGAGAGAGAGAGAGAGAGAGAGAGAGAGAGAGAGAGAGAGAGAGAGAGAGAGAGAGAGCATGCGGAAGAGGGGAAAAACTGAAACACAGGCTGGTAGATAATGTTCAACCTGTCAGGGCTCATTAGGAACCGGACAGCCGGGACCACACAGACTTCAGCCCGCTCCCTAAAGTAGCACAACAGTGTTTGTGTATCCCCCACTAATTGTCTCTTCTCCTGCATATTTGCTAAATTGTTGAACTGGCTGATCCTGGATCCCCAATGCTCACAGTGGGCAGTTTGTGCGTAAATAAGGGAGGCATGTGAACGGGGGACCAGGACAGGCCCGCCCAGACGCCAGCACCGCCTCCCCACAAATCTTATCAAACACACAGAGGGCTTTGGGCCAGCTCCGGATTTGCATGTCCTTCGATTAGTTATTCAAGCGACACAAACAAAGTACGTGGTTTTAAGTGGCCGCTCGGGCAGAGGGAGAGCGGGTAGGGGGATGACGGAGGTGGGAGGAAGGCTCCAGACAGGATAGAGAGGGCGGGTGCATTGGTGATGGTGGGGTGGTCCTTACACAAGGCCCATCCTCTTTGAGGTCCCATAGGGTTGGCCCCTTGGGGGCCCCCGGTCCAGCACTTGTCATGCAAATGAGGCGGTGGATGCACGATGATTTCTCCCCGTAGTTGTGGGTAACGCAGGAAATATATGAGCATTCAGCATCCCTCCAGCCCGGAGACTGAGGGAGGGAGTGAGGTAATGAGGGAGAACTCTTTTTTGTCACGACTAACCCTGTTTGTTATAATTTAGACTATGACAAAGCAGGTCACAAAAATAGCTGAAGCCAATTGCATTACATTTGCTCCTTTTGAATTGTTTATGTTGTTTTTGTGTTTTTTTTTATGATGTATTGCTGCCATCGGAATCATTTGAAAAATGATCATGAGTAATATTATGACTAAACGACCATGCTGCCTTGTATGCAAGAAACATAACTCTGGGTGCATCTATTGTCTTCATTTATGAATGAGCGTTTAGCAACTAGTCCGTAAAAAGGGGACTGCCATGGGCTTTGTAGTGTGGTAAACAAAGGACGACGGGTAGCATTCTCCATGGGCATGTGTTGTCAGAAACACACAGGGGTTCACCCTCTTGCACGGCAGCCGGAAAATTGCAAAACACGCCTGGCACTAGCAGTCAGCCATGAGGGCTGGTCGTGAAAGGTTGGATCACAATGCCGGCTCCACGGGCTTCTATGGAGGGCTGTACGCTGCGGCCCGAGCCACAGCAGGGATATCACATGTTTACCATATGTCAAGCTTTGTGCTGGGGCTGTGACCTTTGACCCCTCGGCCGGACCCGGTTACACATGGGACTTCACCGGTGGGCCCCCCATCCTCATCCTACCCCCTGTGTTTTTTTTTTAACATCCCCCATTGGTCAAATCACGCCTTCATTCATTCATTCAATCGTTTGATCCACTGTGTTAGGAAAGGGCATTTCTAAGTGCAGACTCATCACAGCGATCCATTCATGCTATCAGACACGTCACCGATCCATTTCTCCAGGTAGCTGGTCCACATTCCTCCACGGCAGGAGAACACCTCTTCCGCCCTTTCGCGTTTCTTTCCCACAGACAAAGACAAAGCCCAGCGCGCTGACAACAGGAATATATTGTCAGGACAAGCCGGTGCAGGGCAGGCTGTTTGCCTCACAATAGTGTCCTAATCAGTTTGCAGTC
>OLKM01000016.1:151997-174497 GCA_900291075.1 Melanogrammus aeglefinus
TTAGCGGAGCGTGGTCATGGGAGGACACACTGGACGCACTAACTAATTGTCTTCAACCAGACATGGGGTGTGCATGATTAGTCTAGGGAAGCTTTCACATCCTGCTCAACCTGAGGGCTATTGGAGAGATTTAGAGGAAAGTCAACCACGTCAGCGGCAGCATAGTCACCTCAGCTGATAGGTGGGAGGGTGGCGGGTTGTTGGATGGATGGATGGATGGATGGATGGATGGATGGATGGATGGATGGATGGATGGATGGATGGATGGATGGATGGATGGATGGATGGATGGATGGATGGATGGATGGATGGATGGATGGATGGATGGATGGATGGATGGATGGATGGATGGATGGATGGATGGATGGATGGGTGGATGAACACACCGATAGATGGATCATGGCACATCCCATATTAAGCCAGCATGGAATGCCTCGGAATAATGAGAGCTGATTTACAGCGTGTGGCATGCCCCGACCACGGGGCTAAGTCTTCAGCACTGGGGTTTGCGGGAGAGATCTGGGTCTGATGGTGAGCGTGTTGAACATGATTCAGGGCCGAGGTATGTGGGCTGAGCGGAGCTGAGCCAAGCGCTGGAATTCAGCATGTGTTCTCCACCCCTCAGCCGAGTCCACAGGGAGCCCGACTATAGTGGTGCGCTTGCTTTCTGTTTGTGTGTGTGTGTGTGTGTGTGTGTGTGTGTGTGTGTGTGTGTGTGTGTGTGTGTGTGTGTGTGTGTGTGTGTGTGTGTGTGTGTGTGTGTGTGTGTGTGTGTGTGTGTGTATGTATTTATGTATGTGTGTGTGTGCGTGTGCATGTGTGCGTATCTCTCACCTCTGGGCAGAAACCCACTGTTAGACAGACTTTGTAAATGTCTCCATTTTTATATTCTATATTCTATTATAGTCTAATAAAGTATTATTTTCCAATTTGAAGGTAGGTTGGATCCTTTTTTTAGTTCATTTGCTCGTCCTTTTTTGAAAGTTGAAATTATGTTAAAAATGCTATTTATTTTGAGCTGGCGCCATGGGGCTGACCTTGCCCATAGTTTTTCTTGTTTTAACCGCCATTCCTTGACATTTATTAAACATAACAGTGCTTAATGATATTGCGCACACACCCCTACACACCTTGTGGTTTGCCCGGCTTAACCGCGGTTCTGCTGGGTCGGTCACTTCGCAGCTTGCATTTGGTTAGCTTAAATTCCTCGCTCCTCGGGCACGCTACAATCTGAGACGTTTTCTTTTAAGGGTGGGGTTGAACTAGTTCCTGCTATTACCAAATACCTCTTCTGGCGGATGCTTCTGGTGACACGCACTCCCTTTAAAATGTACAAGGATTTTAGAGGGATTTTTTCCACTGATCCATCCACGCTAGATTGATGGATGGATTTATTTGTTGGTAACATACTAGCACAAAACACAAATATAAAATGACAATACACATTGATAAATATGATTTGTCAGATTCAGTTCAGAATTGTTTGGTAAACGGTGTTCAATGGTTACAATCTTTAGGCTCGTGCGGCATCAGCTTAAGGTACTTTAAGATCCTTACATTAAGAACTTAACAACACCTGTCTTTGATAAGAAGGGCATACTGGAAGCCTGTGTTGTCTGCTGCAGAAGGATGAAAGCTGTGTCTATTGATCAGGCCCTTACTCGGACGCAGAGCGGGCTAATGGACAGAGCATATGAATTATTGGGAAAAGTATGTGAATTTTTCTGTAACGGCCAAGAGGTCTTTCACCATTCTCTCGACCCACTCATTGAAAATGATTTAAAAACTTTATTAACTACACATCATAACCAGAGCTGCTCTTCAATTCAGGTCAATTCCCAGTACAGTCTGTATAGTAGCTGCAGCTCTACACTGGTGCCTCAAGTAGTCTAACACTGCTCTCCGGCCTCCCGTTCACACAGAGGATCAAAGAAGTGAATGCCTTGACAGATTGCCTTAAATCCACACTGGCTTGGTTGCCAAATTACTCGAAAGAGATTCTGACAGAGAACGAGTTACGAGTTAAGTACATGTATTAAATGGTATACCGTATATTGGATTCAAATATTCAAATAAACCTTCATATAAATTTGCTAAAATATAACCCAAGATTGTCAGCTTAAACGTAGGCCTTAAGTGTGAGCGGATCTCTCTGTCCTACCGGCGTGTCACCACAGTGAATCTGTTCCCACAGCGAGGAGAAACCCATGCTGCCGCTTCATACATTTCTTTGGTCACTTTCTTGCACACTTTGTGTCTTACGGGTGGATTATTAAATATGACTTGGCGGTGAGAGAGAGGTCAGGGGAGCAGGGCTCTCTCAGACCCATGCAGGCGGGCTGTCAGTCGGACTGCCATGCCAAATAATTGAGCCGCAACGATATGGCTGCTCACACCGTGGAGTAATTAAATCGTTCCTGCGTGGCCCCGGTGGTGGGGCCGATGGTACTGGGACCGTCGGTGGCCCCTGGGGTTCACACGGGGCCTATTGTTCAGCAGGGAGGGATTCATTAAAACATCTATGTGGGCTCCAGAACGTCTGATGGGTCCTGGCAGAGCCTTAATGTTTCTGGTCGGATAGACGATTGGGCTGTTAGACCCCTGCTTGGTTTTTATCACCTGTTGTACTTGATGGATGACCACGCTTGTTTCCCTGGCCTCAGATCAGTAAGATAGACATCTTTGTTTCTGGATTTGGTTCAGAGGAATTATTTAAGCAAGAATGTTGCTCTCGGTTAACGGCCAACATTTATTGTTGCATAGATTTTATTTTATTTTGATATTCCTGTGTGAATGCATTCAGTATATTGCACCATCTGAATATCATTCAGTATGTTCAATAGCAACTGTTTCTCCAAACAATTTTGATCTCACATACTGTCAAGTGGTTTGGATTAGAAACTCAGGTACCAACCAAACCATTTTCTGCCTACTAAGTGTTTTTTTCACATGCAGCAAAACATCACAGCATACATCAAAAAGACCACATTTCTTTTGGAAGCTTTACAGCGGACAAGCTGTGGAGTAGAGGTGTCCTATTGTCAATGGAGCAGGGAGGGATAAAGAGATTTTCAGTTCCAATAACTAAGAATATTTAAGAGCTATTGCCAGTATGTGGGTAATCTTTTACTTCTCATGGTTGATTGTACCAATCTGTCCCCGTAAAACCACTCTTTGCTTTCGACTTGAACAAGTAAACAAAAAAAAGATGTTTGTTTAGCAATAGTAAGACTCGTCGTGCGTCTCTGGTGTGTGAAGAGTCACGGCCAACAGGAAATGCCGGCCAAGATAATACAATCCTGTGGGGAATCGAACGCACAGATTTGTCTTTTTCCCACATAAAGTTGTGGCCATTAGTATTCCAGCACCATATCTCTGGGGCTTCCTTTCACACTTCCCTCCTCTTTGTGCTGGGTTACCATGGCAGTCTCCCTCGGAGGGAAGACTAGCCCGGTTGTTGTCGTGGGGACGATGCACACCATGGCTCAGTGGCACCACCAGTCTGCTCCTGATTGGTCACTACCTGGAGTCTAGCTAGTTGGCACAACCACAGATATCGGTACTTGAAGCATGACGCTCACATGCAGGTTACTGGCTTGCGCAAGGACACCGTGTTTAGTAGTTCTTTACGAGAAATTCTGGGGAATTCTTGATTCGTCACTTTGTATATTTGGGGACGAATTGTTTGTTTTGGAAACGCTTAAGTAGTTATGTCTTTTGCAGATCTGGTTATCTGCTTCTTTTGTCTTGCCAGCCCCTGGGAGAGGAGCGATGGGAGTTGACCCACCATGGGAAATTAGCAGAGATATGTGGTGGTTGAGCCCCAGCTGAGCGATAGTTGCTGCCGCGGTGGTTTGCTATCTGGTTCTCCAACGTTGCCGTCGATCTGGCCAAAGGATTGTATGGTAAACAAAGAGCCCAGAAATTCAACCCTGGGATCTCAAACGGCACTGTGAACGATAAAGGGAGTCTGAACCAGTCCTTTCATACTGTAATGATGTTCTGAGTGACTTCCTCAACATTTGTTACTGGCAAAATGATCCTTGCATTTGACAGGGTACTTTCATGCTATTGTTTTTTGTATTATTGCCCAGTTCCCCCGAGGACAATTTTAATGAATTTGCCCCTTCAGCATTGCAACCGGCGAACGAGTGAATGGACGTCTTTGTTTGCGAGCGGGGAGCTCTATGGACAGTTTGCACAGGGAAAATGAACTCGGGCAGATACAGCGGCAAATGTTGACCTTTTCAAGAAATCTGCTGCTTTACATTGTCACGTTGACTGACATCACACTCGCCCCCAGAGACGTCAAGAAAGACCCTCATTGTCTCTCGCTGTCGGGAAAAGTTGAGACCCCGAGCCAACTGTTGCTTTTCCATTATAAAGAAGCGGATTGCTTGGCAATAATTACAGCATCAGTCCACTTCCATTTAGCCCCCTATACTTCCTGTAAACGGAGCCAGAGTTTGTCATTGCACAGAGAAATTGGATGCAGTTGAAATGTTCCATGAGTCCATACTTTTCCAAGAACCTCAGAGGTCTAATTTGAATGTACCATGTGTCATCTCTGGAGAATTCCTCTTATTGTCGTGATGCGACGCTGACATGACCACAGGATATGGGTTGAATACTCTTATCCATTCCTTTAATCAATCCAGAGCATGACTTAGGCTGCATGCATGGACAATAACCCATGTAGCACACAATAGCCCAATAGCACACACACACACACACACGGTGTGTGTGTGTGCTATTTGTGTGCGTGTGCTATTGTGTGTGTGTGGATGCTCTTTGTCACAAAAACAAACAAGAATATCTTTTGCGATCCAAGTAGCCATTGCCAAGCCACACCAGTCAATGCTAGGGAAGAGACATCGCAGGACAAAGCCTTGTTCATTGCCCAGTCCCAGTCCCAAGCAAGCATTCAAATTAAAGCTGAAACATGATTAGGCAGAGAATGGCTGGGTTTGTATCGTTATTGTTTCCACTGTTTCCTGTTTGTCCGGCAGGCATCAGATCAGCAGGTGTGTTGGAGATCAAAGTTATAGCAGGAGTATTACTGATGTCAGTGGCGGTTGAAACCAATTCTTCGAATCAATTCTTTTTTGTGGAGTTGAAAGACAGTTTGTTTCAGTGTTTTTTACATGACCCCTTTTTTATTGTGTGTTCAACGATTCACCTGTGTCCTAACAGGCCTTTCCATATTTCATTTCAGCATCGCTGATGTTTGGTAAGAAGGGACTTTCCGAATATAAATTAAATTACTACAAGACTGGATCTAGTGCTGTCATTTTGAAAGGCAGCAATAAAGTTTTTGTTGGATCCTTCAAGGGTTTATACAACTTTTTTGATTATCCATTTTACTTATTTTGAAAAATGTATTCTCTGGAAAAGAGAGAAAATACTTCAGATGGATTAAACAATCCATTTGGGATGGAAAATAGCAAAAATGTGTGTGTGTGTGTGTGTGTGTGTGTGTGTGCGTGCGTGCGTGCGTGCGTGCGTGCGTGCGTGCGTGCGTGCGTGCGTGCGTGCGTGCGTGCGTGCGTGCGTGCGTGCGTGCGTGCGTGCGTGCGTGCGTGCGTGCGTGCGTGTGTGTGCGTGTAGTCATCCCGGCCCCCCCTTGCCGAGGGCCCTCCAGCACCACAGGCCCCCAGAAAGGCCAGGCCTGCTGTGGACGTGTGTGTGAGCGCCGGCCTCATGAATAATAGAGTGTAAAGCAAAGGGGAGTGGGCTACTGTAACCCGAGCTGTCCCCTCTGCTCCAGACGCTTCCTGTGTGGGATCAGCAGTGAATCAAAAAACAAAGATGAATCAAAAGACCACCGCCACTGGACCCCCGGTCCGACCAATCAGAATAGAAGGGGGTTGAAGACTGAGCGGTGCCTTGGTGGATGGGGCTGGGTTGGGGTGGGGGGGGGGGGGGGGGTCCACAGTTGACCTTTGAGCTCTGGCGAGCCAGATTGTGCCACTGGTCTTGATCGACGGACAAACACACACACACAGGGTCTGTATCCCCCTACCCTTGAAGTGTGTAGAAAGGACCACTTACTCACAGCGCTTCCGGCCCAGGGGGATCAAATTCTCAAATCATAACGCGCGCGTACGCACACACACACACACACACACACACACACACACACACACACACACACACACACACACACACACACACACACACACACACACACACACACACACGCATGCATGCATGCACCACCAACACAATCTCTTTCCTTTTGTCTCATTGGGTTCAGAATCAAATAAGGGATGGCCTTGGAGAGAGAGAGGGAGAGAGAGGGAGAGAAACAGACAGAGAGAGAGAGACTGAGAGGAAGAGAGAGAGAGACTGAGAGGGAGAGAGAGAGAGAGAGAGCGACAGTGAGAGTAAGAGAGAGAGAGATGGAGAGAGGGCGAGAGAGAGAGAGAGAGAGGAGAGAGAGAGAGAGAGAGAGAGATAACGAAGAGCAGCCCACGTAAGCCTGGCTCGCCCTCTTCCCCCGCTAAGCCAAGTGTCAGCTACTGCTAGAGGTGAGGGTTGTGTGTGTGCGTGTTTGTGTTTGCATGTGCGTGTGCATGTTTGTATGGGGTCCTCTTCTGCTGCATGCAGGATATCTTTGTACGTGTAGTGGTCTTAGATATTAAATCAGTGTCGCCCAGGCTACGCACATTGTAACCACTCAACTGGTCATCTACATTGTAATCACTCATATTTATTGCATATTCTCTTTTTGATTTGATGTCGTGGCTATGATTTGAATTATGAGTATAAATATTGACTATTTATGCTGTTATCTTACTATGGTTGGGATAACAGTAAGTGTATCAACAGATTCTTGCCCGAACAAAAGCCAAATGTGTTCAGAATATTATGGACTATGGATGTGGATAGATGTGGAGGAATTTTTCTATATTGTGTTATCTTTTTGTTTTAAGGTATGAAAAGAAGTGTCAATTGGCTCCTCCTTCTTGATATTAAATCATATAGAGTAGACTAATTCATCAATGTATTCATATAATGATCATATATCATATGATATCTGCATTGATCCTATACTGAAGTATTATTGAGATTTCTGTTTGAGATTTCATGTGTGCGTGTTTGTGTGTGTATGTGTGTTTGTGTATGTGTATGTGTGTGTGTGTGTGTGTGTGATCAAGGGAGGGTGGATTGGGGGGAGGGATGGCATCTCCGGTAGGGACGGCAACAGCACTGCCCAGACAGGAGCCAGCAAAACTGCACAGTCAATGTGTCCGTGGGAGGAGAGAGAGAGAGAGAGAGAGAGAGAGAGAGAGAGAGAGAGAGAGAGAGAGAGAGAGAGAGGAGACTGGAGTATAGAGAAGAGAGAGAGAGAGAGAGAGAGAGAGAGAGAGAGAGAGAGAGAGAGAGAGAGAGAGAGAGAGAGAGAGAGAGAGAGAGAGAGAGAGAGGAAAGGAGACTGGGTCTTTTGTTCTCACTCACACATGTGTGTGCTTGTGCATTTGCAAGTATGTACACACAAAAGCATGTGCGTACTTTCATGTGCATGCTAGGTTGTTTTTTTTAGGGGGTGGCTGGTGGGGGGGGGGGGGGGGGGGCGCATAGAGTGTCCCCTTGGGTACAATGGCTGGCGGTCCCCTGGGGGCCCCCCTAGCAGAGAAGTCCCTGGCCATTTCTGAGCTGACTCCTTATGGAACAGAGAGCTGGACACCCACTTACTGTTCCTTCCGATGGAGCCTGTGGGAGGTGTGCCTACGTAAACTCAGACAGCACCCCCCCCCCCCCCCCCTCACCACCACCCTCCTCTCCTCCTTCTCGCCCCCCTACCTCCTCCACTTCCTCCTTCTTCTTCGCGCCCCGTGATGACAAGCCGTTGGCACAATGAGCCATTTGGACCGCAAGCCAATGCCCGTACTGTCACCAGAGAGAGAGAGGGACAGGGAGGCTGAGCGAGAGGGAGAGGGAGAGGGAGAGGGAGAGGGAGAGGGAGTGGGAGGGAGAGAGAGAGAGAGAGAGAGAGAGAGAGAGAGAGAGAGAGAGAGAGAGAGAGAGAGAGAGAGAGAGGGGAGAGGGAGAGGGCCAGAGAGAGAGGAAAGAACAGAAAGCAAGCTGATCAAAGAAGATTCAACCATCTTACCAGGAAGTTGGCAGGATCTGGGCTCTGTGGTTGGACAGGTATGGCACGTGTGCGTGTGTCTGTGTGTGTGCGTGAGTCTATTGATTGTGTGATAGTAATGCTGTTGTTTTTATTGACTTTACGAGTGATAACGTAAACTATGCTTACAGTGCTATGCGTGCGGGGTTGGTTCATTCTCGTACTCGTGAGTACATGTAAATCGGACGACCAGCGTAGGAGACAAATTGTTTGTCAATGATTTACATTTTCCCTGTGATAGACAGTAGACACCATTAGATGTTAGATGTAACATTGACTTGGTAGTACTACAGACACTACAGTAACATTGTAGCATTTCAGTCTACAGTAACTTTGTAGTACTACAGACTACAATAACTTGGCATTACTACACTACAGTAACTTGGTAGTACTACACACAACAGTAACATGGTAGTACAACACACTCCAGTAACTTGGTAGCACTACAGACATCAGTGGCCTAATCAGCTGTGTCATTATGTGGAGCCAACAATGTGCCACGTTTGTTTACAGCCATCTTGTGCAGAAACGTTTGAGTGAAAGAAAGCATTTGTTTAGAGAGAGAGAGAGAGAGAGAGAGAGAGAGAGAGAGAGAGAGAGAGAGAGAGAGAGAGAGAGAGAGAGAGAGAGAGAGAGAGAGAGAGAGAGAGAGAGAGAGAGAGAGAGAGAGAGAGAGAGAGAGAGAGAGAGAGAGAGAGAGAGAGAGAGATAGAGAGAGAGGGATAGAGAGATGGAGAGAGTAACAGACTGTGAGAGAGCGAGCATAAGGAGATGCTGATAGGATCTGTGCTTGTATTGTACAGTGCTGACCTTACAGATTGAGAACCGGCTGTGAAGGCCAGTTTCATCCGTTTTTCATTGTTTGTGTCTGTGTGTGTGTCTGTGTAATTGCACGTGTGAGCGAGTGAGTGGCCAAGCCAAAATGTGACTTGCGTGGTTTTTGTGTGTGTGTGTGTGTGTGTGTGTGTGTGTGTGTGTGTGTGTGTGTGTGTGTGTGTGTGTGTGTGTGTGTGTGTGTGTGTGTGTGGTGTGTGTGTGTGTGTGTGTGCTCTGATCGGGCTGTCACTGCCATAATCCATGCAATATATGTGGTGTGGATATATATCCTGGATTCACACCAAACTGCGTCCTACCTGTGACTCTGAGTGGATTCAGGCGGAGTGAAACAGTAGGAAACAGCTCCCGCTAACCGTAGGCAAACATTTGTTTTGCAAATGAGTGTTTTTCGGCTCGCCTGTGTGTTTGTGTGTCTGTGGGTTTGTGGCATGTGTGTGTCAGAGAAGGAATAAATGGTTTAGAAGCGTGCCGTGCGTGAGGACGTGGCATCATCGGCCCGGTTTGTTTTTCAGCTTGTCCACGCTCTGAGCCTCTCCGCTGAAGCTCAGCAGTCTGGATCTGCTGGCTCTACAGGGGCCATCTTTTTGGTGCACTGTTGTCCCATTGAGGATATCTGTTTAAAAAGAATAATCAATGACTCTGTGTTTGGCCCGCAATATGGCCATGTTCACTGTAGTGCGCAGTTACAGCGATGAGCAAGGGTGCCTTGGAGACACAAACAAGAGCAAATATGGAAACAGGATGACAGATTAGACAAGGTCCTTTCTTCCTCGTTCCACGATTTCAGATCCACTCGGATTAGGCCTTTGATACAAATACGAAGGAAGGAAGAGTAATCTCAATTTATTAAACCACTTTGTTGAATCCTTGATTCTGATTGGTCAATGAGGGCCATCAGAGGTCTGTTTTTACTGTTTAACAGACCGCTGCTATAGAAGCTATTTCCAACTGTAGAATTGAATTGATCTCTGCCACCAGATAAACCTGATTCCTACACTTCTTAGACCGGATTGCTCAAAGTACAGTACTTAGAAATATTGCTAAATTCCCGAGATCCGTTCATCTTAAAACTGGCACGACCTGGTTGTGTCATGTAAAACCTACTTTCTTGTACGTGTGTGTGTGTGTGTGTGTGTGTGTGTGTGTGTGTGTGTGTGTGTGTGTGTGTGTGTGTGTGTGTGTGTGTGTGTGTGTGTGTGTGTGTGTGTGTGTGTTTTCTAGTCTTTTCCCCAACTCCCATGACTCATTGGCTGATGAATTTCACACCTTGCAGCCTCCAGGTAGCCATGGTAGCGTGGCCCAGCCAGACCACAAACACAGATGAACACATGCGTGCAGTGACCTTGCAATCTTTAAATACCGTTGGCATAATCCCTTGTGTCTGCGGAGAATCTATTGTTGTGTTTTGTGTCTGCACAGTGTAATCTTGACAATCATGTCTCTTTCTGTGTGTGTGTGTGTGTGTGTGTGTGTGTGTGTGTGTGTGTGTGTGTGTGTGTGTGTGTGTGTGTGTGTGTGTGTGTGTGTGTGTGTGTGTGTGTGTGTGTGTCTGTCCGTCTGTCTGTTTGTCTGCCTACATTAAAGAAAACTCTCAGTTGTGTGTGACACCTCCAGGATAATGTCAGTCCTCACTGACATTATCCTAAATTGGGATTCCGCACACTTACAAATTCCACAAGTTGTCTCCATAACAACTTGGGCAACACCCCTGCACCAATACCTGTCATATTACGTGTTGTGATGTTACCTGTTATGAATTGCCCTTGGCTAATTTCTCGATTTCTAAACTAGTTTGGGGTGGTTGTGAGTGGTTGTCTTTTAATGACTTTTCTTAAAACTAAAAACGCTTACAGTAAAACTGTAAGCGTTTCAGAAACAGGACATCTGAATATGTTGGCGTAAGCTGTGTTATTGGAACACACAGCCAACACCAACACATTATATCCCATTATATGACATTACAGAGCTCATGATTGTATTATGTAACAAAATATAATGATTATATAATCACATACATACAGAAAGCAGACTGGGTCTTACCGGCTCCCTCAAGTAACCCTTACCTACTACCAGTGTTGTAATATAAGGAAGTACAAATACTTTTTTACTGTACTTAAGTACAATTTTCCCATATCTGTACTTTACTTTGCTATTTAAATTTCTGACAACTTTCACTTTTACTCCACTACATTTCCTAAATAAAATGTGTACTTTTACTCCGATACATTTCTCCTAACCATCTTCGTTACTCGTTACTACAAATTAAAATCAGAGGAAATTTGAGTTGGTGACGTAATGTCCGTTTGTTGTCATGTCAACCGCCAAGCGCGAAGAAGACGAAGTCCCGCTTGTCCGGGCATGTCACATTATTCATGCCATCATGGAAGCACCTGCTGCAGGCTCTGCTGCTAACTTTACCCCTCCGGTAGCAGATGACGAGCATCTCGACTACAGTGGCGAACTTGGTGAACTCCGTGGTGGTGATGAAGATAACGTTACATTACACACCCGCGGCCGTATTTGCAAGAAATATTTTCCTATGTTGGAGTGAAAGATTCTTCCTACCGGATTAAGTGCCTGTTATGCCTACCGAGAGTCACTGAAATATTGGCATTCAAAAACTCCCCTGTAAGGGGAAGAATTTCATTATCAAAATTCTAACCCTCTAACTCACTTTTTTTTTTTTTTAAATACCTTTAGTTTTACTTTTAATACTTAAGTACATTTTAGCAGACAATTACTTTTGATAATGAGGAAAATAAATGTCAGGTACTTTAAGACTTTTACCCAAGTAATATTTTTAAAAGGTGACTTTAACTCCTACCGAAGTCATTTTCTGGTAAGATACTTGTACTTTTACTCAAGTATCGCTTTCAATTACTTTATACAAGACTGCCTACTGCACAGGGCAGGAACAGGCAACACACATGGAGTAGGAATGAGTAGTTGTGTAAATGTTTTTAAAGAGGTGGGGGGTGGCGGAGAGGGTGGGGGGTCTTCATGAGGTACAGTGGGGGTCAAGGTGTCACCTGAAGGGATGGGTCTGGTTCGGCCTAGTCTCACAAATCCATCTTTAGATTAATATCAAAAGTCTGATTGCAGAAAAGCTCAAAAAAGTTTCGATCAATCGTATGACCGGAAGCGGGGATCTGTAAGTGCGTAACTGGTCATTAACATCAAACATAAACTTGGCCAGCAGTTGTAAACAGTAAACCAGTGTCTGTAAGCGTTTCAGAATCAGGACATCTGATTCCCAGATTAGGTTCGGCCATACTGAAAGAAGGAAGGAAGCTTGTTCGGTTGGTGTGGACAGGGAGAAGAGTCCTCGTATTGATGGTGTTGCTAGGCAACGTGGCAGGCTGGGGGAGTGGAGCAAGTGATTCAACGTGGAAATATTAATACAGCGACGTATCACGCAATGTCCTCAGGAGATATCTATAGTTCTGATTGCATGCAGATAAAATAAAGCAATGGATACAGTATTCTCATACGATAATACTCTGTGGCAGACTAATAATGTCATGCAACCTGGTGGACTTGAACCTGAGACCAGGGCAGCTTGAGGATCATGACTCTCAGGTGTCTTGGTACAGGCCTACTCCCCGACTCCTCCGCTGTAATGTAGTACTCCAGACACATGGGGACACAACACAGTTGTAATAGGTGTTTACTTGACTGCTTATGGTGAACATGGAAAGGTTTCCAAGCTAAAAAATACTTACATTTCTTCGCTACTGTGTGGGAATATCCCTCAAGGTTTTTTCCACGTCACAATTAATCCTAATTAAGATGTGCAAAGTTAATTAAGACGCCGCGTGACTGAAAAGTTGCTCGTTGAATCCCTGGCTTCTCCTTACTCAGTGTTGAGGTGTCCCTGGGCAAGAAACCTAACCCTAACTGCTTCCACAAACTCGCTGTTGCATTACATGGTGGACATGGTCGTCGGTGTGTGAATGGGTGAATTTGATGCATAAGTTGCAAAGTGCCTTGAGTGGCCACCGGTAAGATATAGATAGAGATAAATAAAAGATACACACATGCAGTCCATTTAGACTGTTTAAATAACAGCACATTGTGATTCAATTTAACACTGTCAAAACAAAGTGGTTCCACAGTAACTGTGGTCTACTTACTGGTTTAACTAGTAGGGCACTGTGAAATCTATTTTTAGTCCACACATTAGGTTTAACTGGCAAGTATAAATGATGGTCTACCTTCACCCCCTGTTCACCTTATTTGGTAGCATTTTTTCTCCAGGAAACCAAAACCATAACAAAGTCTTCTTCAATGCTTAGAACGGCCCATTCCAGTCTGTTTCATTCTAAATAATTACACATTTGGCCATTAAGGAGGCAAACAAACGGCCTGCCCTGCATGAGCGCGAGCCACAGTCATCAAGGTCCACAAAATGGAAATTCTGTCTGTTGTTTAATGACTCAGGTTTCTGACCGGAGCGCCTGTCAGTTGTACTCAAAGGCCTGCAGGGGGCGCTGTCCACACAAGTATATAACACTAAAGTATTGTTGGAGTACAATTGAAGACTATTGTCTTATAGTCCACTCAAAGAATGTCTTCATACCTCCCTGCCTAGTGTATTTACTTAAAACATTTATTTAGACATAAATTATAATGAAAACTAATTATTACAAAATGCGTTTGATAACCTTTAATTACTTTTCATTTGTCTTCAAATACTCAGCATTTTATTAATTTACCGTTTTTTTGTTGTACTTTACAAGCCCTATTGCAGTTCCAGTGAGAAAATACCTGAATTGCAGTATAAATATATTTAATTCATATCGCAATATCAGCATGATGGCAGTGTTTTGTGCAGACCCCCAATGCTACAGAAGCCCCCCCCCACCATCGATGCTGTGTGTGGTCTGCCTCCATATGGTGGTCCACGGTGTGAAGTAGGATATCATGTCTGTTCTTGATCCATCCCATTTACGGAAAACAGTAGCACTGACCATCTGTCCTCCTCCATTAAGGGGCTATTCCTTCTCACCAGCAGGCCTGTGGCTGCAACGCTAAGCCTTTAATCTCCCGTAAGGCACTCAACCTCGCTAGGCTAGCTAGAAGTCTTCGCCAGGCCCCAAAAGGTTTCCTCTAATCGAACGGTCTCCTCCTCACACACCGTGAGATGTGGTTTGGGGGCGGAGCCTGTGACTATGAAAATCCTTGTCTTCTTAAGATGATGTTCTATTTCTATGGTGTAGAGAGGACAACCCACTCAGACAAAATGGCTCAAGTGAGACGTCCCATATTGTCAGCAATGTCTTGCGAGAAGAGGTAACCTTTGTATTCAAAACAAAAGCAGACAACCATGTTCTGATACCTTGCCTAGGATGTGCGTGCAAGTAGACGTTAGAACCAGGAAAACCGGATAATTTGTAAACTTCAGATCTGTTCATTGAATGAAAGGCCACCTGCTCATCGAAATGACCTATGTTCTTTTTCTGTTCCTTCTATGAAGTCGTGCGATGACATGGGGAGGTTGATTGGGGCTCATTTTGCAGTATTTGAGTGTTTACGTTTGTGTGTGCGTGTGTGCGTGCGTATGTGTTTGCCTGTGTGTGTGCGACCAAAATCCAGATCGAAGTACTGACATGATCTAAGGAGAATTAACCCTTTTGTCATCAGTCAGCCAGATCATGATCAATGACGCCAAACACGGCAAAAATATTGTGCAAATAATATTTGCGAATTATTGATATTTGCCACATACACACTTTAGACGCATGTGTCGGGAATAGAACCACGTGTTGATTCTGAACAGAAATGTATTCCTGCACTAGGAAGGCCTGTCCTGTTGTCATGCTCACATGGCTAACAGAAGCTCTTTATTTAAAGCAGGGCTACTTAAAGAGAGAGAGAGAGAGAGAGAGAGAGAGAGAGAGAAGAGAGAGAGAGAGAGAAGAGAGAGAGAGAGAGAGAGAGAGAGAGAGAGGAGAGAGAGAGAGAGAGAGAGAGAGAGAAGAGAGAGAGAGAGAGAGAGAGAGAGAAGGAGAGAGAGCGAGAGAGAGAGAGAAGAGAGAGAGGAGAGAGAGAGAGAGAGAGAGAGAGAGAGAGAGAGAGAGAGAGAGAGAGAGAGAGAGAGAGGCAAGCACTGTGTACCTGTCTCTCATTAAGGCCACATTAAGACCTAGCTTGACCGGGAGCTCTCTCTCTCTCTCTCTCTCTCAGTGGGACAATGCTTGTCATTCTTGGAGGTTCTGTGTCAACAAAATGAATAGTAGCGGCTTCCGACCTGTTACCCAGAAGACACTGATACTAACGCGGGTCTCCCTGGATTAGCCCGGTCCCCCAGGAAGCATGGAGTCCAGGTGGAAGGGGAGTGGAGGGGCTCATCCACGAGGCAGGATTTAGGGGCCAATGTTGAGTAGCTGTGTCGTGCCATGGCATAATATAGCCGGAGTAAGAAGGAGAATATGTGTGTCTACATGCTATCATGGGAGGAGTGTTAAGTTGGGTCGCAGCTCGTGTCTGTGGGCTGGTGGTGGATACAAGTCTTGTGCTGAGGCTCTGGAGAGTAAGTAGAGCTTTTCTTCAAGTGGTTGTATTTAGTGAGATGTGTTCATCTGGTCCGAGTGGATGGACCCTGACATGTTGTTGAATCTTAAATGCAGTCATGGTCAACTTCTCATCGTTTTTTTCTCCCAACTAGCTACAACAAGAGCATGACCACAAATTGTGTGTGTGTGTGTGTGTGTGTGTGTGTGTGTGTGTGTGTGTGTGTGTGTGTGTGTGTGTGTGTGTGTGTGTGTGTGTGTGTGTGTGTGTGTGTGTGTGTGTGGTGTGTGTGTGTGTTTGTGTGTGTATGCGTGCGTGCGCATGGGTGCGTGTCTTGCTTCCTAATGTTATTTTTTGTACAACATTTTTAAAGTTCCTTAAGTTCCTTTATTATAATACTGACTATTATTCCTATCATTAAACAGTGTTGTTTGATCTCGAAAACATAGATAGACAGGATTGATAGAGTACAGAGTAGAGTAGAGTACACAGTACAACAACCAGATTGATAGAGAAGTCATGGTTGGCTCTGACTCCCAACACAGTGTTTCTGTTTCAATTAGTACCATTCTCCAAGTCATGAAATCTGACTTTGTATCGGATCACCTTTATCAGACTTGATCAGTATTAGGCTAATCCCCTTAAGACACACACACAAACACACACACACACACACAAACACACACACAAACCCCCCCCCCCACACACACACACACACACACAAACACGCACACACACGCACACCCCCCAACGAATACACACAGACGCACACCTTATGTCCTTTGATTGACTTTAATCTCACTCCCCCCCACCCTCTTGTCCTTGTCCCTCACCCACAGACTCAGGAAGCCCTTGAAGACTCCCGCCACAGCGTAGACGGCCTGGGCCCGGGAGGAGTAGGGCCCCCCTCCGCCGCGGACCCCCTGGGAGCGCACTCGGGGACCACCCACCGCCCCGCCCCGCCCTCATGGCCGGCCCGCGGGCCTTCGGACCTGCGCCCAGACGGGAAGGACGGCCCGGGGACGCTCCTGGGAGTGGAGGATCGCTGCTCCCACGCCGGACCTAGCCGGGCCCGCCAGAGGGAGTCAGTCCACGCCGCCAGGCAGGAACCACAGGAGGCCGCCGGGACCCACCCGCGTCCCACCGGCTGCTGCAGGAGGAGAAGTCCCGAGTTCGACCCTGTGGACCTTTGTAAACAGCAGCAGCAGCAGCGCGGCTTTAAAGAATGTAGCACAGTGCCACCGGAGCTCCATCCAGAGACACACAGGACGGACTGCGGCCACGGCCGGCCCGGGTCACAGAGCCCCTGCAGGGTCACACAGACCCTGCTGGGCAGCTCAGAGGTGTGCGGGTCACATGGACATAGCCCCCAATGCACAGACAGCACCACAGAGAGTGCCACAGACAGCGCCACAGACAGCTACGTAGGCACCGCGGAGGTAAATGTCACGTCCCCAGGTTTGATCGCTGAGCCCCCCTTTCCCACACAGAGTAGAGAAAGCCCACAATGCACCAGGACACAGTATGTAGGACGCCCAGATACCTGCGCCATACAGATAAACGAGACAGAGGAAGGGGTCATTGGGACGTTCGAGAACGCCGGGAGTTGCTACCAAACTCATGAAAGCGCAGATGTAGAAACACAGGCCCTATGGGAGCGGGATGTTGAACGAGGAAGCATTGAACCGGTCGGCTCTCATTATGTAGATAACTTTGCTGATCCACACAACAGGGAGTGTACAGACAGCCATGACCACTGTAAACAGGAGTGTGGTACAGAATATGTAGTTACAATAGACGATAGCGGTGCAGACATAGATAGCATAGAAGTGTTTGAGGTAGAACAACACAATTTGTCTGAGAGTTTTGGGACAGAGAGTGTACTAATTCACGAAAGAGAGAGTAACTGTTCAGGGAGTTTAACTGATGAAGATTTGACTGACCTCCTGAAAGGGGCACACAGCTATCACCCCACACCTGGTGACACGGAACATATAAACTGGTCTGGTAGCACGTCTACAGAGGTAACGAAAGCCCAGGGTACAACAAAATCCCCCGTACCGCAAAATACAAACAAAGCAATTCTAGACACACAAGCACAAATTGTTTCCTCATCAGACAACTTCTACAGTTGTTTTTCTAGCCCAACAGAGGAGAGCCCGAGTGCCCTATTGAATTCAACCCCTCAGTTCTCTCTTTGTACGGATGCGACACACAGCTGTGTGGTTGACCTCGAAACAGGGGTAAATAAAGCATCAGCGACGGTTAATGAAATCGGCTCCTCCATCACCTTCTTGGCTGAGGCTGAGTCCCTTTTCTCTTTCGGCGGTGGTGCACGGTGGTCCGTTCCCGGTGCTCCCCAGAGAGCTGCTCCTGGGTCCATCCCCGGTCACGACACCCGGCAGCGCAGGGAGAAGAGACCTGGACGCCGACGCCGACGCCCCCGGGGCTCGAAGGCGTCGCCCTCGCAAGCCCTGGATCAAACCCAGACTCCCGAGAGCCTGGAGAAGGAGACCGCCGTGTGGGATCAACCCATCTCCCTGGAGCTTTTTGAGGAGGTCCAGGAATGCTCTGAGCTACCAGGGCCTGGCTCAGTTCAGACACCCCCTGACAGAGGTGGAGCATGTTGGGAAGTTCTGCCGCCTCTCGTAGATAAGGCTGCAGTTTCCCCAGAGTGTGATGTGCTAGTGTGTCCCCACAACCCACTGTCAGAGAGCTCAGAGGGGGAGGGGAGGAAGGCAGAATCAGCCTTCCCTCTCCCTTTACAACACAACAGGGGAGGGGAGGAGAGCACGGAGGCTGCAGGGAGTTGTGTTTGTTTTGACCAGAGAGGAGTTCTAGGACTAGAAAACCCCTCACTGTCCAATACTGACACGGCAGACGAGTGTGAGAGCATCGAAGTCGACGTCAACTCGAGAGAATGTTTCGGTCACCTGGATGCCCTTTCTACTGTGGTTTGGGAGGTCGAGGAAAGTCCTGCAGAACCGTCAGTCTTAAACCCTGATTCATATCACTGCAGAGAACACCCAGATCCGGGTCAAGGGCCGGTTCCCCTGTCCAATAGAGAAAGAATTTGCAGTTTAAATGAGCAGGGTCTAAAACTGCTGGAGAGCCCAAACAGTCCCACAGTCCCCTGGAACGCGCCGGCCTCCCTCCCTGCGCCGGTCTCCCTCCCTGCGCCGGTCTCCCTCCCTGCGCCGGTCTCCGACTCCAACAACAACACAAAGGCCAGAGCCGGAGGAGCAGACGAAACGGAGAGCACGGGCTGGTCCAACGGACCACAGAGCAGCTCCCAGACCACTGAGAACACAGTTTGTGATAGAGACGAGGCCGCAACAACATCCCCGACCGCTGACCTTTTGGAGTGCTCAGAGAAGCCCCGAGAGGTTTCTGATGCGTTGCCCTCCCCGGTGTGCTGCGACCGCTACTGGAGCAGCGAGGACTCGGCGGTGTCCTGGTCTGGGGGAGGACGGGGAGGCTCTAAATCAGGAGGAGGACCTGGAAGAACATCAGAACGAGGAGAAACTCAATTACATCTCTGATCAGATAGACGGCGGGTGCAGGGATGTTGGGGAGCGGTTAGGCTCAGTCAAACAGAGTGCCAGAGACCTTGAACCTTTAGTGCCCCAGCTGGACCCAGCACTGCTAATGGACACAGGATGCAATGAGGAGCTGAATAATTGCAGCAGCAGGCCACCTGACTACACAGAGTCCTTTGAGGATTACCTTCTGGCAGAGGAGCACAGAGAGCCACGGGAGAGCGGTTCCCAATGTCCACAGCAGGTGGGTCGAATTTGCCAAAGACCCATACCCATGCCTGGACCTTGCTACAATCAAAAGCTTAGATCCCATTCTGGAGGCAGACCGTCAGGACAGCTC
The DNA here is from genome assembly GCA_900291075.1 of Melanogrammus aeglefinus. Lineage (NCBI taxonomy): Eukaryota > Metazoa > Chordata > Actinopteri > Gadiformes > Gadidae > Melanogrammus > Melanogrammus aeglefinus. The sequence continues at coordinate 171,361 of OLKM01000016.1, forward strand.
AGTGGCATCCGAGGATGGATTCACAAGTGAAAGCACAAAAAGTGGATGACATGGGGCCAGTAGAAGAAGAGGGGAGTTTAAATGTCTCATCTGGGAACCTGACAACATCTATTCCCGAAAGTTCATACAGCCAGCATGAGCCTGAAGAAGAGCCCTCAACCACCACTGAGATGAAGGCCCAGAGTCACGCCCCAGTGGCTGAGATGGATGACCTCACCACCGCCCCTCTTCTGAGGCCCGGCGGAGAGAAGCTCTGCAGACCCATGACCATGACCTGTGACCCCACGTCCTACGGTGCAGAAAGCACTATCAATGAGGAGGACAAAACGAGTAAGAAGGGCAAAACAAAGGGCAGCCAGACAGCCAACAAGGCTTCTAAGTTCTCCGTCTTTGCCAAGATGCCCTCATTCCGAAAAGCCAAGAGCGTGAAGGGATCCAAGGCAGAGGAGCCTTCCAGAGAGTCCCCTGAAAGAGGAGAAGGGTCGGCTCCTTCCAGGACCCCTGAGTTGGAGCAGAGTGTCCATGAGGACAACTCAGACGAAGAGGCCCCCGTCAAGGGAAGCAGCAGCGTTGACCAGACGCCGGTAATGCAAACCTGTCCTTTGAGACAGGGCGAGGCAGAAGAAGACAGCTACGGCTTCTTCCCCCCTACACCCAGAACACGCCACGTCCAGCAGCTCTCCAGCAACGGGGCTCCGAGCGAGGCCAACGGAGGCCCCCAAGACCCCGACGGGCCCCACTTCCAGCAGGGGCAGGCGGCCGACGGCCAGGCCTACAAGAGGAGCAAGAGCAACGACAGCCTCAACAGCAACATCCGCATGCGCTTCGCCCAAGCCCACAAGTCCCTCTCCAGCCTGTTTGAGTCTCGCTCTATGGACAAGGAGAACGAGGAGCACCTCAACTCAGCCAACGAGGGCGATTTGGGTCGAGCCAGACAATCCTGGAGAAGGCTTAAGAGGGCCAAAGAGGCAGAGCTGCTGAGAAGGGCTCTCTCGGTGCCCGAAGGGGACACCAGCAGGACTGGGAGTGGGGAGAACCTTGAAGACCCGTCCCTTCAGGACAAGGTGAGCATCCCTGGTTCACCCGCCTCACTCAGGGCCCTCCGCCACACCGATCCCCTCTGCAAGAGGGGGGTCCCACAGGGGGACACGACAGATATCCCCCACGGGTGCAAGTCCGAGGGCCAGAGGAGGAAATGCGCAGCAAACGGCTTGCCAATCACATCGCCCTCGTCCTCAGATGACTCGGAGGCCACACCGATCAACGGACCCAACCCACCCATCCACCCGTCGTCTCAAGTCAGCCTGTCCCACCAACACCACCCTCCTACTGGAGTCCCATCGTCCCCACCGGCCGGGGACGGCCTGACAGAGGGCCCTCTGCGACCCATGAGCCCTAAGCCCAACAGCCCCAGGCCTGCTGCCCAGCGGAGGGTGTTCCGTTACCCGCACTCGGCCAAAGCCAGTGTCCTCTCCTCGGTTCGTCTGGGCCAGTCAATCAGTGTGGACGGCCTCTCGGACCCTCCAGAGAGGCCCAGAACCCTCAAGCCTGCCGCCGGCCCCCTGGGCCTCTCCCTCAGCCCTCTGGAGGGTCCCGAGGGCAGCGTAGACAATCAGTCCCTCACCAGCCTTCATACCATAGGCTCCATCAATGAAATGGAGGTAAGAAGGAGTTTACTTTGCCCGATACAATGCAAATTGATAACAGATTTGCAATTGATGTTATATTTGTAACACGCCTTGCAGTGTATGTTGTGTTTTCTAAAGCTTTGCTGTGATCACGCACAACTAGTAAACATCAAAATGATCCAAAATATACGGTAACAGGAACAACGACAAAGCCACCACTCCAAAGCCTACGCTGTAAGTCATCTGATTGGGACTAGAGGGGAGACAGTGCGCTGTCTGTCACCATTAGCTTTACAGCTCTCTGTGGGCACGAAGGTTTCGGGCCCTCTGTGATTGAAAGCCCTGTCTGTCTTTTAGTCTCCGGAGTGACATCATAAATCAGTGCAGGAGACAAAAAAGTGCTGAACCAGGAGAGCGATAGGGTGCCATGCTGCCGGTTAAAGTGTTGTTTACGTCCCCCATTTAGAGCAGCTTCCATACTCAGGAAAAAAGTCGTCCATCTGTAGCCTGCCCTGCCTGCCTTGGCTTTGCCTGTGTGTGAGTGTGTGCGCGTGTGTGTGTGTGTGTGTGTGTGTGTGTGTGTGTGTGTGTGTGTGTGTGTGTGTGTGTGTGTGTGTGTGTGTGTGTGTGTGTGTGTGTGTGTGTGTGTGTGTGTGTGTGTTTGTATGTGTTCTAGCATGGTATATACGTGTGTGTGTGTGGTGTGTGTGTTCATGTCTAGCAACAAGCGTTGATGTGCATGTACGTGCGTGGCAATCGGTGCGCGTATGAGTTTAAGGCCGCCTGTATAATCCAGACGTGTCAGGGAGTTGCTGTGAGGGGAGAGAGGGAGTCTTTCATTCCAGGCCCTGCTCTGTGGGAGACATGATAATGAGGAGGAGGAGAACTAACAGGGAAAAAGCTTGGGTCAACGCTCCCTCTGTCCTCCGCCAGGTCCCAATTGCGTCTCTACAGGTCGTGTCTTCCCAAGCGTCCATAGTACAACCTTCCCAGCCAGTTCCCTAGAGGGCCGGTCACGTTCTATTTGTTGCCAGAAGGGGATGTAACTGGACAGCTAGCCCCCCCTAGTGGCGGCTCGGAGGAACCGTCAGGGTTACCCAACGGGCCTTCTGCAGTTATTTGATATGCATAGCACGTGCGGTGACATGTCTAGTAATCAATGCTAACCTCCAAAGGATGTACAGAGAGACATTTAGGTTTGACATTTAGGCCAGACGCACCAGAATAGCTCTCTGCTGGATACTGAGTCACGATATCAGCTGTATAACCCCCACCCAATAGCTTTGCAGCGCTTACTGGTTGACTTAACTGTTGTCCACAGGTAAACTACTACCAAAGTCTATTTATAAACCCACTGTGTTTGATCCGTCTAACCCATTAACTGTGCACTCACAAGGAACCCCAAACACCCAGCCGCCTCCCCGCCCTGGGGCGGCAGCGCAGGCTCCCAGAGACCCGGGAACAAGTGGAGGCCGTGGCTCCGGCCCCCAGGGTGCCCGGGGCCGGGCT
>OLKM01000016.1:184497-204497 GCA_900291075.1 Melanogrammus aeglefinus
AGTATAATGAGGGTCCCATTTGTGCCTTGAATTTAAGCCCTTAGCTCCCATTTATTTTGTGTGTATTTTGGTGGACTAAAGGAGACACGATTCCCGTCACCAAGGCTGTCTTCACCTTTTTCAAACCTTCCCTCGTCCTACTTAGGTCCGCGGCTCATGTCCAACGAACAATAGTGCTTGACAAGCGATGGCTTTTAAAATGTCATCCGTTTTGTGTGTAACTGTTACTGGGATATTATTCTCATGAAATTCCAATTGCGCTCAGATCTTTGACACACGCATACACACACATACACACAGAGATACACACCCCAATCATTTGCAGCTTATAGTTGACAGCTGCGTTAAAGAGTTATATATTCAGCCACAATGACTTAGCCTGGTAGTAGTGGCAGTACTGGCATAAACAGAATACACATTTTATTTTCACCAAACATGATATGTTATTGAGGCACATGAAAATGATGGCTTCTAACCCATAATGCTTTCTCTTTCTTCAAATGGGTCTTATTCACCTAGTGGTTGGCCATCTTGGTTCCATCAACTGGATAGAGAAGATTTACGCAAATTGCTATATTCACTTCCTTTGTCCAGCTAGTGTTTAGGACCCAGGTGGCCTCTAATGTAAATGGAAAATTCACAGAGGAACCATGAAAGAACCCCACAGCCTTATGGGTGAAAATGAGTATGAGCACCGGGGCATGTTGACTCTCCCTCCCAAAAATGACCTGTCCTCTCTGTGGAGATGAGCACACACACACACACACACGCACACGCACACACGGACACTGACACGCAAACCATCTCTTCATTGTTTGTTAATTGTTGTTCTTGCGCTGATGCCAATATCAAGTGACGCTTTCTTACGTCAGAGGTCAGTGGTAATGGCTACTTCCATGACCTCTAATTCCCATAAGTCAGCCTGGATGTTTGAGTGCTTTGAGTGTTTGTGTGATTGTGTGTGTGTGTGTGTGTGTGTGTGTGTGTGTGTGTGTGTGTGTGTGTGTGTGTGTGTGTGTGTGTGTGTGTGTGTGTGTGTGTGTGTGTGTGTGTGTGTGTGTGTGTGTGTGTGTCTGTGTGTGCGTGTGTGTGTTGTCTGGAGAGTTGATTGGCACTTATTAACCAGTAGCCTGATCTCAGAGCTATCTCATGGCGTTGGCGTCGGTATGACCTTTGCTGTGGTTAATTTGTTTTGCCATGTTGTTGTTTTTGAAACTCCTTTAGAGTTGGATTAAGTGGAACGTATCTGGTCAAACAAACAACAATGTTGTAGTTGCCAAACCCAATAGGAGGTGTGTGAGAGTGTATGTGTGGATGATGGTTTAAGCAGCCTCCCCTGGTCGGATTGGACTCTGGGGACGCCTAAACCCGCCATCATCCACACACACTCCCGCAGTGTGTTACCGAAGCATCGCTACATCCCCTAGTGCGGTGCCTTCCTCTCGCCCGTGGAAACCCACTGGAGTCTGTAAACTGCGTCAACAATCCCGGCGTGTCAAAGTATGTACCCCCCCACATGAAGCCCAGCACCGCTCGGATCTGTCGTCAGACGTTAGCCGCAAGACCGCCTCACCCGGCTCGCTCACGTGTGTGTGTGTGTGTTCAGGGAAGGAACTTTGTTGGGTTGCTCATGTAACGTAACACAGAGACACACTCACAGTTCCCCATGTCCCAATAAGAATAGCAGCAGAGTGGGGGGGGTTGTCTGAAAGCATCCATCTCCCAAAGTACAAAGTACAAACAGGCGGGGCGGGGGGGGCGGGGGGGGGGGCGGGGTGTAGTGGGCAGTCTGGGAAATAGGTCGCCCGGGAAACGACCCAGAGGCTCTCCGGGGCTCTCGCCCTTCTGAGCGACTCTTCCGCCTCAGAGACGACTGCTGAGTACAAAGCGAGGGTAGGGACGGGGGGAAAAAACAGCGAGACTCCTCTGGCAGCCCCGTCCTGTACTTTAGCTTAGCGTACCTCGTCTTGTTAGGGCCATGAAGTCATCTTGTGGTCCTGCATGCGTCTTCTTTGCGTCGTCGTTAAGGACATCGGCTCGATGTCCTTCAAGTTGCATACGTTTGTGTTATTTAAAGGTTCGTTTTTTTTTTTTTGCATTTTTATGCTTTTTATTTAATAGTGAGATAGAGAGGAAGGTATGGGAGATAGAGGAGAGGACATGCAGCAAAAGACCGAGGGCAGGATTTGAACCCGGGGACCCTCCCCAGTGAGCCCCCGGAGCGCCCCAGATATGTGTTATTTAAACGTCTTTTTCACTAAAACGTTATTGTCGGTTTCCCCCTAAAAGCCCAGTCCTTCTGCGGCACTCTGTGGAGCGACCGGTCGTTAAATTAACATTTCATGTCTCAGGACTCAAGCTGAATGAATCAATGCTTTTCATGTGGATGTAACCGTGGTTACACCGACGCGAGCTTCGAACCCCGCTCGTCCTCGGCACGCCGCCAGTACCGTCGGGCTCACGTCGGGATGATTTCATTGCCGCGGATGAATTGGTTTCTAATTGGAAGCTCTCATTCAAAACAGATCTGGGGCTGCCAGTCAAAGTAGGCTTCACAGTCTCAGCCATTTCCTGTTCATCTATTGATTTCCCCTGCCAGCGGGGGCTATTTCAGCAGAGTCATCCTGCCAGCGGTTATGTCGCTGGAGCTACTCACTGTCGATTTGTATTGTGTGGATTCTGTCAATGCAACGCTTCCGGCTATGATAACATTGACCCTAATACAAACCCAGAGCAGCAGCAACAGCCAGGGATCTACCTTAGGTCTATTTGTGTTGGTGCTTTTGTGCGTATGCGCGTGCGTTATATCATGCACCCAATGCCCCATTTTGTCTTTCAATTCCAGTGGGGCTAAATAATGGATCCAGGCCGCACAGTTCAGGCATGAAGTCTCACACAACAGAACTCAACACAACTCAACACAAAACAATATTAGCGTATAGGGAGATATTAACCTGTCTGATTGGTGGGGATACTTTGTTCTCCCAAATGTTTATGTGGCCCTAAAAATATATGTCTGCCTCTCCCCATGGTCTAGATCTGGGAGTACCAGCACAGTATGATGTCATGTGGTCTAGATCTGGGAGTACCAGCACAGTATGATGTCATGTGGTCTAGATCTGGGGGTACCACCACATGATGATGTCATGTGGTCTATATCTGGGGGTACCACCACATTATGGTGTCATGTGGTCTAGATCTGGGGGTACCACCCCAGTATGATGTCATGTGGTGTAGATCTCGGGGTACCACCCCAGTATGATGTCATGTGGTCTATATCTGGGGTCATGTGCCGTTGAAGTGAGACGCTGTCATTATTCTTTATTTATTTTCATCCATGAATCAATAGGCTCCCTCTATAGGCTATTTTTAGTTGCGATCCTTATTGATTTAACAATGCAATGAGAGTGAGATACATTTTGATCCACACAGGATTCATTCGTGTGTGGGTTGCATGTCCTTAATGCCTGATAGGTTGATTCCCCGAGTTAAGTTTTCCTTTTGATGCCCGTATTGTGTCAGGAGAAGAACGTTTTCTCGATCATTCTTCATTGCCCTAACATCTGGCACTGTGTGGCTGGTAACATGTTAACTTAAGGTCCATACTAACAGGTTCCGTGTCCAGCTTCCTGTATGGTCCTCTCTGTCAGGGAGGTGTAGGTCAACTGTCATGTATTCATGCTGCAAGGTGTTCTTCTTTAGACTGGAGGATCTCTGTTCCAAAGAGGTTTCTGTTTCAATCCTCTGCTCAGGATAATGGAAAATAGATCAAATGTAAGTCACAAAAATAGAAATAAAAAGTAAGGCAATACAAATATAGAAAAATGTGCCTTTTGCATAAAAAATGTATGCATGCAAATGAATAAAATGTGCATAAAAAAATGTGCATGTAAAGAGAAAATAAATGTATTATGCATCTCATAATAAACATGAAGGAAAATGGAAAAGAATGAATTCAACATTGTTTGCAAGGTCCCGACAAAATAAAGCAGACTTTAATATGTCCGTGCAGCATTGTTATTCACGTCATGATGAGTTATAGGCACAATCCCATTTCTACCCCTTACCACTTCCCCTTACCCCTCCCCCCTTTCCCTTACCCCTTCAAAACAAGGGAGAGGGGTAAGGGGTAGAAATGGGATCCTACTGGGGGACCAAGGGGAATGACTAATGTGAACCCACTGACTTCTTTCTGACCACCCAGTTCAAACTCTGAGGCACATAACAGTAACAGCTTCCTAAATGTGATGTGTTGGACACAACTTTGAAACTTTTCACAACAAAAGGCGATCTCCCTATCTCTGCCTTGGCAACACCCAAGCCTTTTGGTTATTTTCTTTCATGAGGGGAGCTAAAATACTTTCCCTTTGTCTACGAGGAGATGAGAAAGATCAGTGGTGTGTGTGTGTGTGTGTGTGTGTGTGTGTGTGTGTGTGTGTGTGTGTGTGTGTGTGTGTGTGTGTGTGTGTGTGTGTGTGTGTGTGTGTGTGTGTGTGTGTGTGTGTGTGGGGGGGGGGGGGGGGGGGGGCTTGTCTCCTCCTTGTCACTTGCAGTCGTTTCGTTCAAATTCTTTCTCCTTAAATAGATCTACTCTGATGGCACCGCGAGCCACTCCAATCCCCCCCCCCCCCCGTCTCCATTTCCCCCCACCTCACCGCAGGCAGGCTTCCTGGAAAGAACCGGCGTGGAAAGAGCTTCTCTCTCTCTGTCTCTCTGGCTCTCTCCTCTCTCTGGCTCTCTGGCTCTCTGGCTCTCTCTCTCTGTCTCTCTCTCTCTCTCTCTCTCTCTCTCTCTCTCTCTCTCTCTCTCTCTCTCTCTCTCTCTCTCTCTCTCTCTCTCTCTCTCTCTCTCTCTCTCTCTCTCTCTCTCTCTCTCTCTCTCTCTCTCTCTCTCTTATTGTCCTATAGCAGTCAATCTCTCTCAGCCTGCCTATACTCCCATCTCTGGATCTCTCTCTCTCTCATATCTTTCCATCCGTCTCTGTCCTGACATTTTCTTTTTACCTGTCACTGATGAAAGAGACGGAGCAGGACAAAAGTTGGAATTGTCAGGCAACACTAGCTCCTAGTGAAGTGTGTGTGTGTGTGTGTGTGTGTGTGTGTGTGTGTGTGTGTGTGTGTGTGTGTGTGTGTGTGTGTGTGTGTGTGTGTGTGTGTGTGTGTGTGTGTGTGTGTGTGTGTGTGTGGTGTGTGCATGTGCATGTGCGTGTTTCAATGTTTTTTTTTGGTTTGTGTGTGGTTGGGTGCATGCAAGTGGATGTGCGTATGCGTGTGTGTGTGTGTGTTAGTGTGTGCATGTGTGTGTGTGTTTGTAAGTGTGTGCACTTCTTTGTTAGCCTCACAGACAGAGAGATTTTATTTTAGGTTGATTCGATCTGGCTCATACAGTAACTTCTATTTCCATCCCAAAAACGGTGGTTGTGATGTGAGTGAGCTAGTCAACAGAGCGAGGTTGTAGAGAAATGTGAGAGCGCTTCAAAGGGTTAGCTTCATCAGGAGGAGAGCGGCTAGTATTGCACGACCCCCTTAGCTCAATCATTGTCCTCCTGGTCTTCCCTATTGACAGCTTTACAAAAGAGAGAGAGCGAGGGGGAGAAACAGAGATTTAGACACAGCTGGTAATGGGAGGAGGGCGACGGTACAGTTACATGTTGATGCCTGCCAATAGCTTGTACTCATCTTCACAGAGAACCCAGCGCCACACCTGTTCAGAAGAGGACACAATGGCTCAGTTTCCCTTGTAGTCTTGGGTTTTTATCACATTAGATCTGTTTGTGCTTTTACTGTCTCTCCCTCTCCTTGTTTTATTTTTCATTAGTTGTATCTTGGAGAAAATGGAGAGTTATTGCTTCTCCTCTCCTCTCCTCTCTTCTCCTCTCTCCTCTTCTCTCCTCTCCTCTCCTCTCCTCTCCTCTCCTCTCCTCTCCTCTCCTCTCCTCCTTCCTCTCCTCTCCTCTCCTCTCCTCTTTCCTCTCCTCTCCTCTCCTCTCCTCCCCTCTCCCCTCTCCGCTTCCCTCCCCTCCTCTCTCCTCTCCCCTCTCCTCTTCCCTCTTCTCTCCTCTTCCCTCTCCCTCTCCTCTCCCTCTCCCCTCCCCTCTCTCGTCTCCTCTCCTTTCCTCTCTCCTCTCCTCTGATTGGACGGTGTGTTAATAGTTGTATCCTGTGTTCCTCTGGCAGAGAGGGCTCCAGAACTCAAGTCGGATGCTTTGATACAACAGGAAACACCCCCCCCTCGCCCCCCGGTTCTAGTCATCGCTTATTTGGTTTTAAATTGCGGTCCAGCCCGCCTGCTTCAAGCAAACCCCATTCATTATTCAACAAGTTGTCTGGATATAATTGCGTTATTCATTTTTCATGCATCCAAAAGGGACTACATGTGGAAACCAACGGCATGAGGCGGTGCAGGCACTGTGAGAACATAGAAACAAGCTCTCCTCCACCGCTCTAGGAATAAGTGGACGTGTTGTTTCATATCTCCACACCTCCGGATGAGCGCGTCCACATCATCCGCCACGTGTCACGGCACCGCGCCAGAGTGTGGCTGCGGAAGTTTACACTCTCTGATTGGTGTTAAAGCTCAATTTCACAGCTTGCGTTCAGGCTCAAAAAGAGGAATCTTTGGGATGACGACATGAGCAATGCACCATAAGTGCGGCCCATGGTGCTGAAGGGCAATGTGCATGACAGGGAGCGTCTGCCCGTCCTGATTTCATCTGTTATTTAATATCCCTCACACTGGATGTCGTTGAGTGTTTGGTAAAGCCTGCAGGAACCAGCGTATTTTATGAAACATCCCATGTTATTATGCAATGGTAATAATATTTGAAAGGCAATCGCTGCATTCCAGGCGAGGGCTTATTGTCAAGATGAGGAATGTGGGCCCGCTATTCTTCACAGATATTCTTTAATTCTCTAAGACTCTTGGTGGTCTTTTTTTTGCATTGAGCTGATATCATTATCTTGTCACAGCCTATTGATACAAATGGGCTTGTTGAATAAATGTAACCCCATTGCAAAGCATTGTTAATTTACTCCTTTTAGGTGAAACTAGATTCTAAAAGAACTCCTAAGAATCATCTAGTTTAAGAATTATTGCCGCACAACCTAGTTTTACCGTTCTTTTCTTTATATCATCAGCCAGTAAGAAATAATTTCCACCTTCCCAATATCCACCATTAATTCTATCACCCAGGAACCTTCTCTCCTTTCCTTTTTAGTTTTCTTCTCCCTGTTCTCCTCTCTTCCTCCTCCTGTCCACTCCTAAGTTTCATCCCGACACTCATGGCTCTGAAAGAACACTGTGCTAAGGTGGATGACAAGGAAATGACACGTTTGCATGAGGAGAGAGTGGGAGGAGGGTTTGACCAGCCACAATGGGAATGCAGAGAAACACCAAATACAACTGTCATCTGGGATGATGGCTGCTTTCACACTCAGTCTGCCTTCTCTCTCTCTCTCTCTCTCTCTCTCTCTCTCTCTCTCTCTCTCTCTCTCTCTCTCTCTCTCTCTCTCTCTCTCTCTCTCTCTCTCTCTCTCTCTCTCTCTCTCTCTCTCTCTCTCTCTCTCTCTCCCCCTCCCTCCCTCCATCTCTTTTATGCATCTTTTCCTTGGAGTGTCCATGAGTTTAAACATGCCCGTGGTCGATCGCGTGTCTCCCTTAGTGTGCTGCATCATTTCAACAGTGCCCGTGGTCGATCGCGTGTCTCCCTTAGTGCTGCTCATTCAAGGCTCTTAGCTCCAAGGCAGAGGGAGAGGGAAAGAAAGCACTGCCGAGCAATCCCTGCTAACGTCCTACTCCATCAAATAGACCCCTCCGCTCGCTCTCTTCTCCCTCTCTCTCTCTCTCTCTCTCTCTCTCTCTCTCTCTCTCTCTCTCTCTCTCTCTCTCTCTCTTCCTCTCTCTCTCTCTCTCTCTCTCTCTTGCTCTCTCTCTCTCTCTCTCTCTCTCTCTCTCTCCTCTCTCCCTCTCTCTCTCGCTCTCTCTCTCTCTCTCTCCTCTCTCTCTCTCTCTCTCTCTCTCTCTCTCTCTCTCTCTCTCTCTCTCTCCCTCTCGCTCTCTCTCTCGCTCTCTCTCTTCTCTCTCTCTCTCTCTCTCTCTCTCTCTCTCTCTCCTCTCTCTCTCTCTCTCTCTCTCTCTCTGCCTCTCTCTCCCTCCCTCGCTCGCTTCTCTCTCTCTCTCTCTTCTCTCTCTCTCTCTCTTCTCTCTCTCTCTCTCTCTCTGCCTCTCTCTCTCTCTCTCCCTCCCTCTCTCTCTCTCTCTCTTCTCGCTCTCTTCGCTCTCTTCCCCCCCCCCCCTCTCTCTCTCTCTCTCTCTCTCTGCCTCTCTCTCTCTTCTCCCTCCCTCTCTCTCTCTCTCTCTCTCTGCCTCGTCTCCTCTCTCTCGCCTCTCTCTCTCTCTGCCTTCCTCTCTCTCTCTCCTCTCCTCTCTCTCTCTCTCTCTCTCTCTCTCTCTCTCTCTCTCTCTCTCTCTCTCTCTCTCTCTCTCTCTCTCTCTCTCTCTCAGTCCTGATCTCTCTCACTATCTATCTATCTATCTATCTATCTATCTATCTATCTATCTATCTATCTCTATCTATCCTATCTATTCTATCTTCTATCTACTCTACTCTCTCTCTGCCTCTATCTGCCTCCCTCTCTTCTCTGCCTCTATCTGCCTCACTCTTTGTCTCAATCTGCATGACTCTCTCTTACTGTTCTTCGCTGCGGAGAGCCCAGCCGTGTCCTCTTTAAGGATCTTGTGTAGGTTTGTGTGTTTGGTTTTTCCCCCAAAATATCAATCACTGTCCTCAGAAAACTAGGCTACAACCTTTTCATTGTTTCCCCTGAGTGCGTTTGTGTGTTGTAGAGCCTGAAACATGCATCTCTGCATATCACCTGCATAACGGTAGTAGGTAGAGCCACATGCATATGTAACACTATGTGTAAAGTGAGCCTCACTCAGGTAGCATGCTCTCTTCACATGCCCATGCGTTAGTGGTAGCTATATCATATATCAAATCATATATCATCTATCAAACATATATACTTCAGGTGGACCTACACGGGTTAAGTGGCGACAACAGAGTGTGATTGTTCCGGTACTTATTGTCATGTTGTTATCCTCCTCTCTCCCGGGGGGCTGTTAACTGGTGTACACTGCTAATAGGACGTGTACAAATGGATGTTGTGTTAAGCTTGATCGGACAAACGATAAAACTCATGACCTTCTCTCGGCCCAGGGACCACGTGACCAGTCCTGCGAGGGCATGGATGTGTCCGGAGCATCCATGCCCCTCGGGGGGGGGGATATCTCATTCAGAGATCACACACGCACTACCCCCTCCCCCCCCCCGAGTATGGAATGTTCTTAAGGAGCAGTCGGGGTAGGAGGAGACGGATAAGGAGTCCAGGGAATTTCCAGGTGCAGTTTGAGGAGTGGGAACAGGAGGAACAGTGGGAGCGCCGGAGAAGAAGGGAGATGGTATGAATGGTATTGTGGGTTCATGTTCACATCGGTATTAAGGAGAACCAGGGGACAGGATTCGCTCCCTAGCCGGTTCTCTGGTCCCAGCGTTCTATTTATAAGAGCTTTAATAGACACCTCCCGCAGGGAGCACTCCCTCCCCAGAGGCCTGACATCTGTGTCCTCCCTGCAGCTGACACACCCGCTGCTGTGCGTGAGACACAGAGACGCAGAGAGAGAGAGATGGAAAACGGGGTTTGTGAAGATAGGGTAGGGTATGAGAGAGAGACCGGGTGTGTGTGTGTGTGTGTGTGTGTGTGTGTGTGTGTGTGTGTGTGTGTGTGTGTGTGTGTGTGTGTGTGTGTGTGTGTGTGTGTGTGTGTGTGTGTGTGTGTGTGTTTGTTTGTTTTTCACCACTTTTCCACAGAAAAGGTATGCCTTCAAATCTAAAGAGCATCACTTGTTGGTCTTATCTTTACTAATGATTGAACGCGCGCACACACACACACACACACACACACACACACACACACACACACACACACACACACACACACACACACACACACACACACACACACACACACACACACACACACACATATACATACACACACACACGCACACACACACACACACACACACACACACACACACACACACACACACACACACACACACACACACACACACACACACACACACACCACACACACAGATGTTTATCCTGCGGCCAGGGACGGAAGGGAGATAATTCAAGTAAAAAGTCTTTCCTCCCCCACAGCACTCTGGCTGCCAGTGTACTGGTGTGTAACCTGCTTGTAGTGGTTTCAAAGCTTTCGCTCTCTTCTTTGTTGGTGTTGGTGTTGTGGTTGAGACAAAGACCGAGGCAGCCTGTCAGCAGCCTGGGACTCCAAGGTTTTAGTAAACCTCCCCTTCAACACTTCAGTCAGATGAAGAAGAATAATCCTGAGAGGAAGATGGAACAAAACACAAACCCACTCTATGTTATACCTCGCTGGTGTGATGTGGTGTCTGAGGAATTAACCTTGCTTTTAGCATACACACAAACACACAGACACAATCCAATACAGCTAATTCAGTAACCAAGAAACGTACAAGCTACGTGATGTTTAACTGTTGGGATTTTTCCGAATGTGCTCCAACAGTTCTGTGGTGGGTTTCCGTCGCTGCCCCGTGAGCTGCGGTATTAGCAAGTCAAATGTAGTGAGTATCTGAGCACTGTGTTAACCCGCGCAGGGAGAACCCATTTGAACCCCCGCTCCCCTCTTCTCCTTCATACCCCTCTCCTCAGGTAGGACCTCCCGAGTCCCAACCCCTTGCTCTTGGCAGATTGCACTCATCCTGGAGCGCTCTGAAGCCACTTAGCAGCGCCACCACGTCCACATCACTGTTGTCGTTTTTTATTAATTGTAGCATAAGCGGTTGACTACCTTGTGGGCCATTTAATGCCACTGCCGTGTTGAAAAGCATTGTGGTCTCGTGTCTTTATGTTTTGCGCCGTGCCGCGCTGTGAGAAATGAGCTCACGGGTTTGGTAGGAGCGTTAATAAAGACAGGCCGACGGGAGCCCGGCCCACTCTGCTGTCTTGGCATGCCACTGCAGGAGCGATGTGTGTGAGGACGGGTCGGGGGCCTGTTGTCAGCGTTTTCTTGGCAGAATTGACAGTATCCTTAGCCGCTACTCTAACCCTTGTCTTTTCTCTCCTGGGACGACATATCGAATGATTACAACTCTCTGTTTTTTTCTTCCCTGTTATCATCCCTCTGACCTTTGGTAGATGCGTTCCAACGCTGTTGCAATGCTTTTTGGGTAATGCTTGAGAATCTAAGAGGAGAAACGCGTTTGGCTTGAATTGAAACTGCCTAACCAAAGCCAACCCCCCCCCCCCACACACACACAGCACACACACACACACACACACACACACACACACACACACACACACACACACACACACACACACACACACACACACACACACACACACACACACACACACACACACACACACACACACACACACACACGCACACTCAACCACACATGTATTAATGGACTAGATAAGGTGTTGGAACATCAAACGGAAAGAAGAAGGCTCTCCCCAGAAATAGATTCATTACTTTTGGATAAATGTTTTTAACTAAACGAAAAATGTATTCAGTGGCCATGTGTGTCCTCATCCAAGTTCCAAGTCTAGAGCGGTAACACTTCCACCATATGTCTGCCCATAGCAGTCCTCATAGCAGAGTCTCCAGAGAGTACATGGGAAGAGCATTCCTCCTAAGCTGTGCCTCCCTGTTTATGCAAACTGCCTTTATGTCAGAGGTCCGGTATTTCAACTACAACACAGACCAAGAGTCCTGTGGAAAGCTGAGACTCAGGCAGCCTTTGCTGATGGAAGATTGTATTCTTGAAATAGTCTGATCTTGCTAGATCGGTCATGATACTTAATGCGGCTATTGGTGGAGAGATTAATTGAACCTCTTGTACTGGCGCTGTCCCCTTGCCCCCAGGACTGGGTTAGTAGGTTTTCATTAGCACTATCATTCTCTAGTGCTATATCATCAGAATGATATTAAATAAGGTCACATTTTGTACTTAGCTATAATGCTAGTTTTTTTTAGCTTATATTTTAGCTGAGTACAAAATGTTTGTGTACATCCTTTCAAATGTCAAGGTAACAAACTTCTTTAGTGAAGATTTCTGTGTGTCTTTTTTTTTCTCTCCTGTGCCGATTATTTAACGGTGTGTGTGAATGGGAGCCGGTATCAAAATGCCGGCGAATATGTTCAGCCAATTTCCCGTCATAAGATGTTGTAACATTACAGGAAAAGGTTCTGGCAAAAGCCTTTGTGAGAACAATGGCAATCTTTTATTTACCGAACACACACACACACACACACACACACACACACACACACACACACACACAACACAACACACACACACAACACCACACCACGACACACGCACATACACACCATACATACACCTACACACACACACACACACACACACACACACACACACACACACACACACACACACACACACACACACACACACACACACACACCTCCCTCCCCATGTAATGCTGTTCACATCGCCCTGAGCAGGTCCAAAATAACCCCTTTCCTTGACTCCTGTTCTGCACGTGCAGTCAGTTGACAGTCAGCAGGTAGGAGTGTTAGCACACGTTGCACCCCAAGGGCGGCCGTGGACTGGTCTCCAGGGACACATTGTTACCCAAACACACACAAAACCCAAAGGCATGTTAACCAACGCATGATAGACACGCGGCACCCTCACCCACTCTGCTCCCCCCAAGGCCACTGTGGCTTGTTGTGGTTAAAACACGGTTTCATTTTGTTCTTTTCCAAACCATTTGTTCCCAGTCTGCTTGGAATGACAATGAGACGAGGCTCTGACCCGCTGCCACGCTCGCTCAGACAACACCCTAGTCGGCCCGCACCTGCTCCAGGAAAAACACACCCTAAAACTTTCCCACCCCAAGCCCAGCCCAATAAGATAGGGTGTGTGTGTCTGTGTGCATGGTGTGTCGTGACCTTGTGGGGAACATGGCCAAGGACTTACATGTGTGACAGCACGTCTCGCTCATCTCTTTTGTCTGGAGGTATCCACGGTTAAGTGTTGGCCTAACAACCATGCCCAATCGTACTGCACCGTCTCTTTGGTCCCATCATTTTGTCAGCTTGAGTGCTTGTCTCGCCATGATGACCCCTCCCACTAAACAGGGCTTCAGTTGGACAGGAAGTTATAATCTGTATTTCTATTGCCCATCTCCACCCTGAGGAAGCTGTGTTTGTACATTGGTTTCCTCCTCTAATCTCCCAACATGGTGTATTCAACCCTGGGACCCCAGGGGGCTTGTGTCCCAATCAGCCAAAGATCAATGAAAGGTCGTACTTCACAGAGGATAACCAAGCGTTCACGTGTGTGTGTGTGTGTGTGTGTGTGTGTCTGTATCTGTGTGTGTGTCTATCTGTGTGTAGGTGTGGATGTGGCCATGCTTGTGCTTGTGTGGATGTGGATGTGAGAGTATGAACGTGTAAGTGTAAGTTCAAGTGTATGTCTAAGTGTATGTGTAGGTGTAAGTGCGTGTGCATGTGTGTGTGTGTGTGTGTGTGTGTGTGTGTGTGTGTGTGTGTGTGTGTGTGTGTGTGTGTGTGTGTGTGTGTGTGTGTGTGTGTGTGTGTGTGTGTGTGTTGAATCTTCAGACCGTATGACCTCATCATTAATTCAAGCATCCTGTGAATGGTTCTGGAACCGGTGGAACGTGCCCAGAATACGGAAAAGGTCTTCCAGCTGCAGCCCTATGTATTTCTTTGATTTTTGGCAACGTGACAAAGGTCTGGTCACCACCAGGGCCTCAACAATACCGGCTTGGTCCTGCAGCTCTTCAGCCTACAGCGTCAACAGCAATGTGCTGGATTAGTATCGGGGGCTGTCGGTATAGGGGAGCTGCCACCAGTTTGTTGACCTCCTTTGTCAGATGCAGCGCAGATGTTATTTTGGAAAGGGACAATTAATTTTCAAATTAAATGTGAGGATAGATTCTGCTGACGAAAACAATGATTGCTCTGTGATCGCTCTAATGTATTTTGGGACAAACACAGAACTCTGCATCAATGGCACAATATTATTATTTATTTTTTCTTTGCTATTTGCCAGACAAAGAAAGCACATTTGGACCCGTTGGACTCTGGTAACTTTTGGGGGCATTTGCTATTATTTATGACATTGCATGGACTAAATGATTAATTGATTAGCTGAAAAAAGAATCATTGGATTAATTTGCCGTTAAAATAATTGTTAGTTGCACCCCCATACATGAGGTCAGTTATTCCAGTTGTACATATCTCTCTGAACTACGGTATAACTGTGAGGAACTCATCCGCTTCACTGCACACTGAGATGTAAAGGTGGAAAGAGGAAGAGGATAACAGAGGCTCAGGTGAGGAAGGCTGGGGCTCCGGATGGCTTGACCTGCCCTGCACACCTTCCACCTGAGCCTGGGGGCTGCTGGGGGGAGTGCCACAGCTGTGGAGAACATCCTTCATGGTACCAGTACCAAGGACCCCCCCACCCCATGGACCCCAGCAGCTGCAGGCTGAGCACCCTGTAGAGGCCGGTCCCTGACCGCATCCGGTCCTTGGGGAGCCTGTCAATGGACCATCGCTACACTGAGCCCACCAACCCGGCCTGGCGGTGGATGATGTCATCTAATTTCCTGCCTGGATCCCACCCTCACCTGGAGAAGGGCCGGCAGCACTGGGAGAATCATGTTCTTGGATCTTCCCTGTGCCTTCAAGACCACACTGCTCACGCCTCTGGGGGAGAGGGTTGGAGCAGCACGGGTCCTGGCCCTACCTAGACACCCGACCACCGTATGTGAGGGTATGGTACTGGGAGTCTGACGTTGTTGTCTGCAGCAGGGAACTGTCCAGGGGTCCCCTTGCTCCTCCCCCTCTACGCTGCAGAATGCATACACAGCTCGGCTAACAGATGGGGACAGAGGGATTACTGAGAGAACTGACCAAGGGCTTTGTGGATTGGTGCCAACAGAACTGCAGCTCAATGCAGGGGAAACCAAAAAGCTTGTGGTGGACACTGAGCTGTGGAAATGTGTCTAGCACATGGGTGTTCACCTGAATAATAAAGTGAGGTGGAGTGACAATGCTAACGCGATTCATATTAAGAGCTTTCTGGGGAGTTCTCGTCCTCAACCCAAGGGAGGTGGTGGCAGAGATGAGAATGATGGTGCAGCCGTCAGCCCTGATGGAGAACAGGTCCCTCCCGGTGCGTGACACTGTGACAGCACTGGGGCCGCTCCTTTAGTGACAGCCACCTGCCTCTGCGGTGCTTGAAGAGGAGATGCACTCGGTCACTCCTACCTGCTGTCAGACTATGCAACCACTGCTCCCTATAGACCACACATACTGAAAGTGACTCATTCAGGTGCGATATCAATACATACTCAACTATGCAATATTAATATTTCATATATGTAATAATGTTGACTCAACCGTCTGTTGATTCATTTATCTTCTCATACTTTTTTATGTGTATATCTTCATTTGTTCTAATGCTTTTTGCATTGTGTGCTTGCCTCTTTTGGACATTGCTGTTGGATTAAGAAAATATTGTTTGGTCTTATCTTATTTAGAATTGAGACACCCCTGCAGTTTCTGATCCGCCCTCAGGGCAGCAGATAACATCAAATTAGTTACAATCTGATGTGAAAAGCGTGCAATATTATCCCAGCATTATGCCAGTTGGACTCCCAGGCTGATTATACACATTACCAAATGCATGAATCTGTAATAGATATTAAGGGTTGGAGTTCTTCAGTCGTAATGGTTTCATGTGGTTCAATGGAATGTGTTTTTTTTTTTGCTGAGAGACGTTTTCCATACAAATCACGCAGATGATAACATGTCACGCTCTGAGAACACTTTGTGAATGCGTATCTGTTGGATGCGGTGCATGCGTGGAAACATAACTATAATGCACAATCTACGTAGGGGGGCTCACATCTTGGCTCTGAGCGTAAGGCCCCCTGCTGGGCCTACCCTGCCATTCTGAGAGCGTTGTGCTGTAGGAGTACTTTACTATAGGAGCACTGGTATAAAGAAGTATCCTACAATTAGAGTATTGTGCTGTAGGAGTACTTTACTAAAGGAGCATTGGTATAAAGAAGTATCCTACAATTAGAGTATTGTGCTGTAGGAGTACTTTACTAAAGGAGCATTGGTATAAAGAAGTATCCTACAGTTAGAGTATTGTGCTGTAGGAGTATATATATATATATATATATATATATATATATATATATATATATATATATATATATATATATATATAGTGAGTGTTGTAATCTAGGAGTATTGTACTATAGGCGCATTGTACTCGTAGTACTGAATTCTAGTAGAATTGTACTCTGGTAGTATTGTTCTCTAGTATTATTGTACTCTAGTATTATCGTGCTGTAGCAGTTGTATGGTTGACTGTGCCGTCAGCGGGTGAGTGTGTGTATTTACGTTGTGTAAATGTCTGCTGACTTCCATGTTTTGTGCCTGAGGACCCCCTTGAAAACAATATGCCGCATCTCAAGGGGTTTATCCTGTGATTCGATTTAGAAACACCATTAAACATTATACGACGGGAGTATTGTCAGACAGTTGGACTGTGCTATAGGAGCTCCGCCACCAAACACCGCAGTTAACGGTGGGAATAACCACAGGCTTCGCACATTCAAAGGCGTCCACCATCTTTTTTTGGGAGGAGGAAATGGGAGAGTCTTTGTCCCCCCTCTCCCCTCCACCCCACCCTCCCAGTCACAGACCAGCACACAACTGGGTCAGTCCGCCCCGCCGTCAACGTGACTGGAAACCCGGAGTGAGGAATGCGTCCGACGGACCCAGTGTCCCCTTCCTCGGTGCATTCTCCTCGTCCCTCGCCCACCTTGGGGGCCCACGGGCCCGTCCACCTTCTCCTGCATGTGACCGCGTCGTGTAGGAGAAGGCAGCGTTTGCCCGAGTGTAAATGGACACCTCTTGTGCTTCGTCCCACGCGCAGCAGTGACCTCGTTGCCCTTCCCCCCCCCCCCCCCCACTTCTTTGGGTAACCATACAGAGGGGATGGGGACGATTTGCAACCAGGAATCTATGTTCACACCCCCTGTTCCCAGTGGGCCGTCGAATAATGTTTCCCATTTTTGTCAATGTTTGTGTTGTTTTGACTCCATAAATCCAGGACAGATCAAGGTCACGACCTCTGCACGTGTTCCATGAGGACTAGACGTTCCAAGTCCAGACCGCTCCGTGAGGATTAGGCCGGTCGATGCCATTGAGTATTTGTCGTTTTTGTTTAAGGACAGAACATTCTAGCTGCTTTGCAACACGCTGCCAAACACAGCAAAACTCAAGAATTGTGTAGTAGGTGATTTCAAAGTTTCCGAAGCGGGATATGCGCTTATGAGAAGATCTGACAAGAACCCAGGGGCCTCTCCGGACCGTCGTCGCCCCCCTTTGGCGGGGCGGGGACCTTGGGGGTCAGCTCCACCTTGTGTACAGGTTTACGTGAGGTTGCGGTACAAATGCAGGCAGAGGTCCAAGAGGTTGGACCTTAGTTTGATGATGGTCTATGTTTGAGATTAGCTGCAGGCATGGCTGGCTTTCGTTTTGTCATCATCCCATAAAATATTAAACTGTAGTAATGAATGCATTCCAAAAAGAGAAAAACAATGAATGGATGTTGGTGACCCAGTTGGGCCTGGACTCACAGGTGCTGGTGGTCTGAACACGGAACCAACAGCGGCTGCCAGAGACATGAGGAGAATCCTCAGATTAAAAACAGGTTCCTCTTCCCCTCTCTCCGGGGGTCCCAGAGAGGATGTTATGGATGGTGGGGGGGGGGGGGGGATTGTGAGAGATTGAGGATTGTGTGACTCACTGTGCGTTGTGTGTGTTTGTCGGCGTGTGCGAGCCAGCCCACAGTTCCCCACACTTTCCACTTTGTGAGTCCTAGGTAGAGTGACAGCCAACCCCAGCGGGCAAGCCACCTGACCTGAGAGAGAGAGAGAGAGAGAGAGTAGAGAGAGAGGGAGAGAGAGAGAGAGAGAGAGAGAGAGAGAGAGAGAGAGAGAGAGAGAGAGAGAGAGAGAGAGAGAGAGAGAGAGAGAGAGAGAGAGAGAGAGAGAGAGAGAGAGAGAGAGAGGGAGAGAAAGAGAGAGAGAGAGGAAGAGAGAGAGAGAGAGGAGAGAGAGAGAGAGAGAGAGAGAGAGAGAGAGAGAGAGAGAGAGAGGAGAGAGAGAGAGAGAGAGAGAGACGAGAGAGAGCGAGAGAGAGAGACGAGAGAGAGAGAGAGAGAGAGAGAGAGGAGAGAGAGAGAGAGAGAGAGAGAGAGAGAGAGAGAGAGAGAGAGAGAGAGAGAGAGAGAGAGAGAGGAGAGAGAGAGAGAGAGAGAGAGAGAGAGAGAGAGAGAGAGAGAGAGAGAGAGAGAGAGAGAGAGAGAGAGAGAGAGAGAGAGAGAGAGAGAGAGAGAGAGAGAGAGACGACGAGGCACTTCACTGACACTGTGTGCCCAAATAAAGTGAATGAATGTCAGCCCCTTCCCTGCGGAATGAACAACAAAGGCCGGAGTACAGCTCTCACACTCAAAGTTAGCATGTTGACCTGAGTTCACCACTGCCCACACAGTACTGCCCGCAACTCTCTTAACAACTCAGCACTTTGCACTGCGTGTGCAGTTATTAAGGTAGGGTCGTATGCATGCTGTTATGGGAGTACAGTGAAGTGGATCATGAGGTTCACTGGTTGGTTCAGACGGTGTTCATTTAGTTCCTAATCAGTGTGCCGGCCTTGAGGCAGGACCAGCTGTGTCTTGTGATTTGATACATAATCCTGACAACGTGATTTGTTCTATTTTTGTTCTATTTTGTTCTTTTTAGGGTGCGTTTTCATTGCGGTATTGTTACTGCTCCATCTCAATACTTAATCGACAAATAGTCCACTTGCCGGTCTGGTTGTACTGAACCTGTATGGATGGCGTGGCGGTGCGGTGGTTAGCCCTGTTGCCTCACCGCCACAAGTCCCTGGGCCCTCCCACACCACGAAACACACAAGTTATCTCTTGTCTGCCCATAACAAAGGCAAGGTCAGTTAATCTGGAGTTTGTTCCTGGCTGTAAGGCAAGCAGCCCACTGCGCCTAGCTCCTAGCCCCTAGCTCCTAGCTCCTAGCCCCTAGCCCCTAGCCCCTAGCTCCTAGCCCCTAGTGTCTATCCCCTAGCTCCTAGCATTATCACGCAGAGCTACTTTTTTGCTCTTTGTGAAATATTGTGAACATTTTCTAATAACCAAGTATATATATTATCCTTGTAATGATGTGTGTGATTTTCCTAATCACTCCCTAGAGCTGGAAATGTGTGTGCGTTGAATCTGGCTGATATCACGGTGTACCTTGGCGGTACCCACTGCTGCAGAATATAATATGGTAACTCAAGAACCAATTACTCCTCCACACACACACTCTAAAACAAGTGAGGGTTTGACGGAGGGATAGAAGACACCTACCTACTTGCACCTCATTCTGCAATGTTGTGGTGAGAACCACGACACCCCCCCGCCGGCGTCACACTAGCCCCCCGTCTTCTGCCGCGCTCGTCTGGTCTCACGTCCCCTGAAGACACGTCAGCGGCGGCAGCCTCTGTTCCAGACGGCAGCAGGGTGTGACCGTGCGTGGCAGAGCAGTGCTGTGTAGCTCGCTCACCGTGTAGCGACGGCAGGTTCAATTCCCACCTGCAGTCCTGTGCACGTTGCACTTCCTGTCTACTGCAACCCACCTTCCTGTCTCTCTGCACTGCCCTGTCCAGATCGGCGGTGGCTGGCTCTGCATAGTACCGCTAAACTGAAAACACTCAACCCACGCTTCACCCCCCCCCCCCCCCACACACACACATCTATCGGTGGTGACCGTCAGCACACACACACGCCATCTCCAGGCATTAGCCTGG
>OLKM01000016.1:206997-211308 GCA_900291075.1 Melanogrammus aeglefinus
CTGGGGACGGGCTCCTGTGTCCCCTGGTCTGGAGGAGAAGGCTTGCACCTCAGCCCCTGTACTAGTGTTAGCCTGTATCATGAGGAGGCACCATCACACTGCAGCTCATCAACCTTTGTCAACACACACAAACAGTGAGAGAACCAACTACGTGTGTGTGTGTGTGTGTGTGTGTGTGTGTGTGTGTGTGTGTGTGTGTGTGTGTGTGTGTGTGTGTGTGTGTGTGTGTGTGTGTGTGTGTGTGTGTGTATGGGCGTGTGTGTGTTAATGCGTGTGTGGCTGTGTTTATGTGTTATGAGTGTTGTTTATCTGTTCAGAGTGCCCACTAACATGCTAGCTGTGTGAAGGCAGGGCCAGGGGCTGTTGGGAGTGGAGGCCATTTAGATGAGCACAGCGCATCAGTACTCAAACTGTTGCTAGGTGACCAGAATCAATATGATTTTTTTGCGCAGATGTGAATCATGCGAGTCATTTTCACAAAACCAGATCATATTTTTTACAACTCGCAAAAAATAACAATACAAATAATTATATTGTGCAACGATAAGAAAAAGTCTATAGATGCAGATCACGCACAAGGGATTTATAATGACACAATGAACCTTTGTTGGCAGGTTTCTGGTGCACAAAAACAAATGTAGTTTCAGCATTTGAATAGTGGGGGAATACTATCACCATCCAAGAAGACACAGACAGCAGATGTGATCACCATGCCCGTCAACAAAGACAAGACATCATGTGAACAGAACTCAGAGCCTGTGGAGTGTTCAGAGTAGTACGCATTGAATAAACGTTGTGACTGCGCATGGCATGTGTGTGTGTGTGTGCGATTGTGTGTGTGTGTGTGTGTGTGTGTGTGTGTGTGTGTGTGTGTGTGTGTGTGTGTGTGTGTGTGTGTGTGTGTGTGTGTGTGTGTGTGTGTGTGTGCGTTTGTCGTTCTGGATGACTTCATAGAGCATAATGACACACACACACACACACGCCTGTTGTGCTCATGTCCCCGCCTCTTAAAGCTGATTCGAGCACCACAAGGCTCTGATGGCAGGCGATGACACATTTTGCGAGTAAGGGGCAAGGCTCATATTTATTTATGTCTTTTGTTTGCAAATGTTATTTGCAGGCCTACTATTAAAGCCATCGAGTGTCAACACACAGGGATAGTTTTCTGTTGTTGTAACCAGGGAGGGTCACTGGGTTTGCTCATGGGTTTGATGAATTGGGGTTGTGCGGTTGGCTCTCCTGCAGGTCCTCTCTGGTGCTCTCTCACTATTCATCCACCCTACCAGGCTGATATCTCCCTCGGTGTCTTCGGATGGGACTCAATGTGTTCATGTTGATTGCGACTCATTTTTGCATTGTGTGATACATTGTTAGTTAATCTACTTTCTCTCCCCCTCCCTCCCCTCCCAGCGGTGGTGGTCCCGGACGGGGGTCCCGAGAAGGGGAGTCTGGGAGAGGATCTGGGCAGCGAGGAGGACCTGCTGTACGAGGACTTCCGCGGCTCGGCCCACCGCTTCGGACACCCAGGGGGGGGCGGCGGGGAGCAGCTGGCCATCAACGAGGTGAGACCGCTGCGCACCAACGACTGACGACGCCTACCCGACACACACGCTCTAGCCGACCGCCTTACCCCCCCACCGCTCCCGCTGCTCGCCACGGCTCCAGTCGAGCGGCGGCAGCCTCTCTGTTCCAGACGGCAGCAGGGTGTGACCGTGTGTGGGAGAACAGTGCTGCGTAGCAACGGCAGGTTCAATTCCCACCTGCAGTCCTGTGCACACTTCACTCCCTCTCTCCTTCAACCCACCTTCCTGTCTCTCTGTACTGGCCTGTACAGAACGGCACATCAACTATTTAAACGTACGTCTATATATATATATATATATATATATAAAACGAAATAGAAGAACTTTAGCATTCCATCATTGGTTTCATCCTTTCCTCAAGCATATGGGGGTAGAAAATATCGCCATTGACTGTGATTCCTTGACAGTCTGCAGCGCCTTGCCTGTGCTCCATAGATTATTACATCTGGCTGCATTCGGAGCTGGCTGCAAGACACTCTCAGTAGAATTCCAGCCATTTCCCATGATACTGAATGCAGACCTCTGTATCAGCATTCAGTATCCGATACAGAGATCTCTGTATGTAGTATGTCCCCATCTTCAACCTCGCCTGTCCTCGACTGTCCTCCGGCCCCCCAAGCTCATGAGGTGAGGTCGGGTACCCGAGTGTCGGGGGGGCGATGGGTAAACACATGTTGCACTCTCCCGCTCTGCCTCATTCATCGGCGGTGCTGTCACCCTTGCTGCTATCTGTCTGAAGCCCTCCCTCCTCAGAGGAGGAGGAGGAGGTGGATTAACGACGGGGGATTACAGTGAAACCCACCTGGTGATGGAGACAATCAGGCGCGGCTTAGACCCAGCTTCACCTCCTCCGCAGTCTGCAGGCTTAGTTTGACACAATAGGGGGGTGTCCCACCCCACCCCTCGCCCACTGGGTCGGGGAGGAGGGGGTTCACAGGGTTTACGGTAACACGAGAGAATCCGTGGTTGGAATGCCTTCACACCGAAGAAACGCCGCTGGGAGGATCCATGTGGGACGGGAGCTCCCTGCGGCGGGCTGTACACTGCCTTTAACAACGCACGCTACGGCCCTGTGGCCAACAGTCAGCTGGATCTGACAGAGGCTGTACCTAGAGGAGGCCGTACCTAGCAGAGGCTGTACCTAGAAGAGGCTGTACCTAACAGGCTGTACCTAGCAGAGGCCGTACCTAGAGGAGGCTGTACCTAGAGGAGGCTGTACCTAGAGGAGGCCGTACCTAACAGAGGCTGTACCTAACAGAGGCTGTACCTAGCAGACGCTGTACCTAGCAGACGCTGTACCTAGCAGAGGCTGTACCTAGAAGAGGCTGTACCTAGCAGAGGCTGTACCTAGAGGAGGCCGTACCTAACAGAGGCTGTACCTAACAGAGGCTGTACCTAAGAGGAGGCTGTAGGGCAGTTTACCTCTGGTTCCCACATTTCTGTTCTAATCCTTGGTTTGGACTTCCAGACAAACTTTTGACTTGTCTGTCACACTTTACAATAAGGGTTCATTCATTTACCATTAATTAACATTTGTTAATTCAGTAAGTATTATTATAAAGCCTTAACATAGGGGTTACACCATTATAACCATGAACACCATTAGTAAATGATGACTACAACTTTAGTTATTCAACGTTTATGCTTATTACTGCATTAACTAAATGAATGGTAACTTAATCTGCACTTATTCTATGGTGATACCATGTCGCTTGACAGTAAAAGCAGAATCCAACATTGACACTGTATTAAGTTATACACGTGATGAAATGCCGGTCCCATGAGATCTAAGAAGTGTGTTATTGTAAACTAGGGTATGGCCCTACATAGTATCTTCCGTTCATAGCCACTCACACGTCAAACATGTGGCGTATCAAATGACAGTGACCTACCCCCTTGCGTGTAACCTGTCTCTAAAAGAGTCAAATGGATTATACGTCAATACAGCAATCATAATATTGTTGTCCAAAGTTCCTAAGAATCTGTTTGCGACGAGTAACGGATCGGTGGGGTCGACAACATACTGAACAGTGGACATGAGAACTCTGTAGCAATGCATCCTGGGATGATGCCGTGAAAGGGGTCGCCTTTACCTGCTTGAATCTACATGAAATAAGGAATACAGACGGTAAAGATGTAGCACAGCTCCAGACATGGAGTAAGGAATACAGACGGTAAAGATGTAGCACAGCTCCAGACATGGAATAAGGAATACAGACGGTAAAGATGTAGCACAGCTCCAGACATGGCCGGTTGAACACAGCCTCGCTGCAGAGCGAGAGGAATGGACGCCAGTATAGCTGCAAACACACACACAGCAGAGGATGATTAATAATGTGGTCGCCATGGATACCGTCTCCGGGGCGCCTGGTGATGGGTGTCATGGATGTGGGCAAATATGTTGATGTCATTGTTTCTCCATTTGGAACTACCGGAAAAATCCACAGCAGTCAGACTTAGAGCTGGGTGTAAATAAAAAATAATACAGTAAATAATAAAACATATATGATTAGAAAGAAAAGAAGAGAGCATTACCTGAAGATGATAAATGTCAACGTAGGACTTGTTAGGCATGTAGCTTGATAGAGGCTTGATTATCTGGTGGATTTTATTTGTGTGTGTGTGTGTGTGTGTGTGTGTGTGTGTGTGTGTGTGTGTGTGTGTGTGTGTGTGTGTGTGTGTGTGTGTGTGTGTGTGTGTGTGTGTGTGTGTGCATGTGCATATGCTC
>OLKM01000016.1:211335-253544 GCA_900291075.1 Melanogrammus aeglefinus
TGTGTGTGTGTGTGTGTGTGTGTGTGTGTGTGTGTGTGTGTGTGTGTGCATGTGCATATGTGTGCTCTCATGCATGCGGGTGTGTGTGTGTGTGTGCTTTCTGTTACTTCAGCTGCATGTGCCCCATGTGGTGTGTTTCACGGGGCAGCTGGGTCGTGTCCCCCCCCCCCCATCCAGGTCACGGGCGGGGGCATTAAACACTCCCTTAGATGTTTATGCTGGATCACTGAACTGCTATTTCATAGTTCGCAGCTAAGGAGGGCTAGCTGCAGGCGAGACAAAAGACGGGCGAACAGGGTACTGAACGCTGCCAGGAGCGCTGCTGCGCCACGGTGAAGCGGGGTCCAGCGTGAAGAATCAGCACTAAACATAAACACTCGATGTCACCAGCCTGGGCCACTCCCATTTAACAAACCAAGCTCTGCAGGCGAGCACGCGCGCACGCACACGCACACGCGCACACGCAGTCACACGTTTCATTTGGGAATACTCCATTATTCTGCATGGCCTACACCTTCCCAACCCCCAACCCTCATGACTCTCACTCTCTCTCTTGCTGTCTCTCTGTATCTCTCTCTCTCTTTCTGTCTCTCTTTCACTCTTGCTCTCTCTGTTTCTCTATCTCTCTGTATCCCTCCCTCTCTCTCTCTCTCTCTCTCTCTCTCTCTCTCTCTCTCTCTCTCTCTCTCTCTCTCTCTCTCTCTCTCTCTCTCTCTCTCTCTCTCTCTCTCTCTCGCTCTCTGTATCCTCTCATATTAATCTCTCTCTCCCCATCTCGCTCTGTCTCTCCAAGTATCACCCCCCCATCCCACCACCGCACCCCCCCCCCCCCTCCCTCCCGTACTCTCTTGGGGGTTGCTAGGGCTGCGTCTCAACCACTCCGGTATCCAGGATACGCTCGACACGCTATGCAGCCTGATTGGCTGGCCGAGAACTAGGGGGAGGGCAAGATCAGGAGAGATAGAAAAAATAAAAGAAGCAGACAGAGGGAGGGAAGAAGGAAGGTGGATGAGAAAAAAGGGGGCCATCCTGTGAGATGGACGGCTGTGTTAGTGAGTCTCCAGGCGCCGGTCGCAGCGCAACGTTTTAGCCGCCGCGGGCTAACGGGACGACGGGGGAGTGAGACGAGAGAGTCAGTCGAATGAGGGAGGGAGGAAAAGAAGGAGAAGAAGAAGAAAGAGGAAGGACAAACACCGGGAAAAAACAAAGGGGAGGGGAGGAGAAAACAAAAACAAGACTCCCGATGACTTACGACGGCACGGTGCACGCAGCTGTAGCGCATGTAGGCTAACGCAGCTAGCTAGCTAGCGAGCTAGCCGGGACAAGGCGGCAGAGGGGGGAGCTGGAGGAGGAGGCGAGCGGAGGTGGGCAGAGGCAGGAGGAGCAGGCGGACCGGGAGTTCCGGAGAACGCACACTCAAGAGAGAGGGATACCGCCGGCCGCTGACGACGGGGAGGAGAGCGATGCAGCTCGAGAAACACAGCGTCGTGCATTCCACCGCTCTGTCCTGATGCCCTGACGGAGAGGAGAGAGAGAGAGAGAGAGAGGAGAGAAGAGAGAGAGAGAGAGAGAGAGAGAGAGAGAGAGAGAGGGAGAGAGAGAACGAGAGGGGGAGAGAGAGCGAGAGAGCGAGAACGAGAGGGGGAGAGAGAGAGAGAGAGAGAGAGAGAGAGAGAGAGAGAGAGAGAGAGAGAGAGAGAGAGAGAGAACGAGAGGGGGAGAGAGAGCGAGAGAGCGAGAACGAGAGGGGGAGAGAGAGAGAGAGAAGAGAGACGCCAGCCGGCAGAGGAAGGAGCGTACAGACAGTAAGCGGAGGAGAAGAGAGACGCTGGAGGCAAGGCTTGACGCGTGGCGGAGCCTCGAGCAGACACGCACCCGCGGCGCGCAGACACACCGCACACACGGAGGCGGGCACGGCCGCGCGGGCGCCCTCTGTCCTGGACGCGCGGCGCGCGGCGGGGGGAGCGGGGGGCCCGGGGCCGACGCTGGGAGGTCGGCACGGTGGCAGCAGAAAGCGAGGAGACGCGCGAGCGGCGCCGGCGGGGAGCACTCGAGAACGGCGAGAGCCGCGGAGGAGCGGACGGTGCGACGGGAGGTGGGCTGGGAGGAGGAGGAGGAGGTGCTGGTGAAGGAGGAGGAGGAGGTGGTGAAGGAGGAGGAGGAGGAGGGCAGTGGTGCTGTGCGGCGGCGGCGGCGGCGGCTCGGCGCCGGCGCTGCGTGAACGACAGCGGCGGCCGGAGAGGCGCGGTGAGGAGGAGGAGGAGGAGGTGGAGGAGGAGGGGAGAGGAGGACGACGGGGAGGAGGAGGAGGCGCAGCAGCAGGAGGCGGGGCCGGTGGCGGGAGCGCCATGGCGCGGGGCAGCGGCTCGGGCCGCTGGGGCCGGCAGCGCATGGGGGTCCTGAATACGCTGCTGCGCTGCAACCTGCACCCCGAGACCCAGAAGGTGGTGGTCTTCCTCATCATGATGCTGCTTGTCATCATCAACGTGGTCCTCATGTTCCTGCTGGCCTTCCAATAGAGCCGCAGCACCCACTCTGGCCTCCCTCCTCGAAGACTCGTGACACACACACTCTGGCCTTCCAGTGGAGCCGCGACAAACACACACTCTGGCCTTCCTTCCGGTAGAGCAGCAACACACAGACCCACACACACAGACACACTCTGGTAACGACGAACACCAGACGCTTTTTCTTTATTTGATTCGTTCTGATGTGACGCCGTCATCGCCAGACCGACGCACCAGGGGTGAGGAGGAGAGAGGAGGGTGGGGGGATGGGGGGATAGACGGACCACCAAAACAAACAAAAGACGGAACACCGTGGGAGCGACCAGACAGAGAGAGACACGGGCTCAGGGAGGCTGGAGTCGACTCCCCTGGAGGCTGGGCCTAGAGAGAGCCCGGTAGCCTTCTGCACGTGATCCCAGGACATTCGGTCGTCAGACGGGACGGGTGTGTGTGTCGAGCTGTCTGGTTGGTTTTCTGCCTGCTTTATCTGTGCGTGCAATAGGTTTGCAATCCCGCTCCGTCGATAGACACTCATCGCTGCTCGCATGAAGGTGGGGATACCGTGTAATGTGCAGCGGTGTATGTTACAGCTATATACACAGTGCATTATAAAGGCCACGCGACAAAGCGTTTTTGTTGCTTCCGGGGAGTGTGTGAGGACCTTGTTCCTGTATGTGATGATGGGTTATTGATCACCTCAAACCCTCAAACCATTGTGTATCAGTGTGAGCCCTGTGTTTATGTGTGTATCATCATGACATGAAAATGGATGGGTTTAATTGTTTGAATGGCTGATATCAATAGTCTTCATGCTATTCAGCTATTTAACAATGTATACCAAAAACAAGTCTGTTTATTATCCATTTTCCATTCAAATCTTACCAAGCTACGAGGCTTAATGTTTCAACCTTAATATCGGCATGTGTGCCTTCCATCGCATGTGCATAAACCTTCCAATGGGGCTAACACAAATGGCTAGCGTGTTCTGCCAATCAAATCCCATTACTGCTACGTTTTGCTGTGCGTAACTCTCTGAATGCCATTTGACATTATCTTTAAGAATGAGATCGGAAATGATAATAATGATGCCTTATCAGGCCCATGCGTTATTTACAGTTTTATCATGACAAGATCTATTAATTGTAAAGATTTATGGCTAAGGTTAGTAGATGTATTCAAACATAGTTAGTAAAATGCCTTTATTAATGACATATTTTACACCTTCTAATCAAGAAATCATATTGGTGCATACAAATATTTGTATATGTTTTATTTGTTTTTCTTTTGTACATCTATCAAATGTATAAGGTGACTTTAATCAGGGTAACTTTTGCATTTGGACTGGGTACAACTGGAAAAACAGTTTTTGTGTCTGTCTGCAATGAAGGTGAAGTAACATTTAAACCCAATGTAAACCATCACAACCCATGAGTATTTGAACCACAGTGGATGCCAGTAAACGCTGTCTACCGGGCTCCTATCAAGCTATTGCAATGGCGGCTTTAATCAGATTATAGACAAGTGGGCATCAATCATGATGACCGCCCTGCTGGGATGTGAGGCACTTCCATGATGTTGTAATAAAGAGCTATGGGGCTCTTGGACCAGCACAACACGCCTGCTTTGGATTTGTGTTTATGTAGTCTCTTGTTTTTATATATTTTAATTTTATTTGGACTTCTTGTGTGACTATATACCTGTATTTATTGCGTGTGTGTGTGTGTGTGTGTGTGTGTGTGTGTCTTTGTTTGTCTGTGTGTGTGTGCATGTGTTTGTCTGCGTGTGCATCTTTATTTTTTCTCATTTTCAAGCCTACGTTGTAAGTGCAATGGATACACACTTGCATTGAGTCTGTTCAAAGATGCACTGATATGATCAAAGGTCTTCATAAGTCTTGTTGTATGGCCTGTGCGTCGGTGTTAGGCCTTCCAGTCCAGAGTTCGGCGCAACCCTGTCCAAACCTCTGTTTAGTTCATCCTGCTATTGCCATAGTGACGGCTCTGTTTCCAGCAAGATCCTATCCAGGTGCCATCCCATCCCGTCACCCCTTTAAGACATACTTCTTATGACGGTGTCTGTAGAGGAGAGGGAAGGGAGGAGTGATGGTGTGGAAACGTTGCCTAGCAACAGCCACTTCGCCTGGCAGTTGACTGGGCGACGGCAACCATTCTCAGTTCCACTGGAGATTTAAAACATAAATACATAAAAACACACCCGGCCTTCTTATGCTCAAGCTGTTGGCTGTGTGCAGGACACAGATATCACATGGAACAACAACCACCGTGGGTTTTCTTGTGGCTACATCCTGCCAGCATCGTGAGGCCGTTCACGTTTGCGGTCATTTGGAGAAAAAAAAGTGTTTTGATTGCTACAATTTCCTTTGTCATGATTTCTTATCCGACAGACCTCTGTGCTCTTGATTGGTCCTGAACTGAACCTCACTGATTCATCCCATAATTAAAACGATTTTGGTAAAAGGCTTTCAATGGGATGGAGTCCAGACTGACCTGCAGAGAGAAACCGAATACATAAATGGAAATCAGGATCAGCAAGCGTCCTGACCCCAGCTTGAAGAAAGCTATGTGGCAAAGACTGGCGACTTTTGGGGGGCTTGTTGCTGGGCATCGTAGACGCTTCCCCAGCGCTTGCCCAGCACTAGCCCAGCGCTAGCATGCTAGACGCCTGTACCCTAGCATGATATACGACCACTGCAGCCTTGGCTTCTGCCAAAAGAACTCAGGTTCTTTCTGGCCGTCCTCCGCCCAACCTTACCCCCTCCGTTTCCTCCACCTCTCTCTGGAAGACACCTTCCTCTTTGTCCTACATGGGCTACCTCCGACTTAAATTGCAATACAGCACTTAGCAGAGGCTATTATCTAAACGGTTTACAATAACTTAATTTGTCTGTGGTGGTTAAACCCACTCTGCACATCTCAGGATTCCACTGCAAAGCCTTCAAAGTAAGAGACACCTCACATTAATACAGTTCAATTTTGATTATTCTTTTCTGAGAGAGGATTGCGGGCCAGGCCTTTCCTCTCACAAGCTCTCTCTCTCTCTCTCTCTCTCTCTCTCTCTCTCTCTCTCTCTCTCTCTCTCTCTCTCTCTCTCTCTCTCCCTCTCCCTCTCCCTCTCCCTCTCTCTCTCTCTCTCTCATTCTTCCTTTGTGGTCCATCGCTCTCTCTCTCCTTCCCTGCCTTATCATGATATCGATTTCTGTGAGGCACCCCCTCCGTCTAGCCTTGCAATCAGTTGATCAATGCCTTTTTACCCATGCACGGCTGAGCCTCGAGAAGCCTCTGAGCCACAGCTCGAGGCTGCGTCATCACGACGCCAGCAGCATGCAGTGAAGCCCAGCTAGTATAGCACTCTGTAGGCAGCCACAAGGATGGCCTCCGTGCACCCAATGACATCAGGATGAATTGTACCAACACACCCCCTCGTTCAGCCCAAATGGGATTCATTCATGTGTCCATGCAACTGGTTATTATCGGTTAGCGGTTCTAATATCAGGTTTCTCTTCTGTCGCTTTAGTGAAGTGATTTATATCATCTCCAATGGAATCTATAATGTCTCATTTATTTCTGAATTACTGTTTGCCAATGTCAAGATAAAAGTCACAATGTTTAATACAATGACATTTTATATGTTTACAGTACATTCATGTACTCGCATTCCAAAATCTATGATTACTCAAATTGTAGTAATGACATTAGCCAACAATGTGGGCAAATCTAGCAAAACAAACGTTTGGGAAACTAAACTAAATATCGGTATACCATAACCTTTGTGGATTCTCAAAACCACAGTAATAATAAAGTTATTAAGGGGGTAATCAAGAAGTCGTGAGCCCTCAAAATGATCAAAACATAAACTAGGACATTGGACAACCACTTTACATGTCCACGTCCACATGACCCATCCGTGAGACCAATTTAGAATGCTATCTTGATTTCACAAGCAAACCATGATCAAACAACATCACGTCAAAATCCCCATGACCTCCGTGACGATCATGACCTGGCTCATGACCGCCCCCCCCCCCCCCCCCCCTCGCTGTTCTATCGCCCGCAGCTGATCAGCGATGGCAGCGTGGTGTTCGCCGAGGCCCTGTGGGACCACGTCACCATGGACGACCAGGAGCTGGGCTTCAAGGCGGGCGACGTCATCGAGGTGGTGGACGCCACCAACAAGGAGTGGTGGTGGGGCCGCATCCTGGACAGCGAGGGCTGGTTCCCCGCCAGCTTCGTACGGGTGAGCCGCCGCTGCTGATATCACGTTCACGCCGCCACTCTCTCTCTCTCTCTCTCTGTCTCTCTTTGTCTCTCTCTCTCTCTCTCTCTCTCTCTCTCTCTCTCTCTCTCTCTCTCTCTCTCTCTCTCTCTCCTCTCTCTCTCCTCTCTCTCTCTCTCTCTCTCTCTCTCTCTCTCTCTCTCTCCTGCTCTCTCTCTCTCTCTCTCTCTCTCTGTCTCTCTCTCTCTCTCCCCTCTCTCTCTCTCTCCCTCTCTCTCTCTCTCTCCTCTCTCTCTTTCTCTCCGTCTCTATCTCTCTCATGCTGCTCTTCACTCCTCTCTCTCTCTCTCTCTCTCTCTCTCTCTCTCTCTCTCTCTCTCTCTCTCTCTCTCTCTCTCTCTCTCTCTCTCTCTCTCTCTCTCTCTCTCTCTCCCTCTCTCCCTCTCTCCCTCTCTCTCTGTGTCTCTCCCTCTCCCTCTCTCTATCATTGTCTTTCATGTCTCCTTCTCCTTGGGGAGCGGCTCACGGTGGAACTGTTGAAGCCTCCGCCCAGTCTTGGGAAATGAGTCTCTGATGATGTTCCAGATGAAAGCTCCCGGGACCCGTCAGGCTGCTAGTGGGTCCCTGGGGGGCTGGTGAGGGGGTGCAGTTCAGCTATTTTAGTTTTGGGAGCAAAGAGGGGGGAGCCTATTAGACAACACAAAACACTAAATCTCTGTCTTTAGTTTTACACCACGATGAATGTGGCACACCCCTTTGTGTTAATTAGCATTGTAAACAGTGCTATTTAGTTAAGTTAAGACATAAAAGACTACTGCCCCATTTTGGGGAAAGAAGGGACGGGGTGCACTTTACAAGTCCAGGGAGACGGTTGACGTTGTGGTGGTCTTTCTCCCAGTTGCGTGTGAACCAGGACGAGCACATGGAGGAGTACCTGGCCCAGTTTGAGGTGGCGGGGGCTGGCCAGGAGGACCGGGCGGGGCTGGGGCTCAACCTGGGCCCCGGCCTGCCCTGCAAGGAGCAGATGAGGTCCAACGTCATCAACGAGATCATGAGCACCGAGCGTGACTACATCAAACACCTCAAGGACATCTGCGAGGTGGGTGGGGAAGGTCGCTCCTCAAGTTGAGGAGTTTTAGATCGGCGTTCGCCAACGCACCACATTAAAGGCCAAGGCGTGTGACCTTATTCACTACCCATTATGAACCCACAGTTTAGTCGTTTTTATTAGTTCAAGTAATTACCCAACCCGGTTGGATCGCTCTCGTCCCACGACTAGGGTGGACCCCGATGACAACATGCAGTTTATTTTAGTGTTTCTTCTGCGTGTGTCTTCAGCAGACGGTCTCATCCTAACTCCCCCCCCCCTTCAGGGTTACATCAAGCAGTGCCGCAAGAGGACGGACATGTTCACCGAGGAGCAGCTGCGCACCATCTTCGGGAACATCGAGGACATCTACCGCTTCCAGAGGAAGTTCCTCAAGGGCCTGGAGAAGAAGTTCAACAAAGACCAGCCGCACCTCAGCGAGATCGGCTGCTGCTTCCTGGAACACGTGAGCACCCCGCGGTTCAGGAGCAGGGTGTTGGGCCGGTTCTGCTGCTTCCGTTATCAGCAGCACTCATCAAACAAGATCCTACATCTGATCAAACTCATTGGGATCATAGAATTGTTCTATTCTGTGAACATGAAGAGAACATAGTCAAAAATGTAATCATTTTGACAGCGTGCTATAGTGGATTACCACTTAGTGGCAACCAAACCACCCATTATATGTTGTATTATTATTCCGATTTACTAGTTCATTTAGTTGAGGAGGTATTCAGATTGAATTCCTTGTATTACGGTGGAATTATGTTTTTGATAACCAGTGTTAAAACGATAAAAAAGACCCAAAGAATGTGGACCCCCTTCAATCCCTCAAAGTTCCCCTAGTCCAGTGTGACTCAATATGGAGGGAGGGGGGAGATCTTTACGCGATGTGTGCGTGGTGTAGTCCCCATCAATCGCTCCCTGGATGTTCAACCCTCCTCTTCGTCTCCTGTGTCTACGCCACCAGCAAACGGACTTCCAGATCTACTCCGAGTACTGCAACAACCACCCCAACGCCTGCCTGCAGCTCTCGCGCCTCATGAAGCTCAACAAGTACGTGTTCTTCTTCGAGGCCTGCCGACTGCTGCAGAGGATGATCGACATCTCGCTGGACGGCTTCCTGCTCACGCCCGTGCAGAAGATCTGCAAGTACCCGCTGCAGCTAGCTGAGCTGCTCAAGTACACCAACCCCCAGCACAGGTGAGCCCCCCCCCCGCCACCCAGCCATCCCCACCTCGGTCTGGGGGGAGGGTGTTGACAGGGGAGCCTCCGCCCAGCCCATGAACACAAACTGTAATGCTGTGTAATTTCTAAAGGCGGGTCAGGGGGTTCTGTTCTACTTTAAATCTCTATGTTTTAGAGGTGACATATTATACGTGTACGTTATGTGTGAGTGGGCTTAGCAGGTACAAGCCGTTTTGAAAATATGCCTCTTCTGACATCATAGCTGGGTCTGCCTAGATGTATGATGGATAGATAAGAAACGTTTGCTGCAGTCCACTGGGTCGGCTGGTAGACGGATCTATCCAGCACACATCTAGGTGGACTCACCCACTTGTGGCATCAGAAAAGGCGATTATAACGGCTAATCAAACTCACACCTGGTGGTATAATATGTGACCTGAAGAGACACTTCATGTTAGTTGAATTTGAATAAACAAAGCATAAAAAAACGAATTATTCATAGTTCTTTTGAACGTATATTTGTATTTTAAAGCCTTGTGTGAAGGTACTTTAACTGTGAAAAAAAACGACGGTGGACACCTGTTCGTACATCGCTGGATGGAAATAATTTAGTGAAATTTAAAAACATAGCATAGGAATAAAACTCCCCAGGAGGCGGAGTCAACCGCTCTAGCCAGAGGGGCCGACTCAAAGCCTTCTGCTAACCGCTCCCCAGGGACTACAAGGACGTGGAGGCGGCGCTGAACGCCATGAAGAACGTGGCCCGGCTCATCAACGAGAGGAAGCGCCGGCTGGAGAACATCGACAAGATCGCCCAGTGGCAGAGCTCCATCGAGGACTGGGAGGTGCGTGGCGTGTGTGCTCACTCCCAGTAGGCCCCCGGTGCCTCGGCACGCACACAGCCGTTGGTCGGGTGATGTCTGACGTGCGCTGTTGTCGTCCCTGCAGGGAGAGGACGTCCTGAGCAAGAGCTCAGACCTGATCTACTCCGGGGAGATGAGCAAGCTGTCCCAGCCGCAAGCCAAGAGCCAGCAGCGCATGTTCTTCCTCTTCGATCACCAGATGGTGTACTGCAAGAAGGTGGGTGCCCCCCAAGGGAGTGTGGAGGTTGGTTGGGGAGGGGAAAGAAAGCTAATGATGCCCAGTGGCCATCTTTAACTTTTTAAAGAGTAACCAAGAGTGACCAAACCACTCACACTAGGCCATCTGTACCGTGCCCATGTCTGTTTCACACCTGTAATGTGCTCCCCCCCCCCAAACGTCTGCTGCTTTGTAGAACAACACAGAGAACAAAATTGATACTTCACTGACTTTGTTGCTTATTTGGAGCCGTTCTACTCAGATACAGCCCTCTCTCACTGAGCGTTTTGACACTGCCAAATATGGCGCTTTATGCATGCCTTTTTCGCGGCACGGTCCAAGCGTTTACACTCCCCGAGGTAAATTGCCTGCTTGAGCTGGAACCCCAATTTACCCTCCGTGCACACATTGGCGGTTTATTGGGTTTCATTCTGTTGTAAATGCGACGGCTCCACGGTTCAGGGGGGGGGGGTCTTGATTAGAGGTGTTGCTGCGCTGTCTCTGTAGAGACAGCCATATGATCATAAGCAGTTCGAACTGGAGAGAAAATGAACTCCACGAGCTGCTGATCATGCGATTACTACAAGGAATGAAATGCCGGTATTGTACCAATCATTTGATATAAGGCTGATGGCTGGCTGTTCCATTTCCACCGACTCTCACGTACGTTGGGACACGGCTGCCCAGACTAGCAGGAATATCCCCCAGACTAGAAACACACCGCCGTGTACTGCTCCGGTCTCTAATACATTTATTTATTTGACAAAAAACAACAGAGCAGACGGATACTGCTTCTATGATTCATGGGTAGCGTTGGCCATTAGCGTCGGCGCCAGTAAGCCACCCCTTCTGTTAACGGGGCTCACCCAACCGAACCGACCTGTACCCGACTCCGTCAGGACCTCCTGCGGCGGGACATGCTGTACTACAAGGGCCGCGTGGACATGGATCAGATGGAGGTGACGGACGTGGAGGACGGCCGGGAGAAGGACTTCAACGTCAGCGTGAAGAACGCCCTGAAGCTGCGCTCGCTGGCCAGCGACAGCGTCCACCTGCTGTGCGCCAAGAAGCCCGAGCAGAAGCTCCGGTGGCTGCGGGCCTTCGCCGA
The DNA here is from genome assembly GCA_900291075.1 of Melanogrammus aeglefinus. Classification (NCBI taxonomy): domain Eukaryota; kingdom Metazoa; phylum Chordata; class Actinopteri; order Gadiformes; family Gadidae; genus Melanogrammus; species Melanogrammus aeglefinus. The sequence continues at coordinate 222,539 of OLKM01000016.1, forward strand.
CGAGCGGCTCCAGGTCCAGCACGACCGCGAGACGGGTGAGCGCACGCACACAGACACGCACGCACACAGACACGCACGCACACAGACACACACACATGGACACAGAGACAAGCACACGCACACACACACACACACACACACACACACACACACACACGCATATACACACGAAGACACACACAAATGGACGCACACACACACACACACCCCAACATACACATAGACACACACACAGACACGCGCACACACACAACACACATGCACAGACACACACACACATGGACACAGAGACAACTACATGCATACACACACACACAAATACACACACACACCATCACACAAAGACACACAGAAATGGACACACATCACTATGCACACACAAGCACTCACAGACACGCACACACACACATACACACAAAGACACACACAAATGGACGCACACACACACACACCCCAACACACACATAGACACACACACAGACACGCACACACACACAGACGCACACACACAGACACACACACATGGACACAGAGACAACTACATGCATACACACACACAAATACACAAACACACACACACACACACACACACACACACACACACACACACACACACACACACACACACACACACACACACACACACACACACACACACACACACACACACAAAGGCACACAGAAATGGACACACATCACTATGCACACACAAGCACTCACAGATACGCACACACACACACGCCAACCATATGTTGGTAAAACACCATATGAACTCTGATCTCGGAGGTCTCTATTTTAATTGTGTTAAACAACCCAGTGCCATTGATTCAACTGTTTTTGAACTCACCAACAATTGTTTGTGTATGCTGGGATGACCATGTGATTCACTTTTTTCTTTGTTACTAGTTATACTTCATATGTACACATGTCCGAGGTCTCAATAGCCCTGTGGTTCATTGAGAAACGCAATCGTTAACAACACCAGTGCTCCTTTTGCTTTGATATACTATCAGAATACTCATACTGTACACAACTGTATACTAGTAAAAGCAAAGAGGTACTATCCTGCTAAACTCCCTTTACAATAAATATAGAAGTAAGCATTCCATAGTGTGGTGCGTACACCGAAACAAGCTATTCACTGTACACACAATAATAATGTCCTTCCTCCTATGAATAATTCAGGAGCACGTATTAGCGTCGCTCCTCATACTGGGGTGGGAGGATGGGCTTTGAAGCCAACCTCCATGTGGTACTGTAAAAAAGAAAAAACTGTACAACTGTTTGTATTCAACATCATAGATTTGGAGCAGAATAAGTAAAAACCTCGTCGAACAAAATCAGGCCAAGAAAAGTGTGACCGGGCCCACTGAGGTTTATATGCTGCTCATTTAACTATGACTAGAAGGACACCAACGTCTAGTTTCTAGTGCACTCTTGAGCAACCAATCAATGCTCTCTATTCGTACATTGTTATCTGAATAGTGTTATCTTTCAACAGTAGGCAGTCAATCAGTCTAGAGGAGAGAGATGATGTTTCCTATCTATCCACTCCAAGTATAACCATGAAAGTGTGGACTCTGGTGTTAGTTCTAGAGTTACAGACTACATTCATTTAAGTGCAGCCAGCTATCGGGAGAATGTCTTTCCCAGAAGTGCTGTGGCTAGGTCCTATAGATTCCTATAGCTCCTGATTAAGAGCTATTGGTTACCACAGCCTTTTCAGGCTGTCAGGTCCTCTTTGCGTCAGAGGCAGCCATAGAACCTCGCACTAGCAGATTGTGTATAACGCCATCCCTGCCCCCATGGGTGGCCAACCAGACGTGGGCTGTACAGTGGAGTTTCCTGATTATTTTACAGCTTTCCATGAAAGCACAGCATTTCTTCAGATTTATTGACATGCCTTTGAAGTGTGTCATGGATGATGTACAATATACGCAAGCAACTGTATGGATGTGAATACAATGTACTGTAAATGGACAATTTGAATTCACCTTTGCGTTATTTTAAGAAAGTAAACTGTATGGATGTGAATACAATGTACTGTAAATGGACAATTTGAATTCACCTTTGCGTTATTTTAAGATATTATGGCGATGATGGATGGGCATTTACACAACAGTAGTGTAGTGTGTGCTATGCAGCATATCGCAACGTCCCTGTAACTTTCCCTGGTGTCTGTTCCAGGCTTCTCTCTCACCGAGGTCCAGAAGAAACAAGCCATGCTGAACGCCTGCAAAAACCACCCAGCTGGGAAGCCCAAAGGTAGGCACGACGGTGAGAGAGAGAGAAAGAGAGAGAGAGAGAGAGAGAGAGAGAGAGAGAGAGAGAGAGAGAGAGAGAGAGAGAGAGAGAGAGAGAGAGAGAGAGAGAGAGAGAGAGAGAGAGAGAGAGAGAGAGAGAGAGACCCCGAGGGGAGATTGATAATTATGAGCTCTTCTTCATGTCAACATTAAACCGTAATTCAAGCCTTTCTTCATCCCTCCTCTCCACAATTTGTATTTGCATGTCATTCTTTATTGGAAATAAACACCATACATACCGGTATGTAAGTTATACAAATGCAAATAAGTTCATAAGCTATTATTAAAATAATTTGCAGGATTTGGGGGAACAATCTATACATGTGAGCATCTTGTTCTACAATACCTGTATCGTTAGGTTGACTGATATTGTTTAAATAGCAATGTATTATTACTGGAAGTGAAATAATACCAGTACCATCCTATAGAGGACACTATAGAGTATTTTCCTACAGTACATTTTTATTAACTATGTTCTGTTCTGTTAGGCCACATAAACAAAAAAACAATGGTAGAGACTGACAAACCATTAGAACCCAAAGCAGGGAACCTAACATCGTATCATATTTTTGCAGAAGGACAAAACAGATCCTACCGGCATTCAAAGAAATTACAACATCAAACAATAACAATATTACATAATAATAATAACAATATTTTTTTATTTCGTCTCACAATGAAAATGTGATTTCCTCTGTGTTTCCTTCCTGTTGCCGTGGCGGCAGCAGTGACCAGGCCCTACTACGACTTCCTGCTCCGTCAGAAGCACCCGTCCATGCCCAGCGCGCTGCCCCAGCAGCAGGTGTTCATGCTTGCTGAGCCCAAGCGCAAGACCTCCACCTTCTGGCACAACATCGGCAGACTGACACCCTTCAAGAAGTAGAGCCGGCGGAGGCAGAGCGTGGAACCAACTGGAAGGAAAAGGAAATGAAGAAGGAAACAAAAAAGCCTACCTGGGGTTGAGAGGAAGAGAGGGGGGGGAGAGAGAGGAGAGCTCTCTGCTCATGCCTGGACTGTACCCTTTCTCCGTCTCTTCATCGCTCTGCCTCTCTCTTTAGCTTGTTTTTTTGGTTCTTAAGTGTCAGTGTGGCTCTAATTGATAGAACTGATGTATTGTTCAGAGGGAGAGGTTTATTATAAAGGAGTTAAGGCGAAGTTTGTTGTTTGTTTGTTTGTTTGTGTGATTTGTCTGTTTGTTTTTTCCCATCGAGAAAGCACTTTATAGGTTGGTTAACAATCAGAACAGTCTCCCGGAGAAAGCAAAAGACTATTGTATACCTTACTACCACTACTACTACTACTACCACTACTTACTAGTTCTACTAGTATTTAACCTTCATTCTGGTACTAAATACTACTGCTGTATGGTTGTGTGTGACCAGGGGACTGACGACTGTCTCGGTTAAACAAGTTGCCTGTCAACAAAAAGTGTTTTTTTTTTTACTTTTTCCTCGCCCCACCCCATCTTTCATATGTTTCGACGAATGCCAATTGTTCACAGTGCCAGACCATTTTTTTCTTTCTTTTTTTGTATCGTTATGTTTTTTGTTGCATCTGCTTCTGAAAATGAAAAAAAAGGGAAAATAAAGGGTGGCGTGTGTGTGGGGGGGTGGATACGTTTTCCATCGCTTATCGCTGGACAGATATATATCGTATGATTTCAGCACCCTTTCTCTTGTGTTTGCCTGTGTTTTATGTGTTTTGAGCTGGGATCCGGTTTTGTCCTTTCTTCCCATCGTGTTCATTCTGTTGATACGCCCGCAGTGGTGTGAACACTTGCATACAGCACTCTGAGGCCTGGTGGCTTTTCCTCAAAGGAACCTGAAGAAGCTTCTTCAACACCCCCCCCCCCCGCAAATAGATCTCTCTGTTCGTGAACCCCCACAAACACAATCCCGCAACGATGTTTCCTGAATATTTCCCAGCTTGCCATGAAAGCAAACGACTTCTGTAGATTTATTGAAGTGCCATTTGAAGTGTGTCATGGACGACCTACGATGACATGCATGGATGTGATTAAAAAATGAATACTGTGAATATTTTTTTAAAGAACAGCGAGGAGACCTGCTCTATTTATCCAGATCTAGCGATGGACCTCAAAGATTAGTTTTTGCTTTTAGGGATGGCAACCATTGACCTGTTTCCTCTGTGGGTTTTCCATATTGCAAGTAGACGTGTGATCTATATGAATTTTGGTCTCCTGTTTGATTTCAGATATTATCAAGATAATGCTACACAGGTGCATTTGCTTAAACTGTACATCTCTCACCTTTATGTTTCAATGTTCTCAGCTAATGAGGTAACTGTATATTAAAATCTGACCAATACCGCCATTGATTTGGGTGGTTATTATATGTCTTCATGTTTACCAGTGCTTCAAATAAAAACGTTGTTGCTATCAAAGGTATGTTAGATGGTAAGCTGGACACAACTTTGTTGCAGAGTAATCGGAACAGAACTGTCTTCTGTGCTTTAGCAAATATATTTTGTGGAAAAAAAAACGGTTGTGGTTGGCACGTCTTGCTTAGCTTATGTAGCTGTTTGGGTTGCAGCCTAGTTCAAATATGTATCACGTTCTTCATGGCTGTATGCCACCAGCCACCCACAATCCTCCACGGAACTGCATAATTGAGATAAATATAAATGTCACTTGTTCCGTTTCAGAAAAAAACAATTTCATATCTCTATGGTTCCGAGTCGCGATTAGTTTGCATGCGAGGACTGACTGGATAGTGGTAGGGTCAAATTGAGGTTAAGATTGGTTTTTGGAAAGATCCCCCTGCGCTCACAAAAACCACCGGGCAGAGAGGTAGGGCCTACATGTGTCAAACCGGCCAAAAATACTGTTCTACTATGATTCTGGAGTTGTAGTGCTCATGCTAAATGCAAGCTGCAGATAATTCCAACCTGAGTTCGAACTTCACAGCGTTTTAACTCCAACGCAATCCTATGAATGTACGTATTGCTCTGGTTAATTATAGGTGTTCTGCTCCGGAACACTTTAACATTGTGAAGATGTGAATGGCATCTTCACTGTGTTAACATGTTTAAAAAGATTCACGTGTTCCTGGCCCTGTAATAGTCTGCAGCTGTGGCTCATAGGTTAATTGAGCCACACCCATGCTGGTGCTCCTTAGAGGGCCAGAGTTCTAGGCAGGAGGGAGGCTCAAGTTGTGCAAGGTAATCAACTGTTGTGCTAGTTGTTTTTAAGTAAAAATATGCTTTTTAACAACAAGCGTGTGGGAAACTCTTTTTCACAAACATGTTGACCTCAGTTGCATCTGACGTAAATTATTTTAGTCTATGCTATTTCTGATAACATGTTTCAAGCTAACCACAGTCATGAATGGTTTCTTCACCACATAATGGATAACACCATAGGTTTTAATGATTTTATAAATAAGTTAAAGACTACAAACATGGCCGCTTTGCCATTTCCGTTTAAGCCGTTTAAGGTTTTCCTGGGTAAATTAGAACATGTAGGCGTGGCCTGTTTACCGTTCAGCCCACTCCCAATATAACGGTTTGTTTACCTGTCTTCAGATCAGATGCCTCATGAAACACCTCCAGAACGCGAGAAGCTTCATGAACCACCTCCGGAACGCAAGCCTGTTTACCTTGTGTCTGTTAGAATAAACCACGTTGTTGAACATTTACCACTCTCCGAGACATTCCTAGCACGAGACCACCACGCTACAAAGGATCCAATTAGTTTTACATCACTGCCCTTCTTCGATTTCATTTACGATAAACAACCACTTTTATGTTGTGTCTCTACTCTCTATCAAAGGTTTGGTTCGGACCATTACAGGTTGAAGGTCAGGAAGGGTAGGCTTGCTCAAACTTCCGTCTCGGGACCCCCAGAATTACAAGGACGCTCCCACAGAGGGGATTCGCAGTATTCGAGTATTGGAGGAGGTGAGCTGAACAAGAAGCTTAACTAAGTATGTGTGTGTGAGTACTGGAAATGGCTTAGGTTTGGCCCTCTTGGCAGTAATGCTTGTTTGTCAGAGCCGTGAATAAGTTGTAAACCAAGGACGTGTGTGTGTGGGTGTGGGTGTGTGTGGGTGTGGATGATGAGATTGGTGATGGAACAACTGGAGTTGTTGGTAAGGGAAAATAATGTGTTCAAAATGCAGGGCCCTCGAATTTCTAAAATCATGTGAACTAATAGTCAAGTGATCCTGGGGATTTCTTGGGCTTGAAAGAGCTCGTGTTTTCTTTAAAGGGTTATTTTTCGATTGAACAATTTATGCTTGTGAGATATTTTCAAAAGTTAACAGTTCTTGTATTTACGTGAAGCCCCAAAAACGTTCCCATTGCCCTTTTTATCTTTGAATGCCATTTCTACTTCATGTAGAGGATTTTCATGTTCAAATGTGTATTGTATAATATACCATTTGCAGATTTTGTATTTTTATTTTACAAAAGCATGCAATAGAACACCTCAATATGCACAAAGCATCTGACATTAGGACGGCAATTCCAAATGTCTTGGCAGTAGCAATTAAAGGTGACATGTTTTACCACCAGGTGTGATAAGCTGTTGTAACGGCTAATCACTCACACCTGGTGGTATTGGTATAATACGTCACTTTTAAAAGTTTTAAAGGGTAATTGCGGTGTAAAATGGATTTGGGATACGTTTTGTATGATAACGAGTTGAAACGTTCATTGGAGCACAAAAACCGCATGTAGACGCTTTTTTAAGTTGGCTGGTTTTCGCTGATTCTATCAAAACGCTATAAACTTGGAACGAAGGGGGCAGTGGTTATGGTAAACTAAATCGCTATTTTAAACCACTTAAAAGGCTAAAAGTAGCCCTACACTCCTTTGGTAGTATAAGGGTCTTAACATATAAAACGAGGCATTGAGAACTTTGTAAGTGTACAGAGTTTATTAAAAAGGACATTTATACACACAATACTATCGGTAGATCACCCGTCGACGCCATTTTGTTCTTGAGACTCGATAGGTAGATTGACGAACACAGATTGTGACATCCGTCAGCAACACGCAAGCTCTGTGTTCGCCAATCTACTTATTGAGTCTTAAAAACAAAATGGCGTCGACGGGTGATCTACTGATGGTATTGTGTGTATAAAATGTCGTTTTTAATAAACTATCTGTACACTTAAGTTCTCAATGCCTCGTTTTATGTGTTAAGACCCTAATTATACTACCAAAGAAGTGTAGGGCTACTTTTAGCCTTAAGTGGTTTAAAAAAGCGATTTCGTTTTTACCATAACCACTGCCCCATTGTTCCAAGTTTATAGCGTTTTGATAGAATCGGCTAAAAACAGCCAACTGAAGAAAGCGTCTACATGCGGTTTTTGTGCTCCAAAACGAACGTTTCAACTCGTTATCATACACAACGTATCCCAAATCCATTTTACACCGGAATAACCCTTTAAGTTAACAATGCATGCGACACTTAGAAGCATTCGCGTGACTAGCTGATATATTTAGGGGCCTGCCACCTGCTCTCAGCCGATGCGGGAGCCAGTAGTTTTCCATACTGGGGTATTGATTCAAATATGTCCCTGACACACAGGGCTGGCTGGGGCTCTCCTTGAGCAAGCGGAGCCTCTCCTGGACAGGGGGGGGATCCACCCCATTTGTTTCTCCGATGGGTACCATCAGGCGGCAGCCATTGCAATTAAGCAGCTGGACAAGATTGGCGAGGCCTTCCCCTTTGATCCCAACAACAGAGAACCACTCACCCAGACTGCTACGACCACCCTGGGATCCAAAGTGTGAGTTCCCTCACATGGTTGATTTTGCCAAATGCTTGATTAAAAATAGATGTAATTTGTGGGCAACTGTGAAATTGGTTCCCAGATTTTTAGGTTTTCTTTAATAATACGAAAGTGAAGAGTGAGATGATATTGATCTGTTGTGTTATGTGAGATGTGACTAAAATGTTAATGGGTGGTCATCTCTGCTTTTGGGTTCGGAAATACACAAAAATCACTATCCTCACCCGCTCGTTTGAGCCCCTAATGCCCAAGACCAAGCATTAATTGGATGTGACCTCTGTGGAGGTGCTACAGAGCACTTCAGAAGTACGAGAAGTGAAAGTTCTTGGGGATGATCAAGCAGGTCAGTGTGGCTATATCGACGGCCTCACAACATAAGTTTTGAATGGAGTGACTGGGAGGTTTGGCTGAACGTCCCTCCAACAGAAATGACTGAATGTTTTGGTGTTGTATCTGCAGTTGAAGGATAATGGCGCCACCTTGGCTATCTGTCAGTGGGGCTTTGATGACGAGGCAAATCTGCTACTGCAGAATGAGCTGCAGGGCGCCGTGTCGAAGGGCCTGAGATTGAGGCACACCTGCTTTAAGGGGCTGACACTGAGTACCTGTATTGTGCCCCAGTCTTAACTTGTATCAAGTCACAATCCTTTATTTATTTATTTATTTTCGCAGCTCATTGTCAACGCCACCGGAGGGCGTATCGTTACGCGTTTCAGTGAGCTGACGACCGAGAGCTTTTGCGTGGCCGGTGTGGTGAAGGAGATCTGCTTCGGCACCACAAAGGACCGCATGCTGGTGATCGAGGAGTGCAAGAACTCCCGGGCCATGACTATCTTCATTCGGGGGGGGGGGGCAACAAGATGGTGGGCATGTTTTTCCTTTTGTTCCTTATTTCTTTACTTGGGGATCGTTAAAGAAAGCAATTACACTTTTTCTTTTTGCCCCAATCAGATCATCGAGGAAGCCAAGCGTGCACTCCATAATGATCTGTGCGTGATCAGCAACTTGGCCAGAGACAACCGCGTCGTGTATGGAGGTGGAGCATCTGAGATTGTGTGTGCCCTGGGCGACGGCTGCGGATAAGGTCTTGCATCATGTTGCACATTAATTGTATCCTGATGCTGTTTTGGTATATTGTAATAAAGTGTTAAAGTCTAGTTTTGTTCATCCGGAGGCCCTACACCCTCTAACTTGTGTGCCAACCCTCTGTCCCTCAGTGTCCGTCTCTGGAGCAGTATGCCATTAGGGCCTACGCCGATGCTCTCGAGGTCATCCCTATGGCCCTGGCAGAGAACAGTGGGATGAACCCCATCCAGACCTTGACAGAGGTCCAAGCCTAGCAGGTCTCCGAGAACAAGCCCCACCTTGGCATCGACTGCATGCACGCTAACACCAATGGTAAGATAGCCGGTTCATTTGTCATTTTTTTACAATTGTGACTGCCAATTATAGACGAGACAAACTGGAACTAAATCCAAACTTGTTCCTCCACAGACATAAAGCAGCAACACGTGATTGAGACACTGATGGGCAAGAAGCAGCAGGTCTCTCTGGCCACTCAGGTGATTAACATCCTAAGCCCAGGTGAGGTTGAAGAATAAAGCCAGGCCCAGGGGTGTGATAAGGGGTGCGATAAGACTTGGCATATTTCTAAATCCCCCACAACCACTCCCCTGTTCTTAGATGCTCTAGAACTGTCTCTGGCACTTCCCGAGCACTATGTTCAAACTGTACTGCGTACCGCTAATTATCATTTGGTATGAAATACTGTTTTCGCTCAGAGAGCACATGGCACACAATTAAACCAGTCTAGCAAAGTGAATTTTAATGTGCTTATATTATGGAATTCATCTGCCATGCATCACAAATCCTGGAACAGACATAATCATTTGTCTGTACATTGTTGATATATATTAGGAAATCTCTTATATGAGCTAATTGTGCTTTTAAGCCTGATCATGTAGCATGTATTTTCAGCATCCTTACTGTCAAGTCTCAAAGCAGCATGTATTGGCCATTTGCTGATATCTTAAAGGTGATATATTATGAAAAAAACACTTTTACTGGGATTTTGGGTGTTTTTTGCCTAGATATTATATATATATATATATATATATATATATATATATATATATATATATATATATTATAAAGATATAGAGCTCTGGGAGTCCACAAACAGCAACTGTCACTTCCTCCATGCTGTGGTTCACTCTGACAGCTCATTGGTCAATGGGCAGCACCTCATTTGTATTAAAGCCACAGACGCCAGAAACAGCGCATTCTGAGGGGATGAAACAGAGGGGAATAGCGGTAGGCGAGATTGTTTTTCCTAAAAGCTATTTCCAGCAAACCGCTTCAACAACATGTTTTCTGGAACTCGTATACTATGTTTACTTGTTGGGAAAACACCATAATATGTCTCCTTTAAAAATTACCAGTTGTATACAATAATTTGGATTTACTTTGGGACTCTGACCTGGAATGGTCAAGGGAATTCAACTACATTGTGCAGTGAGAAAATATTGCTGGCCAACAGTGGGAAAGAAACACTGTTGAGTCTGGGTGGAGATGGAGTCCTTGGACACACACACACACACACACACACACACACACACACACACACACACACACACACACACACACACACACACACACACACACACACACACACACACACACACACACACACACACACACACACACACACACACCCCCCCCCTGGACTCAACGCCTTCTGGACTCCCTCCCCATCTCCGTCCCTCGTTACAGTACGGTATGCCGCGAGAGATGCGACGCGCCCGCTGGCTGCGTCCTCCCCCCGGTGTCTGAGCTGTGACACCTCCCCTCCCCACACCTTTCCCCCCTCCCACATGTGTTTGTGATGTTTTTAATGTCGCTTATGTGCTGAGGAGTTTTTTTTCCTAAATCCCTACACTGTGAGAAGCCTAGTTTGGGAATTAGCTTTTTTTTCCCCTCATTTTCCCTCGTTTTTCCTTTTCTTATCTAATTAAAAGGGAGCGCATGCGCCCCGACAGTCTCTCCATGCTGTCTCCCCACACTGTCTTTTTATGTTTCTTGGACGGGTTGCAACTGGTAATTTCGTTGCTCTGTACTTGTGACATGTGCAATGACAATAAAGTCTCTATCTAATTAAATGGATATTGGTGAAAACAAACCAATTCAACTGGTTCAAACATTCAGGCACTGAATGAGCAGGAGTGGTGTTGCGACACACTGCACATAATTGCCCTGAACTGCCACCACTTTGTGGCACAGGAACCAAGAGTTACCCCCAGCCTGGCCTGAAGAGTGATTGATACGCTGATGACTGCAAACAATTTACACAGTGATATCTTATTTTTGGTGCTAAAAAGTAATCTTGGTATAATGCTGGTATGGTGCAGCTGTGACCATGTATTCTCGTTTAAAAGCTTTAAAATTAGCTTTATATAAATAAGCTGTGATGAAGAGTCAAATCAAAATTATTAACCCACTAGAGGACCTTTTATTGCAGACAGGTAAAAAAACATTAACTCCATAAATACTACATACCAGACAGGATACAGTACAAGGCAGGATCAATTCATGTGAAGACAAATTACTGAGTGCAGAAAGGGCTTAGTGCAGTCATTTGTGCTAATTTCCAGGGAGTGCTGCCAAGAAGGCAGCATAACAAGTTTCACATAAAAAATACAATTTCACATTTTAAAGTATTTTTTTAAACATTTTACAGAACCATCACCGGCTGCAACAGCTCCACACACGAACAAAGTTCATCCCCCTGAACTGCTTTTTTGCCATGTTTGACTGTGCTGACAACAGTGACAAAACGCGGACACCGCAGGGACCCTCACCACTGGTGCTGACTCTGAGGCCCCACGTCGTGAGACGGACCCTGCAGCAGATCAACCCCAACAAAGCCACCAGACATGACAGAGTACCAGGGTGGGTTCCGAAGCACTGCGCAGGGTAGCTGACTACTGTGCTCACCAACCTGTTTAACACCTCCCTGATGCTGGCCTCCGTCCCCACATGTCTCAAGACAGCCACAATCATTCCTATCCCAAAATAATCAGCCATCTGGACCCTCAATGACTATCGGCCAGTGGCGCTGACACCGGTGGTGATGCAGTGCTTCAAACGTCTGGTACTGGGACACTTGAGGAACAGCATCCCCCCCTCCTTAGACCACCACCAATTTGCCTATAGGGCAAACAGGTTGACCGAGGACGCAGTTTCACTCGCCCTCCACTCCACCCTGACACACCTTGACCAGTTATGTGCGGATGCAACCCCACCCCCTCCATAAACTTGCCACCAAGCTGGACCACTTGGGCCTCAACACACACCTGAGCAGCTGGGTCCTGGAGTTTCTCACCGGCCGACTACAGACTGTGCGCATGGAGAGAAAGTAAAAGGGCTCCAAAAAAAATTGAAAAACTCATATGAAGTCCCTGTAGGCGATCTTAAAATGTGATAGTGGACTACCCAGGGACCCTGCAGACCCCACAGTGGGCTCAGGGCAGCAGCCTTTTGGGTAGTCCACAGTGGACTCAGGGCAGCAGGTAGTCCACAGTGGGCTCAGGGCAGCAGCTCTTGGGGTAGTCCACAGTGGGCTCAGAGCAGCAGCTCTTGGGGTAGTCCACAGTGGGCTCAGAGCAGCAGCTCTTGGGGTAGTCCACAGTGGGCTCAGAGCAGCAGCTCTTGGGGTAGTCCACAGTGGGCTCAGAGCAGCAGCTCTTGGGGTAGTCCACAGTGGGCTCAGAGCAGCAGCTCTTGGGGTAGTCCACAGTGGGCTCAGAGCAGCAGCTCTTGGGGTAGTCCCACAGTGGGCTCAGAGCAGCAGCTCTTTGGGGGTAGTCCACCAGTGGGGCTCAGGGCCAGCAGCTCTTGGGGTAGTCCACAGTGGGCTCAGAGCAGCAGCTCTTGGGGTAGTCCACAGTGGGCTCAGAGCAGCAGCTCTTGGGGTAGTCCACAGTGGGCTCAGAGCAGCAGCTCTTGGGGTAGTCCACAGTGGGCTCAGAGCAGCAGCTCTTGGGGTAGTCCACAGTGGGCTCAGAGCAGCAGCTCTTGGGGTAGTCCACAGTGGGCTCAGAGCAGCAGCTCTTGGGGTAGTCCACAGTGGGCTCAGAGCAGCAGCTCTTGGGGTAGTCCACAGTGGGCTCAGAGCAGCAGCAGCTCTTGGGGGTAGTCCACAGTGGGCTCAAGGGCAGCAGCTCTTGGGGTAGTCCACAGTGGGCTCAGAGCAGCAGCTCTTGGGGTAGTCCACAGTGGGCTCAGAGCAGCAGCTCTTGGGGTAGTCCACAGTGGGCTCAGGGCAGCAGCTCTTGGGGTAGTCCACAGTGGGCTCAGAGCAGCAGCTCTTGGGGTAGTCCACAGTGGGCTCAGAGCAGCAGCTCTTGGGGTAGTCCACAGTGGGCTCAGAGCAGCAGTCCACAGTGGGCTCAGGGCAGAAGCTGCTGTTGGGCTGGTCCGTGTGTTAATCATTTAGTCCAGCTCCCAATGGGCAAGGCAGCAACAACAGCAGAGGGATCCCAAAAACGACTTGAAGAACCGCTTGACTCTGCCCGGTTTCTTCTTTTTCTTTTGGGTGACATCTGAAAATGATGTCACCAAAACAGGACATTTATGTTTTAGTTTACAATACAAACATGAGTAGACTAAGGCTTTAGACTTCTGACAAACCTAGTGGCGGGATGTCTGCCATGGCTGGCTTGACCTCCACAGTGTCCGCCGCAACCCCAAAGGAAGCAGTAGGTTTGGATGCAGTGCTGTCAAATCAAAAATCAAGAGCGAAGATTTTTAGTATATTGTAATACCATCAACAAATCCTGATTTAAAAAAAAAAAAAAGGCAACAAATAAGTGCATGAGCCCCAGACCAAATGAATGTTGAAAGTATAACATTAGGAAGCAAATCAAAAGCGGATCTAGGAAGCATTGGAGAGCGAATGGCCGACCTACTCTTTGCCACTGTCTGTGTTGTCTACTGGGGCCTCCCTCTGTTCCTCTGACACAGAAGGTGTGTGGCTCCCAGGTAGAATGCAGGGCTGGACCGCACTGGGCTCAGTGCAGCTGCTGGTTGGCTGGACCTCAATGGGCTCAGTGCAGCTGCTGGTTGGCTGGACCTCAATGGGCTCAGTGCAGCTGCTGGTTGGCTGGACCTCAATGGGCTCAGTGCAGCTGCTGGTTGGCTGGCCCACAATGGGCTCAGTGCAGCTGCTGGTTGGCTGGACCTCAATGGGCTCAGTGCAGCTGCTGCAGGGCTGGACCACAATTGGCTCAGGGAAGCTTCTGCAGGGCTGGACCTCAATGGGCTCAGTCCAGCTTCTACAGGGCTCAACCACAATGGGCTCACGCCAGCTGTTGTGAGGCCGGACCGCAATGGGCTCAACACAGCTGCTGCAGGGCTTGACCATAGTGGTCTCAGGGATGTGGAGGAAGGCATGCCTCAGCAGTGCGCATGGTGTGATGCGCCGGTCACAATCCAGTTGGAGCATCCTCTTCAACAGGTCCGTGAATCTGGGCGGGATAGGTTGGTCTGGCTGATGTCCTGCCTTCAGGTTAAAAGTGAAATGATTTAGAAGATGGGACACAACATGGCTAGTGCATTTAAGTCTACAACGTGACTGGATCAACACCTACTTCGACAACCTCCTCCAGGGAGTTGAAAAAGGACGATCTGGGCCGGTCCTTCCTGGGCCGCATGCCCCTCGTACTCTTCAAATACTCCCGTTTTGTCTGGAAAATAGCCTCTGTTTTGGTTAAGTTCGAATGACCCTTAGATACTGTAATACAGGGGAAGAGATAGACACGTATAGTGATACCTTGAGTCTCCAGAGCGATCCTTTGGTGAAGCACAAAGGTGTTCTGATGCCTTGTTCCAGCATAGCATCCGGAAGCTCACCATGGGTCTGAATGATGTATGCCCACTGAAACAGAACAGAACACATCCTTCCTGTTAGCAATCAACCATTGGATTATGTTGGAGAATATTATTATTTCATATTTTTTTCCAATGATTCCCACAGACTCAGACTTGTAATTTCAACATTGTCTTAGTGTAAAGGGTTTTTGGTATTTTGACTTCGAAATACACTGTTAGACGTACCATATCATACTCTGTGTAGCCGGGATAAATGGGGCCTCCAATTAACAATTCCGCTGTCAGGCAACCCAGGGACCACATATCAGTCATAACTGTATATGGTAGACCCAGCATTAACTCTGGGGATCTGAAATTAAAGAAGATAGGAAATTGGAGCAACCATTCTAATTAGTAACCAATTGGAACCAACCAAGGCAGGATGTCTGTCAGTTACTCACCTGTACCAGAGGGTCCCGAAATTGTGGCCAATTTTAGCCTTGGACACATGGATCGATAAGCCGAAGTCGATGATTTTGACGTGAGTGCCCTGTCCTGTCATCATGACGTTTTCAGGCTTCAGGTCGCCATGAATGACCCCAAAGGAGCCAAGGTGGTAAAGGGCTGAGGCCAGCTGAAAATCAATATTTATGACAGTTACTAACCTCCCCTTATTATGGCTGCCAAGAGCCGAGGTGAAGGAGTGCAATCGGCCGATGGAGCATTCCCAAGCTTGACATGTTTATAGCATGTTCCATTTATGGTGAGATACAGGCTGTGAGCCAAGAGGAGGACTAGGGAGCACTGGTTAGCCGTGTAAGAGCGTACTGTAAGTACAGAAAAATGTATATGTAAGGTTCTTAATTAGAAAGGCCACCATGTGGCGCTGTTTACCGTGATTCGAATATTATGTCCCTTGTGGGCCAGTTCGTGTGCGCCATCTTGTTTCATGTTTGACCCTAATGGTTCCAAGGTGAGTGTTTTAGTTTTGTTGCACAATCTATATTTTAAATATAAGTTATAATCACCCATCCGTTCAGTTTGTTTGGTCAATATGTTGCATAGGATGTTCTTTTACTTGTTGAGTGTTATATGTGATGTGTGTGTTTGGTCTCATATGATCTCTTACAATATGATTTTGTCTACTGCTTAATTTAATGTTTTCGTCCTTTTCTTCTTTTATTTGAAAGAGAAGGTTAGACCAACCTTACCTGTTCCACTATATCTCTTATCTGCATCAGAGGCAGAGTGTGGTCTGCTGTCTGCTCGGCGAAGTCCAAGAGAGACTGTTCCAGGAGCTCAAACACCAGACAGACGTGGGGACCGTGCTCGAAGACCCCCATCCATCTCACAATCCCACTGCTGTAAGGGCCAAGAACTCGGAGGAACCTCAGCATGACAAGCTGAGAATAAAGAGCAGGTTAAAAGGATATTTTACAAAGCGAAATCACATGAAGAACTACTACCAAAAAGTAACACACATTTAGAAAATGGGCATATTATTTTTAGCAATGTATATTTAAATAACATTATTTATGTGTTTTGTTGTACCTCTTGCCTAGCTGCAGCTAACAGCTCAGGGTGGTTTTTAATGATCTTAACAGCCACCTTTTCATTGGTGGCTGTACTGACACATCTGACCACCTTCCCAAAGCTTCCTTCCCCCAGGAAGTCTTCCACCAGGTAGGAGGAAGACTCTGTGGTTAGCAGGTCGCCTTTGGACACAGAGACTAATTGATATGGGGGAGGGAGGGAGGGAGGGAGGGAGGGAGCGAAGAGAGCGAGAGAGAGAGCGAGAGGGGGGGGGGGGGGAGAGAGGGCGAGAGAGAGAGAGAGAGAGGGGGGGGGAGAGAGAGGGAGAGGACAACAGTAATTAGAAAAGCCTATAGGCCTATTAGACTATACCCCCGAAGATCGGTTTGTAATTGTAAAGAAATCGTATTGTGTAATTGTAAAAATATAAAATTTAAATATAGCCTAGTTAGCTTCAAATATGATTATTTATTTTTTGTAGGCTCGGGCCTTTAAAAAAATGTGCATTAGTGTTGCACTACGAAAGCATTCCGTTTAACGTTACGGTTTAATCGCCAATTGATCATACCGGGATAACACAAAAAAAATGCAGTAGGGCCGAGCTCTCTTGAGTGGCCAACGACGTATGTCGCGACGTATAGGGAACCTATTTCAACGATTTGTGTCTTAGCAGCGCCCCAATCAGGTGAGAAAAAAGACACGCATGTTCAATATCGATACGAGCTCCCTGCTGTGAGGGTATATCCTCGTCATCCAGAAAGGATGCCACGTTTTGAAACAAATGTTATTTCGATTAATCTTTCTACAAGTGAAACTCGTATCGAGATTGAACTTTCTATGAACTGAAGGTGGCGGTGTTGAGCCGAAGCGCTCTCGGAAGACCCGAGGCGTTCACGGCGGTACACCAAAAATATGCTGAATTGCAGAGCAGGGAACTCACCGTCCATACTTCACTAGAAAAATGTCGAAAGTTGTTTTGCACAATATTTCTTTTTCAACAAAGCTGCTCTCTCTCTCTCGACTACACGCAATGTCAAATGCACAACACAAGATATCGCTTAGGAAACAAATTGTGACGTCATCAATGGAAATTGATCGTTCTAAATGCATGTTGAATAGTTGCTCTAGAGAGAGAGAGAGAGAGAGAGTGACATTTTTGAAAAGCACATTTTCATATGAAATCAACCTCCGAAGATTGGTTTGTAATTGTTGTAACGAAATTATAATGTGTAATTGTAGAAAAAATAAATAATTTGTAGGTTACATTTGGCCATTAACAAAATGTGCATTAGTGTCTCACTCCCGTTTTAAAATGTCCCGGCAATTTGAAAGCATTCCGTTTAACGTTACAGTTTAAACGCCAATTGACCAGGATAACACTAAAATGGTTTTAGGAGGTTCTTCCAAGGAACCTATTTCAATGATTTGTGTCTTAGCATTGCCCACATCCGGTAAGAAAAAGACCGCCATGTTCAATTTTGAGACGAGCTCCCTGATGTGAGGGTATATCTTCGTCATCCAGAAAGGATGCCAAATTTTGAAAGACAAATCATTTTCTTTAGATAAATCGTTCTACAACGGCAACTCGTATCAAAATTGAATCTGCGTCTTTCTCTGATCTGAAGGTGGCGGTGTTGAGCCGAAGCGCTCTCTGAATACCCGAAGCGTTCACAGCGGTAGGCCTACACCAAAAATATACTGATCTGCACAGAGCAGGGAACTCACCGTCCATATTCTCACTAGGAAAAAGTCGAAAGTTGTTTTGCACAATATCTCTCTTTTTGAAAACAAAGCTCTCTCTCTTGACTACATGCAATGTCAATGTCAATGCAATGTTTTCTCTGCACAACACAAGATATCGCTTAGGAAACAAATTGTGACGTCATCATTGGAAATTGATCGTTCTAAATGCATGTTGAATAGTTGCTATGATGTTATTAGGAATGTTTTAGTCACGTGACAAGAAAAATACCATCAATAGAAAAAACTTCCAACTGATGAACAAAAAGGCCCAGGCCCCATCATTCTCCCACAGTCTTGGATCTTGCAAGACATGCGATGTGAAATGTAAAATGTAATAAATTCTAATAGTGAATGAGCTATGGGGGTGATCATTAACTGTGTTTGTTTTCTGTCAGATGGACTTATTCTCAACTGTTTTATACATCATTGAATTGTGGGAGTCATGTGCATTCCAGACATTTTAAACCCCATGTATAATATAATTACCCATATTATGTACAAATGGATCATGGTTACACAAGTTCAAAAAGCGAATAATAATAAAAAATAATAAAGCATGTGAAAATACGTTTGCTGACAAGAAAATAAACACATTATCAACAATTCAAAATAACCAAAATGTTTGTCACCACCAATATTATCAGAGACTGAACGTCTCCAAACAGTCTCTGATTGAGTTATTGTGTTGTGTAATATTCATTTTGTATATATCTAACAAAGTCTTGGGACGTTTGTAATAACATGCTGTAAAGGGAATGCACTTGTAGTGGGACTGCATTGTAATTACAATGCAGTCCCACTACAAGTATCTCTATAGGCAATAAACGTATTATCCTTGCTTTAATAAAAAAACAAACAAAAAACAAATTCCCCATCCGAGCCGATAACAGGCTTACAACTCTCTTTCCACTCTCCTGTCTTTCCTCTGCAGCCACACCAATGTGTTATAAATTGGAATGCTACTTATCTCACGTCCGATCAGTTAATTGGCATCCAACTGGTTGAGTCATACAGTCAGGGCACATCCAACAGTCGAGGGGGGCACTTAGTCGCCACTAGATGGAGCCTGAGGGCAGGCATGGCAATCCTCTCCTTCCATGTTCTATTCCTAAATTGTTTTACTAAATTTCCACCACCATCACAAACAGTTAGGAGGTGCGTATTCATTGTCTGCACTAACAGACAATGGAAGTGGGCCTGACACACCTGGTCCAACACGAAATAGACCCTGGGGATGCACGGCCCATCAAGTCGCGCCCACGGCGCCTCCCCATGGCTCACCATGAGGCTGCAGACAGAGCGGTTGAAGAGATGCAAAGAGATGGCATTATTGAACCGTTGGACAGCCCCTGGGCCTCGGGAGTGGGGATGGTGTTGAAAAAGAGGAGCACCAAGATGAGAATCTATGTGGACTACAGACCGCTGAACAGTGTGACAAGGAAGGACTCGTATCCATGGATCGATGAGTCACTGGACTTGGTATCTGGCTCCTCCTGGTTCTCTTCACTCGACCTGCGAAGCGGATACTGGCAGGTGCCCCTCAGCCAGGCACCTGATACGTTTTGGTCACCATTTTACAAAATGGCCAAAGGGGGGAAGCAATACCAGATCAGGAAGCAGAGACGGTGATTGACGCTCTGGTAGAGGGCATGTTCAGCAGGTTCGGGTTGGCAGACACACATCTGCCCTTCTTCCTCATGGCCTACAGGTCCGTTGTTCAGTAGTCCACCTCATGCACTCCTGCCCTCCTCATGTTGGGGCGGGAGCTACGGACACAAGTGGAGGTGGCCTTTGGCAAGCCCCCCTGACACCCCTGCTGTTCCCCAGTACGCCAGGAGACTCCAGGATCGGATGGAGTCCGCCCATACTATATATATATAATACATATATATATATTATATATTATATATATAATATATATATATATAATATATATATATTTTTTACAATTCAAGTTAAATAAAGGTTTTATATGAATAAATGCATCAATTAATCTCAAACACGTAGGCGGTGGCCTAAAGGACAGCAAGTTTATATGTTGACTGTTTCCAATGTTGTGTTGGTCCATTTCTATAAGAATGATTTATTGCTTGTTTAACGAATACTACAGAACATAAGGAACTTTAAAAATAAAAATCTAAATATCGCAATATGATTATTTCCCCAAATCGTTCAGCCCTATGTGACACTCAGGAAGTTCTGTGGTAGTAAAACATAATGTTGACAAGTCATGTTTCAGAAGTGGAATGTACCGTTTATAAAATGTTTCCTTCATTGTTGCTGTTGATGTTTTCCTTCTTTTGATTTGGGGCCATGTCTCTGGAACAAAAAAAAAGAAATAGCAAGAAAAAAACAAATGTGTCATGTTTGTTCCAGGTCTGAACAGTATGTTGTTGTTGAGGCATAACCACAGACTAGTTCACCTATCTTACCCGTCCGACATTTCAGTATCATACAACCGCCACCAGGTAACGGACGGTCTCCCTTTGATCCCCGGCATGGAAGGTTAAAGGGTTAAAAGGGTTAGCTACGCACTGGAACTCCCACGTGAACTTAAGTGTTTTTAGATGTTTAGCACAAGAGTGAAAAAAACGTTATAGAAAGCAATCCATAGGATGACTATCAGTCGTTAACTTTGTTCATTCACAAACGTGCTCTAGTGCGTAGCTACTCTTTGATCGGGCTAAAGTACACACCTTGGGGGGAAAACGCTTCTCTATTTGCTCGTAGGAACCTTTATCTGCTTGGGACGAGAAAGCGCACCTGCTGCCAGTTTCTAGATTTATTTCTACTAACCTACTAACTTTTTTCCCTGGCTGTCACGCTTCGTACGAAGACGAAAGATCACATGTTTTTGGTTTGAAACTATGTTTCTTCTGCGTTTGCTTACCCTCCACAGACACAAGATAACACCCTTTGGCCAGACCACTGATGGAAACGACAAGTAAGACGGATTCCAAATGTTTGCTGTCTGTGTCATATTCAAAGCTTTTAAAAGTAAAAAAAGATGAGGCAGCAATAAAAAATGTTTTGTCTTTGTCTCCACTAGTAGGTGAACCATAAGAAGAATTAACAGAAGGAGCACAAGATCTAAAGCGCAATTCGATGTGATACACACAAAGTAATCTTATTTAAGAAAATTGGAAAATCATATGCTTGTATATATTTTAAAAAATACTATTTTAGATGTCATTTTTCAAAACTTGAACAGGTATATTTAATCACACAAACCTTTTTCTAATTTAAAATTTTACAACGGATGATGTGAACGATATATATATTTGAAATGTAGAGAAGTTGTTTCAAGTAAAGCAACCCTTAAAAAAAAACATGGGTGTTGTGTCTCCTGAGTTTCTCAATCCCGCGCCCACCACTTAACTGAACTATATCAACAGTTAAAAACTAGCCTTGAAACGTCCATTCATTCAGTTCAATACTTCTATATTCCCCCTCCCTCTCCGAAATAAGAAGGAAAAAGGAATTGAAGAGATGAGATGAGGAATTCTTTTAGTGATTGGTAATAAAGTCATTGTGTGAATATATTCTCAAATACAAAATCGAAGCATGTAATATTAGTGTCTTGGTGGTGAAGTGGTAAAACCTGAAGCTTCAAGGACAGGAGACAAAGGTTCAAATCCTGCACAAGTTGGTTGTTTTTCCAAATAATTCATTGTGGTGAAATATAATCTCAAATATAAAGTCTGACCATGTATAGCTAGTGTCTTGGTGGTGCAGTGGTAAGAGAGGCTGTCTAAAGTACTGGAACAGAAGAAAGCGTCAAGTCCTTATGTTGGTGGCTTTTCATAGTGTGAATGTAATGTCAAATATGACTTCCGGCCATCACAAAGCATCAGATCTGTGGTACATTGGAGAGAGCTCTCCGTAATCGGTGCTGAGGTTGTGCGTTCAAATCCTGGGAAGGTTGGTCACTATATATCTTTTTAATTATACGAGATCTAGGAATTCAAGTCAAATCTATCCTCCACTGCTATCGTAGAAGTGACTTGGTGGTGTAGCGGGGAGAGCTAGTGGTTATGATCACCGGAGTACCTGGTTCAAGTTCCCCACATGTCTTACCATATATTCTTTTGAATGAATAGAATTAAAAAAAAAAATAAATAGGGATGGGGGGAGGGATGATACTTTCATAATTACGTTACTTGTGCAAAAAAGTTGCAAGACCCTCTATGTTGTAACACCCCCCCCACCCCCTGTGAAGGGGGGGATGGGGGGGTTCTCCAGACACTTGGGGGTCCGTTTGGGGGACCCCCTTCATGGTGGCCATGTGAGCGGGGACTCGAACCTGAGTCGACAGAGTGTTCACCAACAGCCCTTAACCGCTGCACCACCAAGACGCCCGCTAGGATTTGCATGGAAGTTGTACTAGACTTTACAATTCACATGATATAAGAAATAAGAGTCAATCAGCAGTTCAGTTCCACTTCCCCATGGTTAATTGGTTGGTTAATTGGTTGGTTAATTGGCTGGTTAACTTAATTGGGTACTTATAATATCCAGGGAGGGTTAGGACTGCATTAGGTGTCATTATGGACATACTGTGGCAGGCTCTGTCGGTTCTCGAACCAATTTAATGAAACACATACGTGTGAGCAGGCTCGCATGGTCATTCTCGAAACCAGATTTTCAATTTGAAAACCACCAAAACACACAAGGATCACGTCAAAGCCAATTGGTCCATTTCTATAATCTAGGTATTTTACATCCAACAGGGGGGGTAAAAGCACTCACAAGCACACACGCCAAGCCTTAATTCTGTCAGTTTGTCCCGTGTCCAAAGGGATCATCCGCAAGAAGTGTCCTCTCATCCCAAGCAGTCCTATTATCTCTCTCTCCCCCCTCAACCCCTCTCACTCTCTCCTCCTCTCTCTCCTTCGTCCTCTCTCATCTCTCTCTGCTCTCTCTCTTCTCTCTCTCTCTCTCTGCTCTCCCTCTTCTACTCGCTCATCCTTCTCTCTCTCTCTCTCTCTCGCTCTCTCTCCATCTCTCTCTCTCTTGCTCTCTCTCTCTCTCTCTCTCTCTCTCTCATTGCCTGCTTAATGGAAAAGTGGATACAGTTTATGTCTATTAAATGATGGAGTGCTGCGGCCCGGTATACTCTGTTAGTGAAGATTAAGGTATCCCGCGTAGTCCAGAGGGACATGGCCAGGCATCGAGTCAAAGTCACCTGCAATACGTAAACGGAACTATAAATTAGAATGGGGAAAAGTGCACACAAAAGATGGAGAACGCGAGGCTAATATACATCATTGACACACCTCATTCCACACACTCAGGCATCAGTCCTGAGTTCAGCAGCTGGGTGGCATGTAAGCTTTTCTGTACATCAGTAGAGATATGGCTGAGGAAGACCCTAGATCAAGTGAGAAAACACATTAGTGGAATGCACAGAATAAGTATTCATTACCCCATTTGAGAATGTTATGCTTTGATTGTTCTCAGATGTCTTCACATGCAAAGAATCCCGAAAGGATGGAAATCTAAACCACAAAAGATTTTTAATTTTAAAGATCCAGTAAGTAATATTTACTTACTGTGGTTTCTCCTTGCTGATTAGCTGGCTTGCTGTGGCCGGAGCTGTTGTGAAAATTCAACAATATTAGTATAAACAACAGCCAGCACTATAATACAACATTTAAAGAAACAACATTAGCAGTAAAGGGAACAGCAGGGGAGATAGTGATAGCAATAGCAGCTGGATACACATGGGGGGACATATCTGAAGGTTATGATTGGAGGGACGAGGACAGTGTTTCTCACCAAACGGACGCGAGCGCCGTCAAAGGTAATACCAGGCCGCACGGTCTCGTTAGGAACTTGATGGTCGCCATGTAATGGCCGCCTGTCAGACTTCCGTAGTGGTTGATGCGAGCATAGAGCTCGTACTCACAATCCTGACGAAGGCAAAACAGGGCAAGAAGCAGGAAGGGTTGAGTGCAGAAAGGAAATGCCGTAGATCAACTAGTAATTAGTCAAAAGGTCTGGTTATGAAGACAGAGGCGGAAGATTTAGCAACACCATTCTGGGCTTTGATAACTTGAACTCTGTGTTTAAAAAGTTACCTTTCAGATAATTTTTAAAACAAGGTCGGTTGGGTCCTGTCTATTTGACTCTCTTGACAATAACGGCATAAAAAAAGACTTGACAAATAAATATTTACTAAAAAAGTGTGCGGTTGGAAATGATTGCGTTGTTGTGTACCTTTATGTGTGTAGCTTTTTATGAGGAACGTCGATAACAACAGGTGATCTTTCCGTAACGAATTCCGTAGGTAGTCCAACTGGAACCTCTTCAACTGCAGAGTGAGGATTTGAGGCAGGTGCTGCCAAGCGCACGCCTTCCCCGCAGGCATCACATCAAGAGGAGATGAGCTTGGTTGAATATTTGATTCTGATTGGGCAATTGCAGCTTTCTACAGCCTGTTATTTCTGAATACCGACCGCTGGTTTTTAATAACCGACCATTGTTGAGGACAGCTTTCCAATTGTAAAATCAAACGTTTTTCGAGCGGAATCATCATGTTTTCTTCTTTTTTTTGGTCAAATACTTATTGCTTTAGTAATTAGCTGTGTAATAAGCGGGATAATGTACTCAGTTCCAGCTAGTGTTGGGAACCAAGGTTTCCCCCTGGTAAACCAAACATATGATTTAAGATGAGTGAGGGATCATAAAAACAATACTCAAAATATTAGAACAGCAGTAAAGAGAATCAGATAACACAGTACCATGATCCAAACCAATGACAAAAAACGATTATTTATCGTTGGTATTTCACACATTTCGTCGATGGCTCACTCACTACGAATGGTTTCATCTTCTCGTGCTTGGCAGCGGCCGCAGTAAAATCGTGTGTCGTCCCCGTCAGGGTGTGGTTGGTGTGAAAACATCTTCAAAACGCCATTTCCTGCAAGCAGCCCGACGGGGTAAAACCATGGTTATTTCTAAAGCTCTACTTTTTCAAAAGGTTTTATTATTCTTCACATACTCATACAGGGTGTGCAGTGAAATGTTTCTGTGAGATACTATTTATGTGCTTAAAATATAAATAAAACACAATATATGTTTTGACAGAAATATATACAAAGAAGAAAGTTAATAGTATTAAGTTATTTGGTTATTGCAAGTATGTTGAGGTGAATTTGCAAGTAATATACATATGCACAAGTTGGTGGAAATGAAGAATATTAATTATAAACACAAATAGAATGAAACTAGTGTACAGGGAGATGTACAAATCATATTGTGCAATACGGCCAGGGTTACGTAGCTGGCCCACAGAGACGCTTCTATACCAGGTTGTTCGCTGAGTACAGACGGAGGCCCGGTCCGACAGGGATCGGGAGAGACCAGAACGGCTCGTCCGTCCTTTTTTTGGTCCGTACACCTTGCGGCATTTCATGCAACGCTTTCAGCGTCCCCTGAAAACATTCTGCACGCCAAAAGGGACATTTTTCATTCGTCAACAAATGAGTTAAGGAATTGCATTCTTACACTTTAAAATACATAGCAGTACTTTATTTAATGATTCTATTATTTTATTGTTGATGTTGTTGTGTATAATTTTGCTGTTTTGTTTGCTTTACTACGAAGTTGTCCGCTAGCCTTGTCCTAAGAATTTCTCACAGCCCAGTATGACCCTCTGGTTGCCACTGTACATTTGACCAATAAAAACACTTTTGGACTTTTTGACTTTTGCCGTAGACGTAGGTTGCCGGCCTCAGTGCTTCCCACCAGACCAGGTAACAAACGTCTGGTGCCCCCTGGACCGGTGGGTGGGATCGAGTGGTCACGGTGCCGTGGCGCTCTGTGTTTATTCTGCGGCGCTGCGCCACACATTGGTCTATGCATGGGAAACACTGGGCTTGTTTGGGTGTCGCCCACGGAGGGATCTGTGCGTTCAGTCGGCCTACCTTGGAAGCCTCAGAGGCTGGTTCCACACAGAATCTTCTGGAAATACTCGGCCAGCGTCTCGGCTAATTCCGTAAACTGTAAAGGCAGGGGTTTCCGTGAGCAGGGATTGTGCACCAGAATGCTTCACGAGACGTCTCAAGGTGGTTGCGGTACAGTTAAATTCTAAATCACGTGATACTGTACTGTATGTATATATACAGTGGGCAAAGAAGTATTTAGTCAGCCATCAATTGTGCAAGTTCTCCCACTTAAAAAGACGGTAAACCTAATCATAGGTAAACCTCAGCTATGCGAGACAAAATGAAAAAGAAAAATCCAGAAAATCACATTGTCTGATTTTTTAAGAATTTATTTGCAAATTATGGTTGGAAAAATAAGTATTTGGTCAACCTACAAAACAGCAAGATTTCTGGCTGTCACAGACCTGTAACTTTCTTTAAGAGGCTCCTCTTGTCACTCGGTTACCCTGTATTAATGGCACCTGTTTGAAACTCACTTATCAGTTTAAAAAAGACACCCTGGTGCACAACCTCAACAGTCACACTCCAAAACTCACACTATGGCCAAGAACAAAGGAGATGTCAGACAAGACACCAGAAAACACAATTTTAGACCTTGCAACAGGCGGGAAGTCTGAATCTGCAATAGGTAGCGCTTGGTGTGAAGGAAATCAACAGTGGGAGCAATTGTTAGGAAATGGAAGACATATACAATGCCACTGGATAATCTCCTCGATCTGGGGCTCCACGCAAGATCTCACCCAAATTTATCACAAGAAGACGGTGAACAAAAATCCAACCAGAACCACACGGGGAACCTAGTGAATGAACTCCAGAGAGCTGGGACCAAAGTAAACCAAAGGCTACCATCACTAACACACTACGCCGCCAGGGACTCAAATCCTGCAGTGCCAGACGTGGTCCCCTGCTAAAAGCCAGTGCATTTTCCGGGCACCGGTTTTGAAGTTAGCTGGAGAGACCATTTGGATGTTCCAGAAACCAGGACGGGAGAATGTCATATGGGTCAGAAATGAAACACAAATAGAACCTTTTGGTTAAAAACTCAAACTTGTCATGGTTTGGAGGAGAAGAGAAAAAATGCTGAGTTGCATCCAAAGAACACCATTACCTACAGTGAAGCATGGAGGTGGAAACAATCATGCTGGGGGGCGCTGTTTTTCTGCCTGCCAAGGGCACCAGGACGTCTGATCTGTGTGATGGAAAAGAGTGGAGTGGCCCATGTATCGTGAGATTTTGAGTGAAAAACCTCTCTCCATTCAGCAAGGGCATGAAGGAGTGAAACGTGGCTTGGGCTCTTTCAGCTGACAATGACCCAAACACACCACTCGGGGCAAACGAAGGAGTGAGCTTCTGTAGAGTGTTGTCAACGGGTCCTGGAGTGGCCTAGCCAGCTCCAGATCTCAACCCTCATAGAAAATCTTTGGAGGAGGTTTGAAAAGGTTTATTTTTTGCAGCGCATAGCGGCCCAAAAATCACTGCTCTAGTAGGAGATCTGAATGGAGGGGAATGGGCCAAAGGTACAAGCAGCAGTGTGTGAAAAACCTTCGTAAAAAGACTACAGAAAACGTTTGACCTCTGTCATTAACCAACAAAGGGCATGTAGAAAGTATGTGGAGTTATGACCCTTTGTTATTGACCAAAATTACTTATTTTTCCAGCCATCATTTGCAAATACAATTCTGTAAAAAATTAGACAATGCTGGTTTCTAGATGTTTCAGGTTTGTCCCTCTCGATAGCTGAGGTTATACCTATGGATGAAAATTACAGGCCTCTCTCATCTTATAAGTGGAGAACTTGCACAATTGGTGGCTGACTAAATACTTTTTTGCCCCACATACAGTATCTATGGTGAGCTCTAGAACAGCTGCAACCACCTTTACTACCGCAGCTAGAGCCCCTGCTACCATACCACTATGATTATAACTACCCAGCTTAGACGACTGCTTGCTACCACTTTGATTAGAACTACCCCAGCTAGAGCCACTGGTACGAGATCTACAGCAGCCTTCACCAACGCGACGGGACCAACCAATCCCCCTGTCCTGACCCCCAACAGCACGGTAGAACGTCTACCCGTAAGTATTTGCTTAAACGCAATTTACTTCAATAATATACAATTGACTGAACTTATAAATCAATCAAAATAGTATTAATTGAGTGAAGTAGGAGCACAAAAAGAAAATCAAAAATAAGACTAATAACCACGCTCTTATCGAAAACGGTTTGTGCTCTAATCAAGTTCCTTGCGTCCCGCTGTCATGAAAATACAGCAGCCCCATCTCAACGGCAGGGCTGCCGGCAGTTCCCTGCTTATTGTGCGGAGAGCCAGAGAGCTTGCTACCCATCAATGGCTGGATCCTTTCTTTTGTGGTAGCCAAACGGCTACTGCTGGACAGAATCTTTGAGTATTCAGCTCTCTGGAGAGCTCCGAAGGCTACATTAGGCTGCACTATTGTCAACCGACGGCTCGTGGTAAGAAAAAACTCAATTGCAGCTGTTAATTAAACAGGCCAATTTAAAGTCTACATATTTTGCCATTGCTTGATGTTCTGTGTTCTGTTCTCATATCAGAGAGGAGGGGGATTACCTTCATGTGGCCAACAAACAAAGGGACCTCTTGTAATTCATCGGTCTTTGAGCAGACCAAAGTGTAAGTTCAAGTTACTCTTGGCACCTTCGAAGTTCGATAACCCTAACCTTCCAATCAGAAACTGGCAATGCAAATGTTAAATATCCAATACATTGTCTGGATGTGCTGTTTAGGGTGAACGCCAAACTCGTGAAGGGTTCCCATCACGGGAACACAATCCCAGTGTAGGGCTACGTTTTTAAAGCCACGTTCCCCCCGACGCCACAGACCAGCAGGGTGGCAACGTCCTTTGCGGTAGCTGTTGTACCTTCTCGCCTTGGTAAGCCGTTCAAGTCCAATGCCATTACAAAGCTTCACACGCAACAGACTTTTAACAACACACATTCCCAAAACAACAGCGTACACGATCACTCCCTGCCAACGCTCTTATTACTCAACTGTTCTACACTGTGTTCTTAACCAGGCCAGGTGAAAGAATCACTAGCTGAGCTGCCTGCTAAACTTACAAGCTGAGGCCGCCGTAAACGATAAAGCTATGGGATTGCGCTAACATTTTGCTAGCTGCCCGCGCTTAATGTTTACTAATAGGCTGCCTGCTAAACCTAAGGAATATTCTGGTTGTGTGTCAAGCGTCATTACACACACAACACCACAACACACCAACACACCACACACACATCACACACCACACACACACACACCACACACACACACACACACACACACAACACACACACCACACACACACACACACACAACACACACCACCACACACACACACACACCACACACACACACACGTGTGCAACAGACCGGGCCCTCACAACGAGAGAAACAAAGGAACGAGAGAATGCCAAGAAATAAATAGAGCCTTAAATTGATTTCAACATGAAAACACAGCGAAAATGTTGGATTTGAGTGAAGAAAAGTGGCAAGCTATAACTTCGAGCAGGCTTCCCATTAACTCTGAGCAAGGCTACCAGCTAAACCCAAATTACGTTGCTGCTAAATCTTCTGTCACTCCAGGCTAGACTTCTAGCTAGGATGCTCACCTTATTACCTCTAGCTAGGCTGTCCCGTAAACTGCTGTAAGGCTATATCGCTACAGCGCCTAATCTGAATGTCCCTTTTTTTTTTTACCAGTTAATATATACCACAAATTGCCTTGGCCTAGCAAAAGCAGTTTTAATCTATTTTATGAAATAATCTTCATCTTTCCCTCTTCTTTGCCTCCTTTCAGCTTCTTACTCGGTCATCATAGCGACCATGACTGACCTTGATATAAACAGCTGGAACCTGTATAAAATTGGATAAAAATAATGTGGAAATAAATCATAGCATCAAATTATTTTTATTTGTGATGAACAAAGAGCTTCATTTCATTTAAGATTCATTTTTTGTACAATTAGTAATGCCTCAAACGTTCATTTAATCAAAGGATTCATATACAGCCCCCATGACGGCTGCACTGAACGTTGGCCTTAAAGAGAGGAAGCTATTTTATATTTTCTAACAATTGGTTTGTGGTTGTTTCGACACATCTATGACTCTAGTATGGTGTCCTCAGGAAAAAGATTTATCAGCACTGGAATCAATGTTGTCCACTCTTCTCTTCGTTGACATGAGCTCACTGGATGCAGAACAATTTACTGGCTTAAATTGCTGAATGGAAACTACGTTGATTGTTATTATCTAAGCACAGAGAAAGTTGAGTAACGTGATCACTGCTATTTTATCCTGCTCACACGGAATTAAACAGCATTCAAAATACTGGTTGTATCAGTTAATGCACTGTGTTGCGACTTCTAATATGTTTTGCTTTGTTATGTTATTGATTAAAAGTTTGAAACATTGTTCCTGCTTCTAAAAGCCTTGTGGTTGCTTGTAGGAACATGTTTAATGTCTTCCATTAATCCAAAATAAAAAGATAATAAAAATGATAGTTATGATATTATAGCTCTTAGTCTATGATTGTGGCGGAGCCGTCTAGGCTTCGCCTTATGGCTGTGTCGTGAAATTTCAACTATGCACCATGATCAACGTGGGCACCGCCCACATTTTCCAGGCACGTGATATTAAGGTGGCGCAAACGCCGCCCATCCTCCATGCTATTCTTTAGCATTTGGAGGTACGAGCTAGCAGTGGGGAAGGAAAAACTAGACGGCTTACGCTTTCAATTCATAGGGCAAACTAGAGTTATAATAACCGATAAACTATCGTTCTATTTTCATGTTAGGCTACGCCGTCTAGGCTTCGTCTCA
>OLKM01000016.1:253959-281459 GCA_900291075.1 Melanogrammus aeglefinus
TAACTTTAATTGGGTACTATAATATCCAGGGAGGGTTTAGGACTGCATTAGGTGGTCATTATGCATACTGTGGCAGGCTCGTGGTTTCTCAATACCAAGTGTAATTGAAAAACCACAAACACAGGAGCAGGGCAAAGCCAATGGTCATTTTATTAAGCAGGTATTATTACATCCAGAGGGGAGGCACTGGAAAACTCCAGCACACAAGCCATTAATCTGTCAAATTTGTCCGTGGTCCAGGGGTCATCGCAAGAAGTGTCGCTTCATCCCAAGCAGTCCTTCTCTCTCTCTCTCTCTCTCTCTCTCTCTTTCTCCATCTCTCTCTCTCCTCTTCTACTCTCTCTCTCTCTCTCTCTCTCTCTATCTCTCTTCTCCTCTCTCTTCTCTCTCTCTCCTCTCTCTCTCTCTCTCTCCTGATCTCTCTTCTCTCTCTTCTCTCTCTCTCTCGCTCCATCTCCTCTCTCTCTCTCTCTCTCTCTCTCTCTCCCCCTCCCCCCCTTCACATAGGCTACTCATACAGGGTGTGAAGTGAAATGTTTGTGTGAGATACTCTGTATTTATGTGCTTAAAATATAAATAAAACACAATAGGCCTATATGGGGATCAATAAAGTCATTATCTATCTAGTATACTTCAGATTGATGTGGCAGTGGAAGAACCAGAGACGTCAGAGAACTCGATGCAGTCTTTTGTGATTCATAATATCGTCTGGAGGCGCACACAGCTTTTGGCTGTGATAATATGTATTATATAATATGCATTCTATGATATTATTTAGATATGGAGCTCCAGGACTGTAACGCAAGTTTTGTACACTATTTGGATCACCGTTCTGCTGTTGGTGTTATGGCGCATAACACGTCGGACTCTCGACTCGTAGAGGGGGTTATCTCAGCCATGGTTGAGAAGGAATTGGGGGAAAGGAACTTTGGATTTGACTCCCTGAAGTACATGAACCACGACATGGAGGAGAAAGCGATTGTTGCCCGCGATTGTCTCCCGCTTGAGCCCCGCTTCCCGCTGCCCGCTGCCGAGGGACCAGCGCCTCGGTTCTGCCCGCTGCAGGAGGCGGTGGTGCCTAAGCGCTGCCCACTGCCCATTGCCGAGGTCGATGGTACCTCGGCATGAGGCTCTGGCGGGAGACAATCGCGGTACACAATTGCACACAACAATCCGTTTCTCCTCCATGTTGTGGTTAAATCTACTTCAGATTAGTGTGGACGTGGAAGAACCAGAGACGTCATTTAACCCGACACAGTCGTTTGAGATTCATGATATCGTCTGGAGGCGTGTTTGAGGAAAGCTCAATCATGTGCGACTGACTGTGTTAGGGGCCCACTAATATCTATATTAAAGCATCCATAAAGTAGCATGCCATGGGACCTTTAAAAGACAAGTGAACACTTAATGAATGTAGGCCAAGCGCTGTGCACTTCACACTGGAGGCACACATGTGTCCACCCCCCCCGGCCCCCACCCTCAGCCATCACTCAGGTGAGCTGTAGCGGCCAGCAAACAGGATGCTCTTGCTGGGGTTGTGGCGGATGAAGAAAAGGAAGGGGTGGTCGGCGATGAATTGGGGGGGGTTAATCAGGGCGCTTCTAAAGCGAAATTCGATGAAGGTGCCAGCGGCGGCCTCGGTGCCCTCCTCGTTGACCTCAACAAAGGCCTTGTGGACCACCTTGGACAGCACCAGGTCGGATGACGAGCACATGCCTATCGGAGAGGAGGAGGTGTTGAGGGGGTGTGGAGCTCTCTAGCACACATCATGCGGGGGCTGTGGGAGTGGCGCTGAATGAGGTTATCATTCACGACTGTGTGTTCAGCAGCCCGGGCAGTGGCAGCCGTTATTGAGTTTTCAGGTTTTTTTTTTTACAAATCTGTAATGTAGTTAAATGTGTCTATTGTCGTATTTATTTATAAGTTATTCATATATATATATATATACATACAGTGCTAAGAGTATCAAGCAAATTGGATATTCCCTTTTTTTTTTATAGAAGGTAATATGGTCCCTTCCAATAATGTGTTTTTAAGATATATAATAGGATCACGCGAGGCTGTGTGGTCCCTACCAGAGAAGTCACTGAGGCCCGGGTTGAAGGCGTCCACCATGCCCATGCTGACCAGCAGGTCTTTCATGTCGTAGGTCTGCGTCATCTTGAATCGCGGCAGGCCCACATTGACTTCACTCTGGTCCATCATGTCTGGCCGGGTCCATTCCATGAAGGTCTCGTAGGTCAGCATCGCTTCCAGCTGAAGACAATTGGGGGTGGTGGTTGATTTGAATGTTAGCGTGTGGGGTCTGATTCCATTGCAAGTGAACCACCTGCTTTAGCTCGAATTCACTATGACCTAAAAAAAGATGATTGGCTCTCAGTTCGACGAGGAAGGGGAAGGGGGAGGGAGATGGTTTTCTCCGGGTAACGACATTACAGTTCACTGCCACTTTAATACTGGTCGTTATTTTTACTGCGTGTACCTCTCTGCACTGTTCCTACCTTCTCCAGGCCGGTTGTGCCGTCCTCAATTTCCATAGGGAGGCAGATCAGCATGCTGAGATCTTTGCCTTCATAGGGCAGCTCCAGGATCTGTACCAACACATTCAGAGTACGGTATTAATCACAAAGGGAACTGTTAAAAGCAATTTCTCAAGATAGAAAAATAGTAAGATATCATTTATTTGCATATATTTATTTATTTAAATAAAATATATGGAATCAGTGCCAAGTATGACATTGTAATTATTCTGAAACAAAGATGATTGCATTAGTTACAAATAATAAAGAATGAGCTTGATGCACCACTAACTTAGTTGACACATAATACACCAATGCTTAAATCGTAAAGTGGGAGGTCCCGGAACGCAGAGGGGGGTGGATCCAGTGACTTAGTACGGGGGTTAGAGGTAATGGAACAAAGAAAATACACTGCCGACTAGGGTTGTGCCGATGGACGATGTTATCGTCCATCGTGATGACGTACTGACATCACGATGGAGGGCCAGTGGGCCACCATCGTGATGGCACGACCCCCCCCCCCCCCCAGACACACACTAAACCTAATCTCTTATATAGTTAACCTAAATACAAAATTAAAAAAAATTAAAATTAAATTGAGAATATGACTGATGCATATGCATGCTATTTTAAATACGGCAGCCTTTGCCAGGGACGTGACGTGTTAGTCTTCCGTGATCTGATCGCATTTCTCGAACCGGGTTACACAGTGCCATCTCGCCAAACTATGACTGTGCGGCTGGAGAAAATGTAGAGCGAAGCAGTAGCCTCCCTCCGTGAGATTCTGTCCTTAGCGGAGAAAGCAGCCATCACCACCGATGCTTGAAAGCGTTACGGAGTCGTGCATGAACATGACTATTTTGCCGACTGGGTTGTGCAGAGTGCGATCCTGCAGACCCGCTCAATACCAGAGAGGCACACTGCGGGAAACATGAATTTTCGTTTCCAAATATTTATTTTTATTTAAACGAAAATATCTGTTTTAGTGTGTGTATGTTCAATTAAATGGTTTTATATCTTAAACAAAT
Organism: Melanogrammus aeglefinus; assembly: GCA_900291075.1. Taxonomy (NCBI): domain Eukaryota; kingdom Metazoa; phylum Chordata; class Actinopteri; order Gadiformes; family Gadidae; genus Melanogrammus; species Melanogrammus aeglefinus. The sequence continues at coordinate 257,507 of OLKM01000016.1, forward strand.
TCCATTACAAAGAGGATCGAGGCGCGCAGGATCGATATCCAAATTAAATTGATTCATTATTTGTAAATTGACATGAGATATTGTAAACGTTCACAATCCTGCTCTGTGATAGCCTATTTAATTTATCATAATTTCTATTAACTTGTGCGGGGTCAACACGCGTGTGGTCATGCATGGTATTGGTAACTGGTTTTTCCTCTCTGTTTGCTCCTCAGATGCAGCGGATTTTAAAAGTGTCGGGCGTGGTCAGTTGGCCCAGCTTTTCAGTGCGTCAACAGACTCTTTCAAATTACGTTAAATCTTAATAAACAACATGAAATTCTTGGGATTTGTTCTGTAAACGCATATTATAATTTTATTTTAAACATGTTTTTATTTTATTTATTTTTTTATGAGAGATACCAAAATAAGTACAGGGAGGCCAAAATTAAGCGGTGCCGGATCTTTTTCCGACAGGATCCAGTTCAAACTAACCACTGCTTAACACTAAATATTCGGCTGATAACCACTGATAGTTTGAATAGTACAATGCGGTTCCTTTACCTGGCAATTGGCCTCAGGGATGAAGGCAAGTGGGAACGTTGCTTTGTGGTGCATCATCTTCACCTTCTTCGTGTCATTCTGAGGGTAAAACAAAAGACAAGCAGGGTTATGCATTCATAATATATATTTATTATTTAGAATATTAATAATGATATAAGCTAATTGGGAGGTGGCTAGTGCATACATTTTTATTATGTACATTCAGCATATGTATTAAGAGATAACACATATTGCCATGCTCATGTATTTTTCCTCAATGGATTCTAGCTGCTATTTGAAAGCCTTGCATCCTCCATATGGGAATACAAAATTAGAATGAACTACAAACAAGTGAAAACAAATGGAAATGTTTGTTTTGTAGAGATAGCAAATGGTTGGGTTGTTGGACCAAAGAAAAACTGTACAGAAGTGATGTGTGTGTACTGTCCTCTGCTAATTTAATCTATAGTATGCGACCAAGGTAGCCTGGATCCTGCATTGCCATTAAAGGGAGTTTCTCCTCCTCTTTTGATTGATAAGGTTATAGTCCATAAGATCTAATCTAAGGTGTGGCTTGCCGTATTTCTCTTTCTAATCACAAGGATGATGACCGTTTGTTGGCCTGATTTGAATTTGATAATTCAAGAATGTGATGCATCAGCAGACTCAAGACACCTTTTTGGGGTGTGCTCTGTGTTGCAACACGGCCAAGCCCGGTTGAGGTCACACCCGTCTGTCACGCTGCAGTTCCTCTTTGTGTGGAAGTAAGGTGTGTCCTTCCCATTCATTATGGTGCGCTGTCAGCATATACATATACTGTATGTGGCAAGACTGGTCCTAACGCACACGATGACCACAGCCCTGAATTAAAAGAGACTGAGACTTTTAACAAAATGTGTCAAGCACGTGTTAGAAAAAGCAGCAATTGTATGTTTCTTAGAATATGTATGGAGATCAATTGTCTGTTCACCAAACATATTTATCCCCCTTTTCACGGACACCTGAAGCTTGTTATGCAAGGAAATATAAACCTAACCCTGTTCCACATCTCTCACTCAAATCACAACCGGACACTATAACGTTTCCCAGGCATGGAGGGCTGGCTGTTGCAAGTCGTAGCCTCCAATCTGCAACCATTAGGTTGAGTTGTGGTGGGTGTCAGTGCCAAGATGGCAGTGGTGAACTGGCCCACCCTTGGCTCCGGTCTTGCAGCGCTACCTTGTTCAGTTTGAAGGCAGTCTCCTTGGTGGCTTCCTCCTTGAACTGCTTGTCCCACTTTCCCTTGAAGTAGATGGCGTTGACCAGCACCAACGTCGTCAGCGAGTCAACCACACCAGGTACCAACAGGTCCTTGATTTTATCTAGGTGAACAAAGACAAAGAATCAAAAGAAGGAAAGAAAATGCAGCATTTTGGTGGAAACTTCCAATTGAATGTGTAAGGTCGCAATGTGTAAGAATTAACCCCCCCCCAGTGAGTATATGGGGACTTTGAGAATGCTAAAACTAAATGACAGGGTTCTGTCCACTCAATGGATGGGAAACTGAGTGTTAGGGTTAACCCTAACCCTTTTAAACCAAGAGAGAGGTATAAGTTGGCCAGAATTTAAATAATTTATTTTATATCATGTATAACATAATACCATTATTGAAACCACTATTAATAACATTGTCTGGGTAGCTTTAAGATACCAACTAGTTGAAATGTAACACATTGCGACTTCAAGATAACACAATAAGAGACATAAGTACTACTCGCACACATGCACAATGTATATGCGCCTGTTTTCATATGTGTGTTTGTGTCCCACCTTGTGTCTGTTTCTCCACCCAGGTGTTTATCTCCACCCTGGCCTCCTCTGCCTTGGCTTGGAAGTCCACAGACTGGAGGTCTGCCTGGTAGTACTTCCTGGTTTCATCCAGGAACTCCTGGAAACATTCAACCAATCCCCCACATGTAGCTTTACACAATCATTTACATAATACCTATAACTGGAGGATAAATAGGTCCAGGTCATGTTTGGAAAGTCACACGATGAGATGATGAGGCACTTTTTATTTGCATTAACGTATTCATGCGATCATTCATCAATGATGCAATTAGTGCTGGGCAACAATTAAATATGATCATTGATCGTCTTTGAGTTGTGTACCCAGTTTTTTTGAGTGTTAACTTATTACGAGTAGAAATGAGTAGTAAAAATAAAAACCTATCCTACCTATAATACCTACCATACCTTGAATTACTGTACAGAAAAGAAGAATAAAACTGCATCTTTGAAATGTAAACCTCACCTGAACAAACTGGTAAGTCTTCTCTCCATACAGCCTGTTGGCCAGACTGAGGGAGTACAGCGCGTCTGGCTTGTTCAGCTCGCTCAGCAGATTGGAGAAGCTGGCGTTGATGTCCTCCTCGCCCTTCTTATGTTGCAGCGCCTACATCGTACAGAGTATGCGTATGGGGAGGGGAGGGGAGGGGAGGGAGGGGGAGAAACACAACGTAAGACCACTGTCTGAGAGAGGAGAGGTTGCGTGAGAGATTGCCGCTTCCCCTGTCCACCAGAAAGATGATGTACAGCCGCGTTCCGCCACCCGAATGCTCACACAAAACAGACTAGAACGTAGTAAGTAGCAGCAAGAAATGTAATGCTACTGCCATTGACTTTGATAGAGCCCACATAGGCAAGGCAGAGTCAAACATTTGCTAGCCTTAAGGAAAATGACAGAGAGGGAAATTGTAGAAATATGTAAAAGTTATATTATTTAGCAGAGCTGAGGTGAGTTTGAAGTCTTCACCAGCTCAATCGGTCTAGCAATAACAACGATTGGCACTTCCAGTATTTTTCCTACAGAAACAGCAAGAAAGAAAATAAACAGTCAAACACAGCATACACACTCAACAAGTCCCACATTGGGAATGAAAGCATCCCATTAGTAAAGAGGCAGCCATGTTGCACAGCATCCCATCGCATCTCATAACATCCCAGAACTTCTCCACTGGCTCTCTGGCCTCTTGACCTGCAGCCCGTTCAAAAGACATGCGCACAAGGTCATAGCATTGCAACGGAAGAGAAGAAGGAGCCATGTTATTTCCCTGGGGATAATAACGTTTTTGTTGACTCCAAAAGACCCTGATTCAGCCACCTGTTAGTGTTACTTAAGCTAGCTACAACATGCAAAATGGCCCCGTTTGATAGGTTTTGGCTCCTGGTACCATCCTCTTGAGCAGAAACGGTGGCAGAAAGGTGGTGGGCACCCTCTGCTGCATCTGCATCTGTGCCAGTGCTGGAAGAGCCTGCTGCTGGGGTCCCTCTGCCTCGGAGAAGCAGAGCACCTGGGGGGGTTCGGCAGGGACTTGTGTTCACGAGGATGGCTGTGGAGGTCAGCTGTGTGCACACTGTGTGTGTGTGTGTGTGCGCGCGCCGTTGCTAGTGAGTATTTGCAAGCACACATGCATGTGGAAAAAAAAGAAACTACCCTGTCAATAGGCCGTGGTATGCTCAACCCTCAATGTTGGTGGACAGGTTAAGGACCAAGTAGGTCACTGGGTTTTACTCCATTCAACTCCTCGAAGAGGACTCCGGTGACTCAAAGCCCCTCCTTTTCATTCATCACATACCTTTCTCTGTCAGTCGATCTTTTCTTTTTTTACACATTTACATTAAGGCACACATGGCTTCTTTTACTACCGTCAACGGAAGATAAGGAGAGGCAAGCTCTTGAAAACAACCAACTAGAAAGAGAACACCTGTCCATACACCAAGGTCCAAGCCCATGGTTTTGCAAGACACCTTAGCTTAGTTAACAAGTTGACTTAACTGCATGAATACTACTTTAATGCGCTGCTAAACATGCTGCTTACGGTGAAGGGGGGGACCTCACTAACCACCAAGAGCTTGCATCACCTATAAACAGTAAAACTTAAATCCAATGGAAAACTGTTACTTACACAGTCATATTGTGAAAGAGCCGAAAAGAGGGATGGGCAAATGTGTGTGTGTGTGTGTGTGTGTGTGTGTGTGTGTGTGTGTGTGTGTGTGTGTGTGTGTGTGTGTGTGTGTGTGTGTGTGTGTGTGTGTGTGTGTGTGTGTGTGTGTGTGTGTGTGTGTGTGTGTGTGTGCGCATGATTCATTTTTAAAAAGGGCAGGTCATGAGATCATGAGACAGGTGAGATCATGAGCAGGATACGTAACCTTCAGTGGTAACACTGAAGGTTACGCATTGGTTCACTTTGATAACACATTGATAGTATCCTAAAACGAGGATTTCTAAAATAATGGTCCCAACCTAAAAAGGGAAATATGATGCATATCATTTCATTTATTTCTCTATACTTTGTTATTTCTGTATACTATTAGGCCTACTCCAACAAGAATCTTGTGATATGCCTTTACCAACTTAATAACACTTAACCTATGCAACATAACATTACACTATAACCCATACAATTTACTGTGTAATTGGTTAGATGTGAACTCAACATCATTTCCCCAAATACATTCACTTCAAATGGTGCATAAAAAATAATCACTGCTACACACTTTCACATATTAGGTGTGCGTGCGTGTATACCTCTGAGATCTGTGTGGAGGTGTTCCCCCGTGCACCCAGCAGCACCATGGCCAGGGCCGAAGAGATGCTGAGGGGAGAGTAGAAGACATTGCCAGACTTGTTTCCCTCCGTGATCTTTTTGAACAACGCCAGGGTGAAGGTGGTGTTGGCCTCGGTCAAAGGGGTTGAGGATGCCATTGTGTCTGGTACAAAGAAAGAAACGTGAAAGAATAATGAAACACGAACTGTGTTGTATCCATTATGTCCGGAATTCACAAAATGCCCTGTCGGTCAAACATGAAAGAGGAGAGGAACACAAGAAAAAACACATAGGCCTACAAGTGAACAGTGCGAAGTTGTCCTTAATACCACCATTTACATAGACCTTGTGACAAACGTACAGCAGCCATTACAATTTGCGACATTGCAAAGTAAATGTTTAGAACTCCTATTACTTTATCATGACAGGAAGTGCTACCTATTCTAATTGAACGTTGTTTGTCATGTATCCAAACTGCGACACTTACTTTACACAATCCTAATAAAACATAATAAATCGACCTATATATCTAGGCTACCTATAAATATATAACACTAACTTAAAAAGAGTTAAAGGCATTAGAGTTAGTCTTTCAACGTCATATAAACTACTTACGTAGTATGTTCCTGTCTTCACAAGTGATCAGAAGAGTCTTTAGAGAAGAGTCTTTATAGATAATGTCGATAGTAGGCCTATTCGGAAACGCCCACAAACTTTTTTTCTCAAGCCGATGCAATCTTTGACCAACGCCATCAACGACCAACGCCAACGAACATGTCAGGAGTATTTCCTGAATTGTCAGTGGGTTTCGAGTTCTACGGCCAGCCGATATGAATAAATACATCGTTATTACCTACGTAGGTTTAAATAGCAATTGTCTGAAAGGATACTACACAATTCTTTATACTAGGACTATTCTATGTGTGCCAACTGCCTTCTTTTATTATATCCAAATACAATAGGCAGCTGTGCATCGTTTTACCTTTTACCATGTAGTGAGTGATTTGCAGCTAATCATGAAGGGAGCAGCAAACAAGAGTTGAAAAAACAGACAACCACTAATACAACTGGACGTCTATTCAGAATACAACAAGTCTAGTTTCTGAGTAGAGCATTGAATATAAAACATAGCCTAGATCATATCAATGAAACGTAGGTAATATATAAAATACAAATATTTATGCTTTTTGGAAAACTAGCAATTAGACATGTATTCGTATGCAAAGGCCAGCCCTAGGCAGCAATGCAAAGTCCTAAAAATTACAGAAAATTATGTGACCAGTGTATTTATACTTGAACTGGGAAAAAGTGTTGCTGTGATACTTACATTTATTACAACATCAATGATTACAATGTAAATATAAACTGGTGGGTCAATTCATAACATGATAATCCAGTCAACGATGAAAGGTAATGCAGGAGATCAGTAGTTAAAATTGTAAATGCATGATCAACAATGAAATACACGTGATGTTGAATTAGGTTTAAGGAGTGGATAGTGAATTTTGGACAACAATAGATTTGATGATGCCTTGAGGGTACTCGTCCCTGGAAATGATACTCCCTTCTTTGGAAATTTTAGTATGTCATGAGTCTCCTGCATTGTGATGATTCAAAAATTCTTGAGATACAAGTCATGTCAAAGAATGCAAAGAGATGGCACTGTAACAGCAAAAGCCTCAGATTATTGCAAAACATGTTAAAGCATTGGCCAGTGATGCAAAAAATATACACTAAACCAGTGATCCTCACTATTTTTTTGACAAGAGCCAACAAAAATTAACAACACCTCCTTGAACCGCCACCTTACCGTGGTGGAGGGGTTTGAGCACCCGAATGATCCTGCGAGCTATGTTGTCCGGGGCTTAATGCCCCTGGTAGGGTCTCCCAAGGCAAACAGGTCCTAGGTGACGGGTCAGACTAAGAGCGGTTCCAAAACCCCTCATGAGTAAAAATAAAATATCAAGGACGTGCACGTCGCCCGGATCGGCGTCACCGGGGCCCCACCCTGGAGCCAGGCCTGGGGTTGGGGCTCGCAGGCGAGCGCCTGGTGGCCGGGTCTTCGCCCACGGGACCCGGCCGGGCCCAGCCCGAAGGAGCGACGTGGGCCCGCCTTCCAGTAGGCCCACCACCCGCAGGAAGGACCATGAGGGGTCGGTGCGATGTGTTTTGGGTGGCAGCCGTGGGCGGGGGCCCCGGCGACCCAATCCCCGGACAACGACTCTGGCTTTAGGGACATGGAATGTCACCTCGCTGGGGGGGAAAGAGCCTGAGCTCGTGCGGGAGGCTGAGAGGTATCGACTAGAGATAGTCGGGCTCAACCTCCACGCACAGCCTGGGCTCTGGAACCCAACTCCTTGAGAGAGGCTGGACTCTCTTCCACTCTGGAGTTGCTCACGGTGAGAGGCGGCGAGCTGGTGTGGGCTTGCTCATAGCCCCCCAGCTCAGCCGCCATGTGTTGGAGTTCTCCCCACTGAACGAGAGGGTCGTTTCCCTGCGCCTTCGGGTCGGGGATAGGTCTCTCACTGTTGTCTCGGCCTACGGGCCGAACGGCAGTGCAGAATACCCGGCCTTCCTGGAGGCCCTGGGAGGGGTGCTGGAAAGTGCTCCAACCGGGGACTCCATCGTTCTGCTGGGGGACTTCAATGCCCACGTGGGCAGCGACAGTGTTACCTGGAGAGGTGTGATTGGGAGGAACGGCCTCCCCGATCTGCATCCGAGCGGTGTTTTGTTATTGGACTTCTGTGCTAGCCACAGTTTGTCCATAACGAACACCATGTTCAGGCATAAGGGTGTCCATCAGTGCACGTGGCACCAGGACACCCTAGGCCGGAGGTCAATGATCGACTTTGTAGTCGTGTCATCTGATCTCCGGCCGTATGTCTTGGACACTCAGGTGAAGAGAGGGGCTGAGCTGTCAACTGATCACCACCTGGTGGTGAGTTGGATCCTCTGGCAGGTAAGGAAGCTGGTCAGACTTGGCAGACCCAAGCGTATCGTGAGGGTCTGCTGGGAACGTCTGGCAGAATCCCCTGTCAGGGAGGTCTTCAACTCCCACCTCCGGGAGAGCTTTGACCAGATTCCGAGGGAAGCCGGAGACATTGAGTCTGAATGGACCATGTTCTCCACTTCCATTGTTGACGCGGCCGTCCGGAGCTGTGGCCGTAAGGTCTCCGGCGCTTGTCGCAGCGGTAATCCCCGAACCCGGTGGTGGACCCCGGAAGTAAGGGATGCTGTCAAGCTGAAGAAGGAGTCCTACCGAGCCTGGCTAGCTCGGGGGACTCCCGAGGCAGCTGACGGGTACCGGCAGGCCAAGCGGACGGCAGCCCGGGCGGTCACGGAAGCAAAAACTCGGGTCTGGGAAAAGTTCGGGGAGGCCATGGAGGAGGACTACCGGCCGGCCTCAAGGAAATTCTGGCAAACCATCCGACGCCTCAGGAGGGGGAAGCAGTGCTCCGCCAACACTGTTTACAGTGGAGGAGGGGAGCTGTTGACCTCGACTGGGGATATCGTCGGACGGTGGAAGGAATACTTCGAGGATCTCCTCAATCCCACTGGCACGCCTTCCGTCGAGGACGCAGAGGCTGAGGATTCAGAGGTTGATTCATTCATCACCCAAGCTGAAGTCACTGAGGTAGTCCGGAAGCTCCTCAGTGGCAAGGCACCGGGGGTGGATGAGATCCGCCCTGAGTACCTCAAGTCTCTGGATGTTGCAGGGCTGTCGTGGCTGACACGCCTCTGCCGCATCGCGTGGCAGTCGGGGACAGTGCCTCTGGATTGGCAGACCGGGGTGGTGGTCCCACTCTTCAAAAAGGGGGACCGGAGGGTGTGTTCCAACTACCGGGGGATCACACTCCTCAGCCTCCCGGGGAAAGTCTATTCCAGGGTGCTGGAGAGGAGAATTCGGCCGGTCGTTTTTTACTTTCACCTGCCGTTTCTCTGCTCATCCCCTCTCCGATGTCTTCCTGCTGATTTTTGTCCTCAGACTTATTTCCCTCATCCACTCCACTAGCAACACTGTCTGTCTGTTCGTCTGGTTTTTGAGTTCTTTTCTGTCCCTTTTTTATTAAAAACCGGTCCATTTCGTATTTCAGCTGGCAAGCGGAGCGTGCGCAGCGTGCGCAGCGTGCGGAGCGTGCGGAGCGTGCGCAGCGTGCGCAGCGTGCGGAGCGTGCGGAGCGTGCGGAGCTTACGTAGCCCCCCTTTAAATTCTGAGCGGTCACGTGTTGTAAACAATGCCACACGCTTGCGGGCTGCATTGCCAGGTTTGACAGGTTGACAATTCCCCCTTTAGGGATCATCATTAAGGCTTAATACTTTTAAATTCTCCTTCATTATTTGGGTGAACGGACAAGTATAATTCAGATGTTTGCGTTTTTGTAGTGCAGTGTTGTACGTTTATAAAGCACATTTGAAAAAATGTATTGGCTGTGTTACTACATAGGAAGCTACCATGCGAGCCGCCAATTATAGCCTGACGAGCCGCATGTGGCTTGCAAGCCGCGCAATGAGTAACGCTGCACTAAACAATACTTGGTAAATTTACATTACATTTACATGGTACATGGTAAATAATAAAATTAGATGTTTTGTGCAAAACTCCCCATAGACTATGGACCAATCTTGCACATGTATATTCAATTACTCAAGACAATTATATGGACCTACAGGTGTTTAATACATGCAAAGAAAATCTTCAAGTATAAAAAAATAAAAAAAAATAAAAAAAATTAATGCTCTATGATAAAGATAAATTTTGAATACATTATGCTTTATACACACAGGGGATACCATTGAATAAAAATTGCATGCGAGCAAAATTCTTTTGCTGCTTCGCTAATCCATACATTTCCAACAGTGTGCATGCGTTAGAGGGGAGCCAGGCAACAGATAGGCGATATTTGGCACAGAAGGCTTGCAGAACGAGCTACGTTACGTGTGTACGGATACCCTTCTAGAGCCAAGCTCTTAGGTGAGGGGACGTTCTGGCTTAGGGACCTTGCGGTAGGTACGGCACTTCTTAAGGTGCTGTTCATTGACTAGTGGCGAGTTCCCCCTGTAACCCTACCTCATCATGCACAATTAGACCGTCCCCACGGGAGCCGGAGTGGGGTTGGTGCTCCTGCTGTTGTTGGTGGGTGGGTTCAGGCCCATGGAGGTGAAAAGCCCACCAACTGAGCGGGGACTTCAGCTAACACACTCCAGGCCAGGGCCTCTGGGAGGGCCTGGATCAAGGAGGAGACATGACACATCGGGGGGTTGGATTTCACACACTGAAGACCAGAAATACATATTCAAAAACACTTAACAGCTACAGAGTAAATGGATGAACTTGAGGAAGCGGTGGCCGGTCTACATGCAGTGAATGAGTGAACGCTTTAGTCAAACAGCAGTCTAGTTTCAGCTTCCACTCTCTGGCTTTTCCCAAGTACCTGTGTTTGTCAATGCATGTATGCATGCATGCTTGACAATTTTCCCTTGCCTTTGCTTGACAATCAGACCTTGAATCAAAAATGTTGGTAGACAAGCCAGCATGTCACTGATATTTTAATGAAATCCTACAAGGCCTCGAACAGATACAAAAGAGAATAGATCAACAGGGCAAGGGTCTCTTTTCTACACAATGAAAGAAAGGCTTGATTCAACTAACAATCGGCCGGTGGTTACGAGCAAAGCACGATCCATGCGGTGACAACCTCAGACCTATCGTCTCCCCTACTTACATTCTGGAAGTCCCTGAAGGGGACAAACTGGACGATGTCCCGCATGGCCGCCTCTCCGGTCTGAGAGCGCAGCCGCCCGTTGTCCCCGTCCAGGAACTCCATGGAGCTGAAGTCGGCTCCGCCCACGCCGATGATGATGATGGACATGGGGAGGCGGGAGGCGTTGACGATGGCGTTGCGCGTCTGGTCCATGTCCGTGATCACGCTGTCGGTGATGATGAGCAGCACAAAGTATTGCTGCAAAGAGTTGGATTGTTAAAAGTTTTAATGCGTAACATTGCAAAAATCTCATCCAATTATGAATATATTCTACAAAAGAAAATTCATTTTTTGAAACCTAAAAGTCTCTTGCCTACCAACCATTGAGGGGCTCAATCTCACATTACAACTTCAATTTGAGTTATGAAAGCACAACGCATATAAACTTTGAATATAAACTACAATGATTAAAAGCTCAAGTGGGTTTCAGACATAAGCCTAACCAAAAGAACCCAAAGACAGTTAGACCTTTGCGGTCTACAGCGACGTGCTCACCGATGCGGTGGTCTGCTGGATGGCCTGTTTGGCGAAGCAGGCCACGTGGTTGATGACGGGGGAGAAGTTGGTAAGGGCCGTAGAGCTTCACCTGGGGCAGACACACACGGTAGGCCTCCACCACCCCACCCTACATAGGCACGGTTCAGGGGTACATCACCTCTTGGTTAGGGTAAACACATGGAACACTATGGAAGACCAAAATCTGCCCAAGCTTGTGTGTGGAAACCTAACGGAGCAGAAAGGGTTAAACGGGTTGGGGTTCAGAGGGAACTGGTGAGAAACCTGCAAAGAGGAAACAGCAAATGGTTTGAAAAGAGGAACCTTGTGTTAATATTAACTGAATTAACTGTCATGTAGCAACGCCAATGTGAGGTAAGTACTGACCTGCCATTAGGGAGGAACCTGAGCTCCAAATCACAAGGCAGAGAACATCTTGTCACTGAGCAGGAAACATTACAACACACGAGGTGAAATGCTGAGCGGAAACTGAGCTGTTTGAATGCAATAAATATTTGGAGACCTGTTTATATTTTAGCTATGTCAGACTTTTATTGTTGTCAATTATCTACCATATCCTCATACTACATTTGGGCTGTGTAGTGATTTCGGTGAAAGCACACAGGTCCTTTCAGTGTGTGTGTGTGTGTGTGTGTGTGTGTGTGTGTGTGTGTGTGTGTGTGTGTGTGTGTGTGTGTGTGTGTGTGTGTGTGTGTGTGTGTGTGTGTGTGTGTGTGTGTGTGTGTGTGTGTGTGTGTGTGTTCATAAGCATCCATCATGCAAAACAAAAACAGGTCAAGAGGATGGCTGTGCAGTTAAACAGTGTTCCAGCTTGTGCATTTTAAAGAAACACAATCCATGGTACAAAGGAAAATACAAGATCTATACAAACTATGTACATGCACACTAGCAACAGAATTTAAGGGCATTTGATGGCTTCAAGAATGCTACTGCATGAATACTACTTTAACGTGCTGTTAAGCATGATATTAAACAGCTTCGATATTTAAGGGCATCACCTATGAACAGTAAAACGTAAATCATTACGGAAATTGGTGGGATTCACAATCACAGCCATTGCCCTGCGATCTTCAGTACGGGTTTCAATCCGCACTAACAGTTAATCCCCCTTTCCCCCATTGTCCGTTCCATTTTGGAACATGGAGGGCTCGCCTATAATAAACATGTTTTATGTCGCTTGTTTTATTAAATTTCATTAATTAATTAAATCCACCAGAGGGCGCCCCCAACCCATTTGCCGCCCGAGTCAATCGCCTAGGTCGCCTATGCCGATCGCCGGCCCAGAGGCCATGTTCTACTGTAAACAATTCTTACCAGGAGCATTGGAGCGCAGTGGCTCGCAGCCCGTTTGCTACGTAGTCATGCATTGAACCAAACATACACGTGTCTAGCTTGTTCAAAATGTATATAATCTATATATTACAGCTTTTAATAGTGACATTAAGAACTTTTTGTTGGAATTCTTTGATTGTGGTTGTATTTGTTACATGAAGATTAGAATGCATGACTTCTATAAAAATGTATGTCAAGTGCAATGCACATAAACAACCAGTGGGTAGAGACATTCTCCTCTCGTCGGATCAATCTCACGTTACCCTCACAGATAATCGGTCAACTCTACCACATGTCGTGAACCTATTTTGGGGAGATAATAATTTGCCCCCGCGTGCGTGCGTGCATGCGTGCGTGCGTGTGTGTCGCCGTCATCTTTGGCCTAAAGGTATTAATGTTATGATTCACCGGGTTGTCCTCCAGCTAACAGGCTGCATGGTTTTCCCTAGTCCAGGTCTAATCCATTTACACGCTAACACACACACATAGGCTCTAGAAAAAATACAGACAGGGTTTATTCATAATATGCTCCAAATCTAAAATAAACCTGACACAATTATTCCTGCATTCACCAACTTTCTGTGTTCGTGTAATAGCTAGGCTAGGCCTACATCATGTAAATATATAGGCCTATATATATATAGGCTTATATATATCTAGGCCTAGGCCTATACATACAACTGAGAGAGGGAAAATTATATATATATATATATATATATATATATATATATATTATATATATATATATATATATATATATATATATATATATATATATATATATATATATATACGCACACGCAAAGTGAGTCAGATCAAAAAAGAGGAGCCAATTAGATCGGTCAAAACAATAGATAAAATTAGCAATAAGACAGCAATGCGACGCAAAACGACGCACAGCAACGCACAGCGACACAAACGACCGACAGCGACGCAAAGCTGTTCTACAAAAACAGACACCGATTGCTTGAGCCTTAAAAGAGCCAATTAGATCCTTCAAAACAATAAATAAAAAGAGCCTATCAGATTACAAAGGGTCTCCGTGCGAACTTAATTAGATGTCATGGGAATTGCAATGTCAAGTAGCCTATTAGGCCTACTTCCGACAACAATACACGGTCACGTTAGTTAATCTGAGAAAGTTTCTCGTTGTCACTTCTGGATAGCGGGATTAATTTCCTATGAAACCTAATGCAAGTTTGATTGATCATTTTCCCTCTCTCAGTTGTGCAGTGGAATAACCCTCCGGAGACCAGGGTTCAAATCCTGCAGATTTACTTTAATGGAAGCCTCTCATTCCACTCTGTGAATTGTTAAATCAAGTAGTCAAGTGAGCACTTTGGTCAGCAGATCATATCACTTAACCACTTACACACTAAAAAACATGTTTTTTTTTCAATTTGGAGAAAACTTCTTTCATTCTTTGGCGACCCTTTTGGTAATTGTTCTCATTGATTACATACGTTGTTGTTTTTACCACTAAGAGCCAGTTGGTAACATTCATAATGCGGCAAATAAAAGGTCTTTCGGCATTGGACCATAGTCGCAATCACCATTGTGTTGCCTCATTTTGCAATAGATTGAGATAGAGACCCTTACATGACAATCTTCGAGAACGCGACTTTCTGTTCACAAAACAACCAACGGGACTTGAACATGCGTCTCTGGCTTTCAGCTTTCCAACAGCTAGCCAACCATGGCACCAGGACATCATGAATTAACTATTCTAAAGTTATGTTTGACATTAAATTTACATTACTTAAAAGTAAAGAACAGTCCTCAATTAAAATGCAATCTAATAAATGTCCAACAATAAGAAAACAATTTAACTACATTAACATGATATCCAATAAATTGATTCATGTATCCCACTATACCTGTTTTTTATATCTGCCTATATAAAACATTCATATTGGGAATAATTTTAACATCTAATGATCAATTAATACTACAGTAAGAACACTAAAAATCACCACAGAGCTACATATAGGGACAAGTTTATCAAGAATATCGGGGAGTTATGAGAAAACAATTTGATTTGATCTTTTAATGTTATTATTATTTTTGTTAATTATCTGCCTAATATCCTTTGTGTTTTGCGGAGTTCCTTTAATATCTAATTATAAAAAAAATGCTACAGTAAAAACACCTGTCATGTTCGTTTCTCCCCTTTGGTGTTCCTGGTCAAATTTGACCGGCCTGTTTTAACTGCTCTTACATTAACAGAAGAAACATTGATCATCACCAAATTTCAATCAACTCCCTTTTAATCTTTAAACAATGTCTCAGACTGGTTTACATGAATAACTGCAGTGAATATACAAAGAATAGAGACAGAAATTATGTGTGCGTGTGGTAGTGCCGTGGTGGTGCCGTGGTGGTGGTGGATTTGTGGTTGTCTATCTGATGGATGAACACAATCAAGGGTCACTTATTAATCCCCTATGGCTGTCATTTCTGACCGGGAAAACCACCAGGTGTTACATTACAAAGTAAGTTTACTAAACCACTCAAAATTCAATGAAAGTGGTGATCAGCAATTGTAGCCTATAGGCCTATATATTTATGATTGATGGAAGTAGGAAATCGGAGATTTGACCCGAACACGAGGTTAACATCTATCTAATAAAAAAAACTGCACAGAATCGCTAGGCATGGTTAATTTTTTCTTTTATTATATTTCTGTTATGATTTTTTATGCATAGTAATGCATGCATATTGGCTAATACTTTAATCATAATTTAATCATTGCCGTTTTAAACAACTTTCGTGGAAAATCGGGTAGATTAGTTTACGTACGAGGTGCACTGGAATGCACTCTGAAGGCCCCGGCGGCGCAAAAGACCTTTACCGTACAATGGAATGAAGATGCGCAATATTCTTTTAAAAAATTGCGATGGCGTGACCGAGCTTCTCCGACGTGCAGATGGCGTGACCGCAGTTTCCGTTCTGGTGTGTAGTCGTACCTTCCCCTCCTCTAATGAGGCGTAACTCCGTTTGATTGGCTTGGTGTTATACAGCCCAAGTAAGCATAACGTCACAGCAGGTAAAATAAATGTTTTCGGTGGTTAGAGGTTCAATGAGGTAAAAAAACAGTAAAAGTAACGTTCAGCCAGATGTTTGCTCAAAAACTACGAATGAGTCCCACCTGGACCCCCTTTTCAATCGCTACCTCGTCTGCGCAAACGAAAGATTAGACCCTGTCGCTCTTGACCTCAAGTTACAGGAGCAGGAGTAAAGACAAAAGAGTCTCCAAAAATAGTCGTAGCCCTGATTGAAAGTTCACTAGGGGGAGGTGATCCCGGCATTTAAACACTGACCCCGCTCACTGATTTAAATCCCATCCACTCCAATCTCATTTAATTACCCATTAAGCTAACCGTCATCCTGTGCTGCGTAATTGTCACATACGGTTTAGCTACTGAGCTCATCCTCAGCCTGCTGCTTTTAACAACGCTGTCGCCTGGACGTAGAAGCGATAGGCCGGTCGTTATTTCCTCCGTTGGAGGACTGCAGGCTACTCGCCATAAGTGGTGTCAGAGCCTTCACTGTGTTGGGCTCGCGTTGCTCTACTCTAGAGCCACTGGAAGCGTTGGAAGCCGCTGATCAATAGTGGAGATGGCTGGCTGGGAGGGTTGGATGGTAGCCTACCGATGCCGCATGTAGACCGGATAGAAATGAATGGAGGCCTACGAGTTGGGTTCACCCTCGGTTCAGTTTGATGAGGCCGCCTACCCCCTTGCATATTAATCACAGATCACAACGATGGACTTTCTCTGCCCCTCCTTCAAAGATTAGCGATTTTGGAGGGTCTATGATATGTGGCACTTTATCTTGAGATCTATATTCCAGATACCTTCTCTGTTGTCAGGCTAAATGGTGGAATCACCTCTGATGACAGAAGGGAGAAATGCCTGGTTGATGCTTTATCGATGTAGTAATTGTGTCAAACCTAATCACTTCGTCCTCTCTCATATGGCAACTGTTATTATAAATACAGTGTACATAAGTCCTGGTCATGAGTGTGTCAAATACACATTCCAGAACATGAAGTAAGATGTTTTATAGGCCTATGCAGCTTTTCCAAGTTGACATTAAAGTCACAGGTCATAAGGTTTAGGTCAAAAGGAGGTTAGTTGTAAATATAATTCACAATTGGTGTCTCATCTCGCTCTATCGCTGTGTGTGTGTGTGTGTGTGTGTGTGTGTGTGTGTGTGTGTGTGTGTGTGTGTGTGTGTGTGTGTGTGTGTGTGTGTGTGTGTGTGTGTGTGTGTGTGTGTGTGTGTGTGTGTGTGTGTGTGTGTGTAGTCCCTTGACAGTGTACCGTCTGCCTAAGACAGCGGTGTGTGTGACGAATAGTAAGTTACCCCTGATCGTGTGAAGAAGCGACCCGTTTCTCCTTGGCTCCGGCGGGGATCCATTATTTATCAGGGGATACAAATCAGAAGGTTTGAGAGCACCGCGGGGCAGGTCGTCTCTATACGGCAGAGGCCACTTTAAACGCTGGTGCGTGGCGCGGAAGTAGAAGTTCTGCGGCGGTTAACATCGGAAGCGGCGCGTGATCGCCGCAAGCGATTTGGCTCGTCAGATCACTTAGTGATGAACGATACCGCCTTAACCCCCTGTTTCCCCACACACATAACTCATGTTGTATGTATGTAAGGTACCCATCTGTGATAATGGAAGCAATCGTGGAGAGAATTACGGTCACGCTATTGTCTCACCCCAACTGCGTGTCTCACCTCCCCCACCCTGCCTCTCCTGTTCACTTCCCCATCACCGACATTACAATTCATGAGAATGGAACGATGAGATGCTTTTTACAATTAGTATCATGTGATTTACCATGTTAATACAACTATTTTACACTAACAACACGAAGTCAGTGGGTCCATACCTGGACCCACAAACTTCATAATAGCAGGAGAATTTAAAAGACTTGAGTCCAGAAGTGCATATATAAAGAAGTATTTTTAATAGATGCAAAAACACGTAGAAACACTGCAATATGTACACTGTATTTACCATCTAGTCTCGTTATCAGCATTTATCAAAAAGCAAGCAAAGCCTTCAAAACCTTTTTTTTTTAAATACGAACTTCTGCCTCCGACAATAAATAGTAATCATTTTGACATTAATTGAAAAGCAACACGTTTCAAAGATAATAAGCAACCTGTCTGCGAAGGCTGGACTTTTTATTGAAACTCTCGCGATAGTGCAACTAAGAAACTACAATAGTAGCTTCACAGAACCGAGTTGATTTTTATGCATGCATGCATTCAGTATATTTGTGCAAAGTTCAACCATTTTGATATTTTTTTGTCTTACATTGCTTGCATAATTATGGGTACGGTTTCGATGTAATCATTCTGAATTAGAAACTAGTAAGTTAGAGAAAGAGAATCTTATTGTTTGCTTTTTAAAGACAATTTTGTGAAGGCAAGCACAGAGGTAATGTGTCGCCTTACATTAAGATGTGCTAATAAGAAGATCCCCTTGCCTACACAGCAGAAATAACCAGAAACAAGACTAAGGTATTCCAATCTTTGTCGACGAACATACAGGGTTTCCTTTTGTAAACTATTTCGGAAGGTTGGACGTCAGCAACCTGCAGTTTACTGTGATGGGCATGATGACGCATTGGCGTTTCACATGACCAACAAACAGGGACATTGTATTCCACAGAGCTCTTTGGCCTCTTTGAAAACAAGGTCAGATCCGCTGCAGGCCCTGACTTATCAAACAAAGGTGATACACATGCTTATTACCACGACAACTGTATACCTTCATATTAACCGACAATAACGTTTGACTCTTAACACTAAAATCCCCCAAACCTCAAAAAAGCCAGGTGTGAACAACACAAAGCACAAAAACCAAACGGGTGTCAACAGGACTTGTCACCATATCCAAAAAACAAAACAAAACAAAATGTATGCATCACTGTTTTTGATTGTCACAATGCTAGTCCCTGAAACCTTTAGTCCAATGAAAGATGATATCTCTCGGTGTAATAGCCTGGATGTCTTCATGACTTAAAAGGTAGTTTTTGTGTACTGCTGGTGCATGTGCATTATAACCCATGATAAATTGATTTACATTACCGTACATGTGTTTAGTTTCTTTCAGGGAAGGACCACGAGAATATCCACATGTGTCACAGCAAAGGTACTCATTTCCACTATGAAGGTAATAATGTTGCAGAAGTATTTTACCTGCGGATCAAATTTGTGTACCCTTGTCAAATCTAATGTGCAAGTTGAATTAAAAACTCTTATTATGAAACATGCTCTTGCATAAAAAGTACTATGTTTTAATATTGCAAATTAAATTTGCAAAGTCAAGTCTCAAAATGTTGTCTCTCTAATGACCAATTCGAGAGGCAACCAACAATTTTGACAGTGAAAGTTCCTCAAGAAAAAAAGGTTTACGCAGTATTCTTGTATACAATCGTGTAATTGTATCCAATTCAAAAAGGGTGAATTTGTTATGCAAGTAACACAATGAAACTCCTCACAATCCTATTCTACGAAAGAACAAACATCCCGTCTGCATGTACAATACTTCAGCAACACCATGCCCCTCACACACCTCTTGCTGCTCTTCACTGCATGTACACGTACGGGGTGGTTTTGAGGTGGCCTGCGTTCATGGCGCAGGGCATAACGTTCCGGGTGGCACCCATCATGGCCTGGCCCATGGCATGGCCGTTCTCCGACCACGGCGGTGAGTCCATGGGCTCCCGCTTGATGGAGTGGATGATGCCGTGACCCTTGAACTCGTAGCCGTTGTGTTTGCCATAGTCCTGCTGCATGAAGGCCTTGTGGGGCTCCATGGGAGCGCCCTGGTAGGCCTGGGCGTCAATGAGGTTCAGCGTCTGGCTGCTACAAAGGGGGTCCGGGTGCGGGCCCCGGTGGGGGCTGAACTGGCTGTTGCTGTTGTTGTTGTGGTTGTTGTTGTTGTTGTGCATGTGGCCGGGATCTTTGTTGTACTTCTGCAGCCGCCCGGGCGCGTTGACGCCGTTGACGGCGGCGTAGTTGTCGTAGTGACCGTGGTGGACGTACGGCGGGCTGATGGCGGCCTTCCCCCGCTGACACGGCGAGTACTGCTGGTCGTAGAAGTCCGCCTCGGATTTGAGCTGGACGCCGGTGTTGGGGTCGTACAGCGCGTTGCCGTAGCAACGCTCCATGAGGCCGGGGTCGCGGCAGGCCCAGGGCCGGCCGTAGGGGTCCAGGCCGTTCTCTGTGTCCGAGTCGTGCTCCACCTTGATGGGCGGCATCTCCGCCATCAGGTGCGCGTTGTAGCACTCGCCGTAGCTGCCCTCGCTCTTCACCAGGTCCACGCAGTACGTGTCCGGCTCGGTTGGGCTCTGGAGGTTGCCATAGAGACGGGAGACAAACACCTCACCGCCCCGGCCTCCGTTGCAGCTGGGGGGCTGGCGGTACGGCTTCCCGTAGTGGTTGGCCTTGTTCATCCTGTTAGAGGGGAGGTAGCCACCTCCCTGCCCCGCCCTGATGGCTCCGGAGTTGGGCCGCTGAGGCCACTCACCGCCCAGGCCTGGGCTGAGGCCTTTGTGGGGAGCCATTGAGGTCTTACAGTAGTTGAGGGGCTCGTCCTGGTTGTAGAAGCCCTCCGGCCGGTACTTGATGTTGTCCTTGGAGAGGGGGGTCCAGGGGGTGTGCTGGCCCCGCTGGGCATCATTCGGCGTGGAGCAAGGGAGCAAGAGAGGGTCACAGGCCTCACCCATCCCTCCGTTCCCTGAATGTCTCCTGAAAGGCTCCCCTCGCTCGCTGCGAGAGAGGAGGAACGCAATAGGATGGGGCAGGGAGAAACAAAGCAGATGGTTAGAAGACGAGGACAATGAGTTACCATCATGTCTTCCTAGCTTTAGAGTAGACTTACAGTGTATACATAAGTCAATTTATGAATTAGTCCAGATCGCCTGCTTTTCATTTTTGATTTGGCTAGGGTTACCCCCATTACGGGCAGAAATGATCTAACAAACGAATGAGCACGTGTTTCAGCATAGTTCACTGGAATCTATGAGACTTTACAAAAGTGACCTCACTCTTCCAGGACCTCTCATCTCATACTTCAACGTCCTGCCTAAGCATATGGTATCTCGTTAAAAATACTGTCCACCGATATAGAGGAGTCTAGCGTTGGGGTAGAGGACGAGGAATATTTTGAATCATGTAGTTTAAACTGTAATGTGATTTTATCTCATGGTTGAGTCTCATGGTTCTCAAACTAATGCAAGAGAAGCATGAGACTCAATCAATAACTTCATTATCTAAAAAACAATTCTAACTACCCCCCAATAATAGGCTCAATGTCTTAAAATGGCAAACTGTTCTTTTAAAAGATGAATGGCCTAAAAATGTTTTGCAACTGCAAGGAATTCTAACCAGAATTCCTTGTAGTTGCAAACATTCAGAAGAAAACTGTGTGTGCGTGCGTTTCCCGGCATAGCTGTAGGCGTGTTTGCTATTATGCACTTCTTGGCATCCTTTCGGCCATCTCCCAGTCTATGGTTCTCCTGTCTCGCTTTTGATCCAGCAAAGGCCTGAGGACCGGGTGGGCCATTCACCGTTGGGATCCCCGCATTACCAATCATAAAACCAGGACACTACTTATCGTACTGGTCTTTCAGGGTCTCAACTCACACAGCCCCACAAGGGCTCACAAACGTTTTTCGACGTACACTGAACAACTGGAATTGGAGTTCTACCTCAGAATGTGTGGATTTGTTATTTTAGAGAACGTCTGTTGTACCTATTGTAGATTATAATATATCTGCGTTGCAACGACGGATAAAATGAGTGTTCAACTGACAGGATGTACATTTCCATATTATTACAGTTAGGCTGATTTGTCACAGGGAATTCCCGGAGTCTGGAAATTATTTTTGCATAGCATCTGCATCGGATTATGATCGACATTCAAAGCTCCTGTTCTATATTCATGGCACTATGTCGACCGTCATTTCATAATATATTATATTTAGTTATGGGTAATTTGTAAACATGAACAACTTTGGGTTTGAGATGAATCAATCCAAAATAAATTACATTAAGCTTAGTGAAGATGAAGGTAATAATGGACTGAAGAAAGGTGCAACTTCACTTACAAATGACCTAGCTGAAACATAGTACTTTACCGTCAACATTAGGGTCCTATCCACAATCAACCTGTGCTAGGGCGACGGTGAGCACCGCCTTCCACTCTGCCAGTGTCACGCTCCGATCGGTGGGGCACGGGAAGGAGCTCGTACTAAGACTAGATGTTCCTCATGTGTGTGTGTGTGCTCCTCACCTTGGATCCATGCCTGGGAGGAACCCTGGGCCTCCTCTGCTCTTCCCCCTCAGCAGCAGGCTCTTCATCTTCATCTCTGTGATGGAGGGCATCAGCAGGGGCACGGCCACACAGAACAGGGCCAGCTGGGGCGGCAGCAGGGCCCCCGAGCCAGACTTCTTCTTCTGCCCCACGAGGAACTTCAGTCGTCCCTGGAACTGCATAGTCTGAGAGGGACGGGGGGAAACCTTTAGGGACGAGTCACCCGGCGGCTCAGGACCAAATAGTGGCTAGGTTGTGTTGTCATAATTATTGCATTTATTGGGGTTGTGTGTATGTGTACGTGGTGGGGGGGGGGGGGGGGGGGGGGGGGCTGGGTGTTGTGTGCATGTTTGTGTGTTTGTGTGGGTGTGTGAGTGGGGCAGGGGTTTTGTGTGTATGTGTGTGTGTGCCGGGATATCTGTGTGTGTGTGTGTGTGTGTGTGTGTGTGTGTGTGTGTGTGTGTGTGTGTGTGTGTGTGTGTGTGTGTGTGTGTGTGTGTGTGTGTGTGTGTGTGTGTGTGTGTGTGTGGTGTGTGTGGGGGGGGGGGGGGGGGGGGGGGTAAAAGTGGGGGTAAACACTCACCAGGAAGCCAGAGGTGCTGTCCAACAGGCAGCGCACCCGGGCAATGAAGCAACGGTTGAGGAAGGAGTTGAGCTCCGGGGGGATACTGCCTCCGTCAGGGGAGTGGAAGAGATTGCTCACCACATATTCCTCACCTGCTCCCCAGGAGATGAAGGAGGAGCAGGAGGAGGAGGAGGAGGAGGAGGACCAGATGAAGAAGAAGAGGCAACGAGGAGAAGAACAGAAGCTAATTTAGAATCGCGTGCGGAGGAAAGTGTATCTGGCATAAGAAATGAACGCTTTAAACGACAAACATATGGCAGTGGAATGACGGATGAAAAAAAACTCTCCGCTCTGAGTTGGAGAGACGCCCTACTTAGAAAATGATTGATAGCGCCCTTTAGAGGCCAACGCTGGTACGAATATATGAAGTTGGCAAAATCAGGACTTGGGTAATGCAGTATTACTTTTGGCCCGCGGGGGGTTTCTCAATTTAAGTGAAAAAATGTTAATGAAAATACTGTAATGATTTATGCCTCAAATACTGTTCAGCGTCAAACGTTACTCTTTGACAGATGACAGCGACTGCGTTCTCCCGAGCATGATCTCATCAGCGGAAAGTATTTCAAATTTGAGTGGCTAGAGAGACGGTAATCAGTCTTTAATTCGGACCCGATTCTAAATATTGACGTCACTTTGAGTTGGACCACCATTGGCTCAGAAGGCACAGGGAGTAAACCCACTGTGTCCTCAGTGCTGCACACCCACAGCAACTCAACCCAGGGCAGTGCTCCCCCCGCCCCCCCAACGCTCCCTTTCTGTCTCAGGCCTTTGTGACTCACCAGTCCCCGGTGGGAGCTGGTGCTCCTGGTGCGCCCCCTTGTGTTGTGGGGGACACATGGCCCAGTGCAGCTGGCGTTTGAACTCCTGGCGGTCGTCAATGTGGATGTAGTCAAACACATTCTGGTGCATCACGTCCGTCTGCAGAGAGACAACAGATGGTAAGTTGTCAGTAATCAGTCAGTCAGGTTATAGAGGTGATACATTTTCAATATACCATATTTCCCGTTCATTTTGTCATGTGTTTTGTATCAACATTGACATTAGCCCCTGCTATTCAGCACTAGAGAGAGGGAGAGGAAATGGGCGAGAGAGAGAGAGAGAGAGAGAGAGAGAGAGAGAGAGAGAGAGAGAGAGAAGAGAGAGAGAGAGAAGAGAGAGAGAGAGGAGAGAGAGAGAGAGAGAGAGAGAGAGAGAGAGAGAGAGAGAGAGAGCGAGCTTGCTGAGCTTCCTGTCCAAGGTTGGCACTGAGTAATCGCCCCCTACAGGAGAG
>OLKM01000016.1:288959-333914 GCA_900291075.1 Melanogrammus aeglefinus
TCCTTATGTTTGTTTAAGAGGACAAAATCATTCCATGTTTGCTGATAGGCCCCGGCGGGATGATGATTCCCCTAATCACTGAAGACACGTGAAGATGACAGACATGAACACGTTAAGGGTCTGCGACCCTCCAAAGTGTTTTTCCCAGTGTGACCTTTTCAAGACAAACCGTTCATGTCAGGCCCAAGTAGACAGCACACAACCAGGGTGGCATTGGGGTTAAGTAGACCCCCCCGCCCACACCCACCTCCCCCGTACCCTCCCTTTCTAAGCACCCCCCTAAGCCCTAAACTTGTGACATCACACGTCTTAGGCACCATATGGGCAGGCGGACAAAAGACACTAGAGTGTTGTGCGTGTCCACGACTGCATCAGGTCTATTGTGGTGCCGTGTCTTAACGAAACGTATCTACCCTCTGAACACCGAGACGTATAAATATATATAAACGGTACCAAGCTCGTGCTCGCAGCAGCCGTTCCTCGCACACTCCTTTCTTTCTGTTTCACGTTGTTGTCACGGTGGCTGCTTCGTGCCATACACACACAGACACACACGCAGACATGCAGACGCACACGCAGCCCCCCCCCCCCAAAAAAGAAGCACTCACGTGAAAACAAAAGGACTACACTGTTCAAGAAAGTAGGAAGTAAGTAGTAAATAAGTAAATACACGACACATGGGCTGCGTGTTGTCTCTCCAGAGCTCTCCCTGATGCCAGTGTGTGTTTGCATACAATTAGCCTACATAAGTATGTGGCGTGCGGAGTCACTCGCCATCACATGGCCTGGGAGCGCCTGTGACGTGTACATTGCATGTTGAAGGCATGTTTGCGTGCTCCCACCATGGAAATGCAATGTGTCTGTGTGTATGCGTGTGTGTGTGTGTGTGTGTGTGTGTGTGTGTGTGTGTGTGTGTGTGTGTGTGTGTGTGTGTGTGTGTGTGTGTGTGTGTGTGTGTGTGTGTGTGTGTGTGTGTTGGTGGGGCTATACATCCCCCCATCGTCAGATCAGCCTCTCTGTGATGTCACTCAGTGTGGCAGGCCCAGATTAGTCACGCACATGCATACACATGCATCAACGCACTAGAAAGATAGTGTGCATCTATCTGTCACCATCTATGTTTCTATCTTACTATCATCTTTCTACCTTTCATTAGCTATATCCATCACCATATATATTTCTATCTTTCTGGCCATCATCTATCTACCTTTGATTACCTATAACCTTCTATATATCTATCTTTCTATGTATCATCTATCTACCTTTGATTATCTATATCTATCACCATATGTTTCTATACTTCTATCTTACTATCATCTATCTGCAATGAATTGTCTATATCTATCACCATATATATTTCTATTATTATAATCAATCTAAATGGATTATCTCTATCCATGTTTCTATCTTTTCTATCATCTATGAAACTGTGATCATCCAGTCGGTAACCCCATTCTCCAGTCCTGATTTACTCAGATTTTACCTTGCTTCACCATCTTTAATCATCCCTTGGGCCCCCCCCCTTATCCTCCCCTTCCCCTGCAGAACAAGAGGGTGACAGATTCCGTGTCTGGCGACAGAACCCCTCCCTTCAACTTAGCTCCCCTTCCCCTGCAGAACAAGAGGGTGACAGATTCCGTGTCTGGCGACAGAACCCCTCCCTTCAACTTAGCGCTGGGCTGGTGACACGCGAGGCCTGTCTGGCCAGAACTCTGCTCCCCCCAACAACAGCTGCTGGCTCATTCTTCCGAGCAAATTAACCGTAGGGCCGTAGATAACACCTCACCTAAAAATACATGCACACACACAAACCCAGACAAACATAGGGGGGGGGGGGGGTAAGCCTAGGATTGCACTTTCAAAATAAATCTAAAGACTGGTTCTGCCGGTGGAAGAATGGGTCAGTGTGTTGACAGACCCGAGACAGTGCTCCACGAGTGCATGTATCCCCCCACTGTAGGACGAAGAAAACCAGCTCCCCACAGGCTTAAGGCTCAGTTATGATACCATGTTGACGCAACGCAATGACCGCGCAGACCCTTCGCCTTGACGCAAGGTTCCAATTTTTTGGGAGGCGCATGTCAGGCCCTTGCGGGGGACGTAATGGGTCCGTAAACCCCCTTGCGTTGCATCGACGTGGAACCATAACTAAGACTTTACTGTATGGCAGGACCTGCAGTCTCTCCTTCGCTCTCTCCCTCTCATACGCACATACACACAAAAATACAGTCTCCTCAATCACCAGAACTATCGGGCACGGGGTGGAAACCATGGCGGAGGGTAAAGGGATCTCACGGACTCCCTGGACGTCCTTCTGTCAGCGCCCGCCCTGTTTTCCTTTTCCCACTTACTTACGACGGGTGCTTGGAGAGGATGCGGTCCTCGGGAAAGACAAACAGATGGGATGATTGATTGTCTGGACGGGGCACTTTCTCTGCCAACAGGACGGCTTTCCTCAGTCGCTGGCCCTGACGCACGTCTCCCAGATTGGTTTTGCTTGACCGGCCCTCAATTATATTTCTTCCTCTCTCATAACCGCACACTTTATAGAATGAAAACAAAGTAGGTAATGGCGAGGTGCTAATGTGCGAGTGTGGCAAGGCCAGGATACGGCGATTAGTGAGGAAAATGAAATAATAACATTTGAATTGTGACAAGTACCAGGATGTCGTAGTCGACCCAAAACGAGCTGGGGTTTCGAGAGAACGATTTATTATTATTTCTTGTCGTTCCTCTGCCAAAGAGTTAGCAAAGTAGCAGACCCCCAGAGTTAAGAGAGAAGAGGACATCTTATCCGGTGCAAGAAGATGGCAAAGTCTTTCACCTGGTAGACAAAGGGTAAAAGTTCAGCGCAAACCGTAAACGGAAAAAAACCGTGCCACAACCGCATGGAGGGTGGCTGGTACCAGTTGTCGTCATAACCACCTCTGTATGCTCACATGCGACATAAAAAGAGGCACTGCTACCTGCAACCACCCACCCACCTGACCACATACACACCCAGACACACACGCACTCTAAACACAGACAAACAGTACTTTTGTTCTGCATACAACTTCTCTAAAGGTTTATAGGGGGCTGTTGGCGCGCCTGAATCAAAGTGGCCTTCCCTGCCTCTGGCTTCTAATTAATAAGCGGTCAGTGTGTGACGTCGTGTACCATTAAGATATGGATCACAAGGATTCCTACAGGTAGACAGCAGACACAGAGGTACGATGGATAGGTCTAACCATCTTTTTCCCTTAGCTAACAAAAAAAACCTTCAGCGAATGAAGGGCCTTTATGTTCATCACCTAAGGTGCTAACAGTTGTGATGGGTCAGATTTCTGCCTCGCAACGACCCACAGCTCTCGCAAACTATGCTGTGTCGTGCGCCTTAATACGCACCCGCACACGCCAGTCAGCTCCCGCCTCTATCTCCCCCCTTCACTGTCATCTCAGCAGGGTTGCGCCATATCTTTTTTGGGAGGATTTTGCGTGCACGTGCGGGGGCATGCGCACACCAATGCTTGCACGCTTGCACATGTGGTTTCCGAGGCTCTCTCACTCACAACCGCTTCCTCCAACCGCTAATAGCACAGAGGTAGCCGAGGATGTCGGGAGATAAGAGATAACTCTAACTATATTTATTGATGCATTTTTAAAGGCGACTTAACAATTGCAGGCCGGTTTTTGCCCTGCAGGGCATGTGGATGGAGGTGCGTTTGGTTAGGTGGATTGGTGTCTGGGTCCTAGGTGAAAGTCCCAATCACACCGACATCCATAGCAGTGGATGTGTGCATTGCCCATTGTGTGTGTACATCGTGTGTGTGTGTGTGTGTGTGTGTGTGTAGATGACAGTGGGTCTGTGTGACTGTGTGCAAAGTGTCCTGTGTGTGTGTGTGTCGTGTGTGTGTGTGTGTGTGTGTGTGTGTGTGTAGATGACAGCGGGGCTGTGACACACCGTGCAAAGCTCTCCTCCCCCCTCTCCCCCTCCCATAAGGCTTGCGTGAGGAGAAACAAACTATTTGGATGTGTGTCTGTGTGTGTGTGTGTGTGTGTGTGGGGGGGGTATCTGTGTTTGTGTGGAAATTTGATTGGCTTACATGCACCTACTTTGATTATTCGAGCAGCCCCCCTCCAAGCACCACCACCAATGTGACAACCGCATGCATACTCTATCAGGAAATGCATAGCTGAGCTTTATATATATAAATATATACTGATATACCCATTATATATTTATAATTTTACATAGATACACACATTATATACACACTATATATCTATAACTATACATATATTTATATATGTATATATACATGTATGAATTTCCACATTATATATAAATGTATACACATATGTATACATTTATATGTATACATTATACATATCTATGGAGAAAGAAACACAGAGAGAAACTGAGAATTCTCGAGCCACACTGAAAAATAGAACAAAACAGACAAAAGCTACGTACAGTCAGAGACAGAGAAAAAAAAAGATTGGAGAAGGAGAGAGAGAAAGATTAAGAGAGAGAGAGAGAGAGAGAGAGAGAGAGAGAGAGAGAGAGAGAGAGAGAGAGAGAGAGAGAGAGAGAGAGAGAGAGAGAGAGAGAGGGAGAGAGAGAGAGGGGGGGAGAGAGAGGAGAGAGAGGGGAGAGGAGAGAGAGAGAGAGAGAGAGAGAGAGAGAGAGAGAGAGAGAGAGAGAGAGAGAGAGAGAGGGAGAGAGAGAGAGAGAGAGAGAGAGAGAGAGAGAGAGAGAGGAGAGAGAGAGAGAGAGAAGAGAGAGAGAGAGGCGAAAGAGAAGGAGGAGAGAGAGAGAGAGAGAGAGAGAGAAAGATTAGAGAAAGAGAGAGAGAGAGAGAGAGAGAGAGAGAGAGAGAGAGAGAGAGAGAGAGAGAGAGAGAGAGAGAGAGAGAGAGAGAGAGAGAGAGATAAAAAATAAAAACTAGTATGAAGTAACAGGGAGGGAGAGAGGGAGGGAGAGAGGGAGGGAGTGTGGGAGGGAGGAAGGGAGGGAGGGAGTGTGGGCAGGCTGCCATGGAGCGAGCGCAGGGAGCTGGCTGACCAAACGCTTGTTGTCACGCGAACTCACCGTCTGTCAATCTCCCCAAGCACCCGCCCCACCCCCACCCCCCCCCCCCCCCGCTTCCTGACAGGGCCCTGGCGGCCGGCCAAGGCCTTGCGTGCAAGCCGGCAAGCCACATTAGCCCATAAAGAATTTCATAATAGCAACAGCTGTTAAATATTGATGACTACTGGCAAGCGCTCAATGGCGCGCTGTGAAAGGTTAAGCCCGCAGTGTAATGGAAGCTAATACTTCATTATGCCACAGATCAAATGTCCGGATATCTTGCCCAGGGAACCCTGTAACCCTTTTCTTCTGAAGTTTCTGCTTCCACTTCTTTACTTTGCCAATGTAGCTCTTGAAGTCCGGACGGTGGGGGGGGGGGGGGGGGGGGGGGAAGGGAGAGAGTGGGAGGATACTTTTGGAGGGAGAAAGAGAAGGAGGAACAGTAAAAGGGGTTGAATAAAAAAAGGAATCTGCCGTTTTGTTTAGTTATTTTCCCCCCCGAGCCAACCCGTTTGATCAACTGGTCCTGCCCACCGCTTCAGTGGCTTTGATATAAAGTCATTACGCTGCCCTGCACACTGGGATCTCGCATCACTCTGGCTCCAATAGCGAGGTTGGACGACGTAGCCTCATACTCCGCACGCCACGCATTTCTGTTTGAATCCTGGAATACACCAGAAGTCAAATTAAGCAAATGAGTCAAAGATTCTAGTGTGTGTGTGTGTGTGTGTGTGTGTGTGTGTGTGTGTGTGTGTGTGTGTGTGTGTGTGTGTGTGTGTGTGTGTGTGGTGTGTGTGTGTGTGTTTGTGCGTTTGTGCGGGGGGGGGGATGGGGTTGGGGGGTTCGTCGGAAGAGAGAGATTCCTCATCTGGTGTTTCCAGCAGAAGAAAATAACCAAGACGACGTTCCCTCATGGCTCCAATCAAAACAAATGCGCTGGGTCAGAGCGGAGGGGAAAGAGGAAGTGGCAGACTGAAGTGGGAGCACGGCTCCACATGTACACTCCATGGCTTCCAGTTCTCTCTTTGGATTGGCGGGCGGCCGCGGGCCCCGGCTCTGCGTGCTGTACGGGCGGCCCCGTGTCTCCACGCAACACACCAGCCCCGGGACCAAACCGACGAGTTCTGAGGGCCCTGGCCCGTAGCGGGCCCAGGACTACTGTGTGCGCTGTACGTATCGCCCGCTCCCGTTCTTTTCCTCTGTTTGTGCAAGCGACACAAACAGGAATTGTAATTGCCTCTTTAAATAGACACTTCAAGAAAACTGTTCATGGATGTGTATTACAACCCTTTTTTTTATTTTGGGGGGTGAAACATTCAACATTGGGCTTATATTCACAACGGTGACAAATACCCTAAGAGTTATAGTTCAGGCACAAGTATGTCTGAGTGCAAATACATGTTGTCTATGTGGAAAATATGTCCCTATCCCTCTCTCACACACACACACACACACACACACACACACACACACACACACACACACACACACACACACACACACACACACACACACACACACACACACACACACACACACACACACACACACAGGCACACACACGCAGCAAACAGGCCCCGACCTCAGTAGAAAAGACTTTGTTGAGAGATGAACCGCTTACGCAAGGAAGCACATTTTAACCGGCCCAAATTACAGCAGGCATGTTCCCGTCTAACCAGAGAGCCACCTGTTTTTTGACTGATGCATGATAGCCAACAGATGGGGGGGGGGGGGGGGGAGTGGTGGGGGGGGGGGGGGGGGAGGGGAATGGAAGGGGGGGGGGGGGGGGGGGGGGGGGGGGGGGGAGGGGGGGAGAGGGAGAATGAAAGGAAAGAACAAAGGCCCCACTGAGACTCTCTGCCCGGTCAGATGGGGCGTGGCGCGAGGTCAACTGAGGACACACACATTTGGGAAATGGGAATATGACGGGTGTTACGGGTACCTTTGTTTGGTGACGACAACGCGCGCACACACACACACACACACACACACACACACACACACACACACACACACACACACACACACACACACACACACACACACACACACACACACACACACACACACACACAGGGGAACTCCATTGTTCGGCCAAGGCCTTGCTCGACTGTCAGGAAAGCGGGCCCACAGCTCACTTCCTCGTACTGCTAAATTTAAATCTCTAGAACTTCCTGAATGGAGATTTGTTTGGAATATGGTGACATAATGAATTTACTTACTGTGTGTGTGTGTGTGTGTGTGTGTGTGTGTGTGTGTGTGTGTGTGTGTGTGTGTGTGTGTGTGTGTGTGTGTGTGTGTGTGTGTATGTGTGTGTGTATGTGTGTGTGTATGTGTATGTGTATGTGTATGTGTATGTGTATGTGTATGTGTATGTGTATGTGTGTGTGGTCCAGCCAGGTGAATCCTATGGAGAATCAGTAAGCTGTTAAACACAGTTGTTGATGGTTAGACCAACATTGTGGCTTCAGCTGTCTTGTAATGATCTCCTGTCTTATCTATGTTTAGTTTAGCACCAGTTGATTATGCCCATGTTGCACTTCAGTGTTTATCAGTGTTGACTTTGGATGCCCACTTGTCAACCGTGGATTGTTTGCTTGTAAATGTGGATAAGGATCTGGGCATGTTGCTGCTCTTGGTGGGCGTCCAACTCGACTGCATTTGCAACGAGCCAAGAGACTCTAGCTAGAGCAAGTGAAGGGCATAAGGGACTGTCTGCAGTTCGTCTGTATGTGTTTGGGTTGTGTTGTTTTATTGGTGAGACGTTTAGAAAATGGATCAGAAGCACAGGTGACTCTGCGACAAAGTGCTGTGCGCTACGTCGAAACTTTGATCCATGTGGTGTTTCGGTAGCTTGTGCTGGGGTACACTGAACGGTAAGGAGGCGAACTCTGCCCAATAAAGTGTCGTTGGATAAAAAAACAACACACAGAGTAACCTCAGCGCACAACAGGAAAGCACCAGTGCTTGACTGAGTGAGGCTAATTAAAGTGTTGCAAATAGTTTGATCTTGATGTTGCCTGCATAATTATTTTGTGACTTGATGTTAGCCTTATGACTTTGATTTGGGGTAAGCTAATGAAGATAATGTTGATCCGGAGTCAAGGCGGCCTTTAGGGAAAGTCAAGCTCCAGGCTTGGAGTGCTCTGTAAAGATGAGATTCAGAATGAGCTGCCATTCACTTCCAATTAGCCAGTCCTTATGTATTACCCCAGTCTGCATTCACTCAGTCCTGTGCTTTTCAAAAAATAAACAACAAATGCTATATTTGTTTGCAAGTAAGGCCGTGACTCAAGTCAAACAACTCTGGGAATAATTATTAGTTCTCTTCCCCTGTATTTTGGTCTCGTCGCATTCCTGCACGAGAGGGGGAAAAAAATGTGAGTGATGGAGAGGGAGCATAAATTATTAGTTCTCTTCCCTTATATTTTGGTCTCGTCGCATTCCTGCACGGAGCGATGGAGAGGGGCAAAGATAAGATAGAGAGAGAGAGAGAGAGAGAGAGAGAGAGACAAGAGAGAGAGAGAGAGATAAGAGAGAGAGAGAGAGAGAGGAGAGAGAGAGAGCAGAAGAGAGAGAGAGAGAGAGAGAGAGAGAGAGAGAGAGAGAGAGAGAGAGAGAGAGAGAGAGAGAGAGAGAGAGAGAGAGAGAGAGAGAGAGAGAGAGAGAGAGAGAGAGAGAGAGAGAGAGAGAGAGAGAGAGAGAGAGAGAGAGAGAGCAAGAGAGAGAGAGAGAGAGAGAGAGAGAGAGAGAGAGAAGAGAGAGAGAGAGAGAGAGAGAGAGAGAGAGAGAGAGAGAGAGAGAGAGAGAGAGAGAGAGAGAATAAAGTAAGAAAAGAGAACAACAGTCAGAGAGGAGAGGGAAGGTGGAACCAGACAGTGAGCTCCACTTATGAACTTCAAAACACAACATGAGTTGCCCTGTCACTCCGTCGGCCAGCTAGTGTCCCTCAGGACAGCTGGGAATAACACCACCGGGGGAAATGTTCTCCCCTGGCCAGCCATTAGAACACAAAGCATTTGTTAAGAGAGAACCCTCAAATAGCACAGCCCTTTATATAAATACATAAACATATATATATATATATATATATGTATACAACCTCCCCACAAGTAATCACTTCAAGATTATGGGTCTGCTTGGGCCCATGGAGGAGGGTAACGATGGGCAGATGGTCTCTTGGGGTCAATCCACTGGGAGAGGCCCTGGAAAAGCTGCGCTAATGCTGCCGTAACACGCGAGGCTACGCACACGCTAGCTGGCGGTATGCAAATGCACCGACTTGGAATGCCCCGGAAACTGACATTCCCACTCACTGAACAACATCCAACCGGAACCCACGCAGGAAGCCCAGGACCTGTGTGACCCTTGACCTGCCACTGTTCTAATGATGGAGGTGCCAATCCAGTGAAGCATTGCATGCTAGCTACAATATATATATAACATAGATATATATATTTAATTTTTTTCCTCAAAAGAATTAACCTTATATTTGACTATAAAAACCCTTCGGGTGGCCTTTCAACGCACTCGCACACACCCAAACCCAGACACACACACACGCACACACACACACACACACGCACACACAACACACACACACACACACACACACACAACACACACACACACACACACACACACACACACACACACACAAACACACACACACACACACACACACACACACAAAGGCTGCGGCAAGTGTAATTAAATGCGTGTGGGGTGCTTAATGTGTCTGGGGGTGAGGGGGGATCAAGTGATCGTCGTGATGCACATCATGCTTTATGCATGAAGGCCTGGCGCTCGCCAGCTCAAGGCCTCCAGTGGTGTTATGTGTCTTGGCAGTCACACCTTGAGCGCTCGTAGGCTAGCGCTTCCTCCTGCCAAATTTGTGCAGTAGGTCGAGCCATGCAGGCATACAATGACTCGTATCTGTCGATCTGGATGTCCCTCCCTCTCCCCC
The DNA here is from genome assembly GCA_900291075.1 of Melanogrammus aeglefinus. Lineage (NCBI taxonomy): Eukaryota > Metazoa > Chordata > Actinopteri > Gadiformes > Gadidae > Melanogrammus > Melanogrammus aeglefinus. The sequence continues at coordinate 298,979 of OLKM01000016.1, forward strand.
CCTCTCTTTCTCCCTCACTGGCTCCATCACCATTAAGTAAGTGCTACACATCACGATTTAAATAACTGATAGCATTGTGCCCTCGATGCGAGCGCTTGACACAATCGGTTCCCTCTGCCCTCCGGCGATTACCCCCGGTCTGTTGTCAGGCAACACGATGAGCCCCTTAACAGTGCTTATTCATTAAGCCTTAAGCTAAGCCTACAGTGATCTAAGCGCTGCTACGTGCTTTCAGTTAAGCGGCACGCTACCTATAGGCCCGCCTTTTGTTGATGCATCTCCCAATGGCTTCTCCGCCTGAAGCATGGATTGCTGTTTTGGGGGGACTGTGATGCTGAGGACCGACCCAAATAATGCTCACGGATGGACAAGGGACAGGGAAGGGAATAAGAAGGGCGACGTCCCAAATTAGGTCCAAACCTGAGACAGACAAGGAGGTGGAGAAAAAGCCAAGGATTTAAATATTTTTTTGCCTGGCGTCTGTGTGTCGCGACTGTCCACTTTGCATCCTCCCATCGGCGGCCTGTCACATGCCGTGACCACGAGCCCCGCCCCTCGTGTTAACACCAAACCCTGCTCTCTAGCTTTCAGTCTCACTGTCTTTTCCCCCTTTTCCCAGACATATGGAGAGGGGGCTTTGGGGGATTGGTGTGTGTGTGTGTGTGTCTGTGTGTGTGTGTGTGTGCTTGTGCTTGCGTGCATGCATGTGTGTGCCTATGCATTGGTCGATGTGCGTCAGTGTACGTGCCTTTGTGTGCGGGTCGGTGGGTGTTGTGTGCGAGGGGGCCAGCGGGGGCAGACCGGAGATTGACAGGAAGCGACCGTGGGATCACGCAAGTTGGCTAAAAGCGCGGGGGGGGAAGTCAGGAGACAGAGTCACGCATGGCGGGACTTTAACCACGCAGCCACTTGCCCCTCTGTGCCCTGGCATCTGTCGCTGCTGTGACGCCAGCCTCACAGGGGTGTGTGGTGTGTGTGTGTGTGTGTGTGTGGTTATGTGTGTGTGTTTTCACCCGGTGGATTTCAGTTATTTTACTGAAGAGATTAGAGTGTGATTAGCGCCTTTCCCTCCCTTATTTCAACCTCTAGGGAGACAAATATTAACAGAAACTATAATATATTATGATACATGGTCATATATGATACGTTAGTTTGAGCACTTGTGTGTCTGCGTTTGTGCGTATGTGTGTGTTTGCCCCTGATCTCATTACAGGGCAGGTGCATCTAACTGTCCTGTTGCCACGCACGTGTGTATGATAGTGGGTCTGTGCGTCTGAATGCTATACATCACTGTTTTTACATGTTTGTTTAAATATGTGTGCGTGTGCATGTGGAAAAGAGAGAGACATTGTTTTATAGGTGTGCAGTGGGATGGATAGCCCGTGAGGCAGATGGACTCATAAGACTACAATCACACAAGAAACCAACTTACCAGGTTTCAATTGAAGGAACTACGTGATCTACGTGATCAACTTGATCTGCGTGATAGATTGTTTTTTATAAAGTGTATATAAACCCTTTTCCAAACAGCTTCCAAGGACGAGCTCCCAGATGGTTAGTTGGAAGGAGATGTGTCATTGAAAAGAAAGAACTTCCTGTTTCTCACTCCACAGGCTCATAGGAACAGGAAGTAGGATTATCACAGCTGTCCCTGGCTCATATAATGATTAAAGGAGCTTCTATTAGCATTTTTCCTCTTAGAAGACGGCCCCGCCCTTTAGCACTCCTTCCTGTTCTTTGCTTGTCAGGAAAAAATAATAATGAGGCTGAATTTCGAGCTAAATTATATAGTAAATAAATTGGAAATTATTCCAAGTACATATTGCAACAGTAATGGATTTATTCAAAATGTGACATTGGCCATGTTATTTCAGTTGCGGTGATTTATCCGGAAAGAACGACACTGCCAGTATCATACGATTTTCTGGGTTTGGGTTGCCGATGGAAACCGTAATAGGATGAAAGTTACATTCCACTGACTCACGCATCGCTGCTGTGGGAAGCAACACACGAGACCGTCATCATGGTCGGCTCCTTCAGAGAAAACCAAAGCCAGCATAACGTCCGGAGGAGAATGGTCTTCTTGGTCGCATGCTGCGTGCTGCACCAGCCCTAATGCGCGGCACGCTCTGCAAAAACAGATCCCGGCAATTACCGCCGCCGCACTAATGAACTACACGGAACCACCATCATGGCTCAGTCGTACCAAATTAAACTCTAATCCTCCTGCTCACTCTCTGAGCGAGCGAGAGAGAGAATGAGTGAAAGAGAGAGAGAGAGAGAGCGTGAAAGAGAGAGAGAGCGTGAAAGAGAGAGAGAGAGAGAGAGAGAGAGAGAGAGAGAGAGAGAGAGAGAGAGAGAGAGAGAGAGAGAGAGAGAGAGAGAGAGAGAGAGAGAGAGAGAGAGAGAGAGAGAGAGAGAGAGAGAGAACACACACAGACACACGCACACACACACACACACACACACACACACAGATAAAGCTCCCTGGAGCGGCAGCGTCCTGTGGGCCCAGGCACCATCACGGCTGGGCCCGGGCTTCGGCCAGCCAAGACTACGCATCCAGCGGCCTTCGTACGACAAAGTACTACTTCAGGCTGGTCTCGTCGGTCCTCAAAAACACATTGAGGTGCAGTGGTTTGATACGCAGTGACGGAGGTCGGCTTGGCTGCTGCCGCCATCTCTGGAGTCAATGTGATTTTAGGACTCTGATTGTTTAACCATCATTTTGACTTGGCACTGATATTCAGGCCCTGCGTGAGTTGTGTTTCTAAATCACACACTGCTAATGCCAACAGGGACAGGCTCTTGTTTAGGTCGGATCCATCTGTGGGGGGTCAAGGTTACCTGCGGTTCACCTGGTTGCTAGTTTGATCCCTTGAGGGAAAGGTGAGCAAAAGTAAGCTAGAAGCACAACTGCTGTTGTCGATGTCTAACATCACCATCGCTGGATGTAGATTTCATCTCTCTGTATTTCATCCTGTTGCACACCGTGTTGCACGATGACAACAGAGTGGAGGCCACTTGTCGTAGGGTATTACCCTGAGAAGAGCGGGGATGAATGAACAGTAGATGACCCTAATGAAAAGGGAATGGAGGCCTGAGTCCACGATTTATTTGCATTTTTGCTTTATTCATGACAGACATCAGTGAGAGTTAGGAGAGAGAGCGAGAGGGAGAGAGAGAGAGAGAGAGAGAGAGAGAGAGAGAGAGAGAGAAGAGAGGAGAGAGAGAGAGAGAGAGAGAGAGAGAGAGAGAGAGAGAGAGAGAGAGAGAGAGGAGAGAGAGAGAGAGAGAGAGAGAGAGAGAGAGAGAGAGAGAGAGAGAGAGAGAGAGAGAGAGAGAAAACAAATGGCCGCGGGCTGGATTGGAACCCGGGGTTGCTGCCTTAAGGGCTAAGCGCTCTACCCGGTAAGCCTGGGCGGCGCCCCTTAACCCCCTTTAAAGAAGAATGTCACACCCTCTTCAAAGCCGTGATCCACTCACACTAGCACACATGTGCAGAAAACAAAAAAACACACATCCACTCAGTGATGCAGGCTCCCTTTCAGTGGGGGGGGGGGGAACTGAAGTTTGCGTGCACATTAAACATACCCAGATCCTGACTCATCCGCGGTGGCCGCGACTGTTCCTCATGTGACTTAACAGTGGTGAGCTGCTGAGCCAAGGGGAGAAGATGGAGGTCGGGGGAAGGCAGAAGGAAGAGGAGGAGAGAAGGAGAGAGCGAGCAGGGGGGGGAGAGCAGAGAGTGGCAGGGACATAGCGTGCGAAGACCTGATGGAACGCCTCAACCCCAGATGGGCCACATCAGTAGCCCGCAATCAACAAATTGGACCCTGCCAAGTTTACACGCTTTTTTTAGATCTCAGAAGAAAAACCTGCTCCTTTCCCCCCCCCCAGCCAACCCCTCTGCCATGACTAACAGTTATTAATTGCTGTGACCTGTTTTCCGTTGCGGCTGAGCGGAGAAAGGAGAGCGGAGAGAAGACGGCAAGGGGAGATTTAGCACCATCTCACGAGGATTTTCTAAGAACAAACGACAACAAAAAAATAGAAAAATGATCTCTTTATCAAAAAAAAACAAATACAAAGTAATAAATATGGCTCCCTCTCCAATGTGCTCTGGGTTTGACCTCCCCAGCCGCTCTGACAGAGCTGTTTGGCAGCACCGATTTAAAAGTTATTTCAGCACTTTGGGTAGCTAGCAACAACCGCCTGCAGCAGTTACAGTTTGCTCCGACTGGACAACTCGGAATCACAAGGCGATGTACTCCCACAAACATTTCCTGTTCCCTGGAAGTTTACAAGATTGCCGACGATATTGTACAGGCAGAGGCTGGAACTCATCTTTTGTGATGAGTCAACCCAAGCACTCCCATGATCCTTTGAGCAATGCATTGTCCAGTACAAAGTCAATGAGGTGCCTTGCCTTTGTGGGATGCACGATCCATGTTAGAGTTTAGAAAGAGGATCGTTCGATCTAAATCGAGGATTACCAACTCCAGGTAAAGTGTCTAGCCTATAGGCTCAACAGCTTTTCAAACAAACACCTGAAACAGCCTACCGGATCTATTTGTAACAAGGTCATCAAACAGGAAGGTTCTCCTTTGCTGAAAATTGGCTCTGTAATTACTGTGTAGCCGACTTTTTACCTGTGGGAACAGTCAATTTCAAACATGGCCCACATGTGAGAGAGAGAGAGAGAGAGAGAGAGAGAGAGAGAGAGAGAGAGAGAGAGAGAGAGAAGAGAGAGAGAGAGAGAGAGAGAGAGAGAGAGAGAGAGAGAGAGAGAAGAGAGAGAGAGAGAGAGAGAGAGAGAGAGGAAGAGAGAGAGAGAGAGAGAGAGAGAGAGAGAGAGAGAGAGAGAGAGAGAGAGAGAGAGAGAGAAACCACCCAGCTGTGGGAGTACAGTGGGAGATTCCTGAATTGATGGGAAATTACTTATCCACTTTAACCAGTCAGGAGTCAGTGACATGTGACAATTTTAAAGGCCAGCAGACACACACACACACACACACACACACACACACACACACACACACACACACACACACACACACACACACACACACACACACACACACACACACACACACACACACACACAGTATATTCTGCATATACCATAGACTATTATTCAAGCGTGTACACACACAGACACACACACACACACACACACACACACACACACACACACACACACACACACACACACACACACACACACACACACACACACACACACACACACACACACACACACACACACACACACACACACTGAATCCCCTAGCCAAATACATGATGATTCACAAACTTTCTCGGAGAAGTTATGTAACATTCCAGTAAGTAGCCGAGGAACCAAAACAAAACCACCGCACGCAAACAGCTTAGAGGTCAAGTCCATGCTCTGGAAAAACACTAACTGTACCTCTGGTTCCCTCCTCTTTGTTTCTCTCTCAATCATCTATATCTTTATTTCATCGCTCTCTTTCACTTACTCTCTCCGTCTCTCGTTGGTTCTGTCTACACAAGGACCACATGTGGACCTGTGAGGGAACGCAGTCAGATGTTATTAACTCGGTAACACGCCACACAGGGCTCTCCTCACTGCATGACGGGGCTCTTGTGACTCGCCAAAAGGGCCCCAGGTCTGCGGAGCACCATTACCGGGTCCTTGGAGGCCAGGGGTGTTCTAGGCCTGGTTGTGCTGCGGTAGGAGGGAGGTCTCTCACTGATGGTGGGAACTGATTTAACTGTGCTGAACATGCATGCAAGGCATGCGAGGAAGGCTTGTATATAAAACGGTAAAGCACAGTTAAAACGTGCAGAAACGCAATTCAGTTTTATCAAGTTCGGGACTCGGCAACTGTTTGTTTTTTTACACTAATGGTCGTTAAACGTGTCCTAGTTTTTTAATCACTTCAAACATTTAGTTGTATAATTGTTGTTCTAAGGTGAGACCTGGCTGGGGAAAGGTTTAATGTGGTTTGTTTGCAAGAAGCGTATTTTTTAAGGGCATCATTATACTAAAGTATGCTGATATATTCTTCAAGTGGAGCTACAGTATACCTGAGGCAGAACGGCGCAGTTTAACCAAAGGTACAATTCCCTTTGAGGCATCCTTGTTAAATTCTATATTTTGCGCTCTTCAGTTATTTATCTTATTAAAGAGATAAAAGCCGGGGCTGAATGGGAGCAGCAGGTTTCCTAAATCAGGGGTTGGCAAATGTGCCTTTTACAGGAGACGAGTCAGCAGTAATAAAGCAAAATGGAAGCAACATGTGGGGATCCCATCATTCTATTTAACTAGGGTTATGTTTGTGAGTGTGTGTGTGTGTGTGTGTGTGTGTGTGTGTGTGTGTGTGTGTGCGTGTGTGTGTGTGTGTGTGTGTGTGGTGTGTGTGTGTGTTGTGTGTGTGTGTGTGTGTCGTGTGTGTGTGTGCTGTGTGTGCGTGTGTGTGTGTGTGCGTGCGTGTGCTGTGCGTGCGTGCGTGCGTGCGTGCGTGCGTGCGTGCGTGCGTGCGTGTCTCTGTGTGTGTGTTTGTGTGTGTGTGTCTCATGAAACATATCCTTGTGTTTTATGAATGAATGTGTGGGTTGTCGAAGCCGGTGAGATGAGTGTTTGTTCATGCTTAAGCGATGTCTGCGTTTGGAGAGAGTATGGCAGTTGTGCTATGAGATGGATTAGGTGCGTGTCTGTCCCTGTCTGTCTGAGTGGCTGTTTCCATGCCTGTCTGTGTTGTGTGCGTGCGTGCATGTGTGTGTGCATTTGCGCGTGCGTGCACTTGTGTGTGTGTGCATACGTGCGTGTACGTGCATGCGTGTGTGTGTGTGTGTGTGCGTGCCTGTTTGTGCATGTGTGTGCATGTGTGTGTGTGCATGTGTGTGTGTGTGTGCGTGCCTGTTTGTGCATGTGTGTGCATGTGTTTGTGTGCCTGCGTGTGTGTGTGCATGTGTGTGTGTGTGACGTGTGCGCTGCAGCCAGCATCCTGTGTACAAGCGAGGGGTGAATGGGGCATTCTGTGGCGTGAGTGCTGTGGACTGACACCTTCCCAGCTTCCTATCTGTGGAGCCCAACACCACGACCCCAACAGATAGAACAATGGACCCTTTCCTCTCCTTCTTCCCCTGCCGTTCCGTTATTTTCATCCAGGGTTAGGGAGTTTTTACACTGCCTTTGAAGTTCCCTTCTTTGATGATACTAACCCACAGCATGTTGGAATATCTGTAACCTTAGGTTGCAAATACCTGCCACCAGGTTGTGACACAACTTGCGCCCAAAAAATAATAAACACTTACTGGAAGTGGTTGTCATTGTTGCTTTATTTTTAATCGTTTTCAGCGGCACCTGACCGAGACAGCCCTATGTGTTTCTGCCAGGGGGAAAAAAAAACCACGTCTGCACTGTACTCTACCGTCTGTGTTTCATTGACGCTAAAGCGCCCCAGCCAAATCCATTCTTCTCTTTTTTATCCCACTCCCTAGTTTCAAGGATTCCACAGTTGTTAGTAACGGCCTCTACTCCAGGGATGAGGCATCGTAGTTCCCGGCGTTGCTATGGTGATGGTGGTGGTGGTGATGATGTGGGGCTTATTGTGTGTACACACACTCACATATGGAAGGAGGGATGGATGGGCCCGGTCTGCTGCCAGTAATGCACTGTTTCCACGAGGTGCCCTGCACGCTCACAACAAACCGTAATTGGGCCTGATCACGCTCAGCCTCAGAGACAAACAGCCGAACTGACAGGCAAGGGGGGCGAGCGAGCAAGGCAGGGAAGGAGAGCGAGAGAGCGAGGGGGCGAGAGAGCGAGAGGGCGAGAGAGCGAGAGAGCGAGAGGGTGAGCGAGAGAGCGAGGGGCGAGAGAGCGAGGAGGGCGAGAGAGCGAGAGAGCGGGCGAGAGAGCGAGAGAGCGAGAGGGTGAGAGAGAGAGAGGGCGAGAGACCGAGGGAGAGAGAGAGAGCGAGCGCAATGTGGAGAAAAGGGGGAGAGCGGAGTGATGGCACGGCAGTGTGACAGAGTCAATTGTGACACAATCGGATGAACTGTAAATATTGACCCTGCCGTGCACGGCTGGCCGTTCCTGCAGCCAAACAGACGGCAGCAGTCGCACGCACGCACACCCAAACACACATGCACGCAAATACACACACATACACATCTACCATCTCAAGAGAGATGTACACAAGCACAGAAAAACACAGAGAGGGAGTCTCTGGATAATCTTCTCACATTCACTCCATTCTCTCTCTCTCTCTCTCTCTCTCTCTCTCTCTCTCTCTCTCTCTCTCTCTCTCTCTCTCTCTCTCTCTCTCTCTCTCTCTCTCTCTCTCTCTCTCTCTCTCTCTCTCTCTCTCTCTCTCTCTCTCTCTCTCAGACTGTAGCCCCCCCCCCCCCCCTCTCCCCATGTAAAGCGAGCGGGGCATGGATACAATGTGCTCCACTGTGCTCTCCGAGGGCTATCATTACAGTTCACACGCGATCCGCGCTGCGCGCCGATAGGTCCCTCCGTCCCCCTGCGTCTCTCAGTCTCTTCGTCTGCCTCCCTTCCTCTCTCTCTCCTCCCCCCTCTGACACCCCCCTCCTCTCCTTCTCTCTTTTTATACCATCTCTTTCTTTCTCCCTTCCTCTTATAGTTGGATGTGAAAGCACGGCCCCATGCTTGATCCCCTTGCCATGCAGCCAAACGCACGCGCACACCTTTGACCCTCTGCGGTCACAATGGGGTGTTTCGACACTCATATATTAACAACGGTGCGGTTTTTCCTAAAAAAACGTCAAACCTGGCACCATGTTGTTATCGTACATCTCCTCATGTCCTTGCATGATACGCCGATATCCTATTGTCGTCTGACAATGGTGAAAGGTGTCCCGTGCACTGATTAAAGATTAGCCGGTTGGGCTTCTGAGATGAGGCCAGCAAAGGGCTCGCTGTCTTCTCTTCATTTCCTCCAAAGTCATTCTTCTTCTTCTGCTTAATCGTTTCCATCTGCTCAGCCCCCAATGGTAGTGCATGGCCGCAGGAATCTCTCCTTAATATTTCAGGCATGCCGTGCCCAGAGCGGGAATCTGATACCTGGATCTCTCTCTCTGTGCACCTCTCTCTCCCTCTGCTTTTATCAGTCTTTTATGTATGCCTCTGAGCAAGCTATCTGTTCCCTGTTGCCTGATGCTTCGGTAGGCCTTCAGTGCAGATCTGTTGACGCCCCCCTACACCCAAAAGGATGGTGTGTGTGTGTGTGTGTGTGTGTGTGTGTGTGTGTGTGTGTGTGTGTGTGTGTGTGTGTGTGTGTGTGTGTGTGTGTGTGTGTGTGTGTGTGTGTGTGTGTGTGTGTGCCTTTGGTTTGCGCTGTTACATCTGTTTATTATGCATCTGTTTTTGTGTGTGTGTGTGTGTGTGTGTGTGTGTGTGTGTGTGTGTGTGTGTGTGTGTGTGTGTGTGTGTGTGTGTGTGTGTGTGTGTGTGTGTGTGTGTGTGTGTGTGTGTGTGTGTGTGTGTGTCTGTCTGTGTATGTGTGTGTGTGTGTGTGTGTGTGTATCTGTGCATCTGTTTGTGCGTGCCTGTGCGTGTGTGTGTATACAATACTCATGAGTGATGAACCCCTGTCGAGCGCAGTCATGTGTGTGCCTGTTGAATAAGGTGCACGTGTTTAAAGCGCATGTGTCTAGAAACACAGCAAGGGCCCGGGAGGGAGTGGAGCGAATTCTCGCCGCGATCACGTGTATGTGTACATACCGTACAGTAAGCGTATTAAGTGTAAGCCAAGTTCTCTCATTTCTGCAGGGCTGGTCTCCCTCACACATCCTCCCCCCTCCCCCCACCCCTCCCCCCCTACCGTCTCTCTCCCTCTCCCTCTCCCCCTCTCTCTCTTTTTCTCCTCCTCGTCTGTCTCTCACTCAGGCTCTACCTCTCTCTCTCGCTCGCTCTCTGCTCTGTTGGACGGATCGTTTTCATAACCACTTTTCTGAGGTCACCGCCTCGTCTGCAGTAGTCACGCAACCCTTCGTCGAATCACACACAAGCATGCGCACAACCACACACACACACACACACACACACACACACACACACACACACACACACACACACACACACACACACACACACACACACACACACACACACACACACACACACACACACACACACGCACACTAGGCTCAGTCTTAAAGAGACAGAACACTTGTTTTCCGTAGCCACAACATGTAAAAGACTCTTCATATAGGGTCATTGTGTCTATTTATGGCTCAGGGGTTTCAAAGCCAAGAAGTGTGCGTGTGTAGCTCAGAGGTGTGCGTTTGTATTCCAGAAGTGAGCGTGTGTAGCCCAGACGTGTGTGTTTGTATTCCAGAAGTGTGTGTGAGTAGGCCTGACGGGTGCGGATGTATCCAAGACGTGTGCGTGTGTCGCCCATACGTGTACGTTTTGCATCCCAGAAGTGTGAGTGTGTATCGCAGAAGTGTGTGTGAGTAGGCCTGACGGGTGCATGGGTATCCCAGACGTGTGTGTGTGTAGCCCACATGTGTGCGTGTGTTGCCCAGAAGTGTGCGTGACTAGGCCTAACATGCGTGTTTACCCCAGACATGTGGGTGTGTGTTCCAGACGGGTAAGTTGTGTATGACTTGTGTGTGTGTGTGTGTGTGTGTGTGTGTGGGTGTAGTACTCACGGCAGTTTAGGAGCAATGCACTACTGGCCTTGGGCAGTGTACTGTGGAACTTAATGTTCAATGAGGCGGCAGGACAGGTCCTTAAGGTAATTGATCAATTATGCTATCTATAGCATTTGGTTTGAAGTATTTCTCCCAGCAAACATTTGCACATTTTTTGAAACATATTAGGATCTTGGGATCAAACATGTGGTGTGTGTGTGTGTAGAACATTTTCCTAAGCCACTGAGCAACTCGTGTTCTGCTAGAGGGGGTTCTTTGGAACCTACCTGCGTCAGTTTTCATGTGTTGTTAAGTTCCGCTTTCACCTGAATAACCACAGGCCATTAACCCCTTTGGATTGCATCTAAAGTGGGCAGGTTGACACACACGCACACACACACACACACACACACACACACACACACACACACACACACACACACACACACACACACACACACACACACACACACACACACACACACACACACACACACACACACACACACCGTGCACAGGGTTCATTTAAATTGTAACTGACGCGTGGCAAAGGCCCAATTATTGTACTATGTCCATGTTCATTAATTTACACATAAATGCTTCCTTTATAATTAAGTTTAGAGGAAGTTTAATTTTACTGAAAGTTTTTCTTTGAACAAAATGCAAACTCATTTTTGATAAACAAGTTTTAAATATATTTAAACAAGCTGCTACGGGAGTGAATGAGAAAGCTAAGAAGCAGAATTAAATGACTTTACACATTGAACACATTGAGTTGAGTCAACAGTTTGCTAACAGACATTACTTTTTCTCAATTTATAATGACGAAAGATGCTAGATTTGCATATAAAAGAAATACTGGAGTGCTTTCACTGGATTTAAATTACTGTTTTGGTGGATAAACTGGCCGACCTCTGAGAAGGATTCTTCAGTCCTTTGCAGATTCATTTCACGAGTGCTCAACAGGCATTTTGTGCCAAAAGTTTTTGCAGGGAATCTGAGATGTGGGACACTCAGGACTCAGGAGTGGTTTCACAGCCCTAACCCTAAACCTACTCAATGAGTTTCTGCGCACACTTTTATCAAAATGAAAAAAAAACACCACAAATATCATTGCATTTGACGGGTGTACAGTGAAAGTTGGCGGTTGTTTGAGAATTCTTTCTTAAATTAATTTACACACGCAAGAATGACTTTGCAGATTTGCAAACCATTAGATAGATTTAATAATCTATTCTGCAATGAGGAATACCAAAGAATTCCCGCAACCTATTTGAGAACTTGGTGGATGGTGTCATGCACCCGGCAGACACAGCCGCACATTGTCCGACCGTAACCCCCAGCACTCGTCCACCCCTTCGCCGTGACGCTCCCGCCCGCTCCCACTTCTCCACCAGCCTCGCTTTCACTTCCTCTCTGTCGGTGGTTCGTCTGACTGCCCGTCTTTGTCTCCCGCTCACCTCTGCCCTGTGGCCCCACTGCCCAGAGGAGTCCATTAACCACAGAGGTAAAGGAGTCATGACAACAGCGCCATACAAGTCAACACAACAGGGCCATAATAGTAAACACAACAGGGCTAAAGTAGTGAACACAACAGGGCCATACAAGTGAACACAACAGGGCTAAAGTAGTGAACACAACAAGGCCATACAAGTGAACACAACAGGGCTAAAGTAGTGAACACAACAAGGCCATACAAGTGAACACAACAGGGCTAAAGTAGTGAACACAAGGGTTTTGAGAAGGAGTAGATATGGAAGTAGAACATTATGGAAGGAATGAATCTCTTTGCACTTTTCTTTCTGAAACGTGACACACCGAGGCGGTTTATTCCGTGTATACAACAGCTATCGATCTCCATTAAGTATTAGTTACTTTCTTCTATAATGTTATTCTTTTTTTTATAGACTTAATCAGCTGATATCAAAAGATACTTCTGCGGCGCTTTGAGCATATTTTCATTTTACAGATTTGAAGGGCATTGATTCCGGACTGTTAAAAGTCATTGGTTATTGAAGGAATACCGCGTTATAAATATGTAAACACATTGGTCAAGAGACGAAGGGACAGGCGGGTAGATACAGAGAGAGGGCTGGAAGAAATCAAGGCATGCAGAGGACACAAAGACAGCGAAGGAGAAGGAGAAAAGGCCAGTCGACAAAACGAGAGAGAAAAGATGAAGACACTGAGACTGAAAAGACAGGAGGACTCAACCAGGCAAAACAGAATCAGATGCAACACACTACACTAGACAGGACTACTTTCAACTTTCGGAATGATGATCCCTCTCATAGGCTCTGCATGCGGGAACACATGGACTTACACATACATGCAACTAGCATAGAAACTCACACGCACCTCCTCCACATCTCATCAGTCTTCGCTGCTCCAAGAGCCCTGGACATCTGACACACAGACACTCTCAAACACTCATCACATCCCCCCACCCAAAACAAAGCGTGATGCAGAAGAAACGACCCTACTGGCTGGCGGGGCCGGCGGAGCCGGCGGCAGTGGCGGCGGCGGCGTGAGAACTAGAACCGCATGAGGATTTTGGCCGAGGAGGAGTAACCTGCCAAAAAAAAGGTTGCATGAGAAGGACCACGGAGGCCTTAAAGATGGTGGCGAGATCGGCCAAGACACAAGACGGCTTGGACCTCAGAACCTCTGGCAGGTGTTTATGCACTCTGCTCTCCACCCCACATCTGGACAGCCAAGGCGCCAGGTGGTGCAGGCGAGTCCAGCCGGCCGCGTAAGCCGGACACGTGGTGCTTTGCATCCTAACAGGCTCTGACTAGATGTAGAGTCCAGTTAGAACAAATTTTACAGGTTACAATTTTATTAATCCCCCGTAGGAGAAATTTGTTTGTTGCAAAAAAAAAAATTCCCTGTCCTAACCGGTTCTGACTAGAAGTAGAGTCCGGTCAGAACCAGTTTGGACAGTTGGTGCTTAGTAACTCCTGTCCTAACTGGTTCTGACTGGATTCTTGTCGGGCTTCTATCTGCCAACATTAAGTAGGATCTAGTGATGGTAATGATATTATTTTTTAGTCTAGAATCATGGAAAAAATATATTTTATATTTGTTTAATATTTAATGATCAAAAACAGCCCCAGCTATGAACCTCGGTCAGATTCATTGTTATTGGGAAATTCAAAGGATATACAGTATGTGTGCCTTAACCAGAAACAGGACACGTTGAAATATTACCAATATGGGCTCTGCAAATATTTAGCTATAAGCTACAGAGTCCAATTTACTTTAAGTAATAAACACAAGCTGTAAAATATGTTCCAAGGCAAAGAGAAAGTCTCCCAGTCTGTCAAAACCCTCCAACCACATCTCTGCCTTTAACTCCCTCCCCCAATGACCCCGCCATATCCTGAGCCTCTCCACAACACACCCTCCCCCCCACCCTCCCCTCCTAACATGGCATTGTGTTAAAAATCGCTCATGGCATTTACGAGTTACGTGACACAATACACGCCAGGCCGGTCTCTCTCTCTCTCTCTCTCTCTCTCTCTCTCTCTCTCTCTCTCTCTCTCTCTCTCTCTCTCTCTCTCTCCTCTCTCTCTCTCTCTCTCTCTCTCTCTCTCTCTCTCTCTCTCTCTCTCTCTCTCTCTCTCTCTCTCTCTCTCTCTCTCTCTCTCTCTCTCTCTCTCTCTCTCTCTCTCTCTGACAAATGGCCATCTGCCCGACGCTCTGTGATGCTCATTTGTGTGTCAACATCCAGCTGGTCAACTATTACAGTACAGTAGGCAAATCTTAACAACGACAATTGATATTCCCACTGAAAGATATCTCAAGGTTTCATCTCTTGGTTTATAAGATGTGTGTGTGTGTGTGTGTGTGTGTGTGTGTGTGTGTGTGTGTGTGTGTGTGTGTGTGTGTGTGTGTGTGTGTGTGTGTGTGTGTGTGTGTGTGTGTGTATGTATATGTGTATATACAGTATGTGTGTGTGTGTGTGTACATGTGTGCGCACGGATGTGTTAACTGTGTGAATTCCTGCGTTTAGTGTGTGTGTTGTGTGTGTGTGTGTGTGTGTTGTGTGTGTGCGCACAGAGCAGCAAGCTCTTCTTGCGTGTGCGTGCGTGTGACATCTGACAGGCGTGTGTGTGTGTTTTCTTCCCTGACTTTCTCATTGCACGATGATGTCTAAAAGATGTGGGTGGGCGTGACTCTCTAGTCGGGAGTTGGGTTTGTCGGGGCACGTTGAGGTCACTTTCTCTGCAGTCGACACAACATTGCGTGCGAAGGGACCGGCTGTCCGGCGGATCCATGGGCCCGCTGTGGAGCCTCCATGAATGTGGCCTTTGAGTGGCCAGGGGCCAGCAGACAGGCAGAAGGTCTGTACCCACTGTGTCTAGTAAATTGGGCTGATGCTACATCAAACGGCCACAATGATGTTACTGAGCCTACACACACACACACACACACACACACACACACACACACACACACACACACACACACACACACACACACACACACACACACACACACACACACACACACACACACACACACACACACACACACACTCGCACGCACACCCTCCCTCCTCAAACATTTTTATTCCCTTTGCAACCTTCTCACAGCCAGCCTCCCCACCCCCCCCTCCTCCTCTCTTCTGCTCTCTCTCTCTCTCTCTCTCTCTCTCTCTCTCTCTCTCTCTCTCTCTCCTCTCTCTCTCTCTCTCTCTCTCTCTCTCTCTCTCTTCTCTCTCTCTCTCTCTCTCTCTCTCTCTCTCTCTCTCTCTCTCTCTCTCTCTCTCTCTCTCTCCCCCCAATTCCCTTGTTCTTTCCTGGGAAACATATTTTATTTTAACGTTAACCCCTACACAGAGCGGTGTTTAGTTCTTGCTCACACATCCCCGAGAGGTCTCGACCCGCTCATGTTTAATGCATAACTGACCCTATATCTTATTTACGCTGCCATTTTATAACCAATTATTTAAAAAAAAAAAAGTATACTAGCTAGAAAAGACAGACTTTAAAAAAATGGACAAACTTCTAACTATGCCTGTAATATAATGGACAAAGGTGAACTGTTCAAAAGGTAGCCGGAGTGGGCCAATGCATGGGTAGATGATGGGATTGTAATGAGTCACCGGGCCTGTAGTCGCTCCAAACCTCCGAGAGATGAGTGACGAGGCCACGCTAATCCCTACAAGGAGCCAAATATGGAAAAATCATGCAAGCGGTTTTTGAGAAGTAAACAATGGGCAAAAGCGCTTCTAGGAATCTGCCAAAGGTTCTAAGTGGAGATGTAACACCGCAAAACCAAGGATTAGGAAGACAATTCACAATCAGGGTCATTACTGTGCGTGTGTGCATGTGTGTGTGTTGGTGTGCGTTCCCTGGCTGTGTGTAAAATGTTTGCAAATCCGTTGATGACGAACACAAACTCTGGCACATTAGCATGGAGAATTTCCCTGCACGCGAGCTTTGGCAAAGGGAGTGTCCTCAGTGTGTCTGTCTGTCTGCCTGTCTGCCTCTGTGTCTCTAGGCATCTGTGTGCGTGTGCGTGTGTGTGTGTGTGTGCGAGTGCGTGTGCGTGTGTGTGTGTGTGTGTGTGGGTGTGTCTCGTTGTATGAAGAACCAGACGTCTGTTAAGATCCAGTCAAACGGTCAACGTAAACATGACATCCAGTGGTAGGAACGGCCCCTTCCTCACCTTGTTTTGTTCCCGCCGTTATCCGAATTGTTCCTGTCTGTTCTGGTCACCTTGGGGCGACCTGTATGCCCACTGCTCAGGGACGTTGTGAATTGATCACAGTTTAAACTCTATCTCCTCACGTTGTAAAAGAACACTACCAATGGATTCCATCAGATGAGTCACATGTTCCTACACTCTTACGTCTCCTCAACCTTTTAACCCTGCAACCCCAATACGCAACTTTTGGTTTCAACATGCTTCTCACGCACACACACACACACACACACACACACACACACACACACACACACACACACACACACACACACACACACACACACACACACACACACACACACACACGTACAGGCACACACACGCACACACGCACCACATTCCATGAACCCCCGCCCCACGATGTCCTATTCCGCGGTTCTCTTCCCGTACACAGGCCGGGCTTTCCGAGTTGTGAAGCGACCTGGCCCTTTAAATAAGTCATTAGCTCAAAGCACCGCACGCTGCCTCCACAGGAAAGGTCCGCGGGCACACTGGCCTCGGGGGGCCCACTGGTTCTAATAAGGTCAGTGGCACAAAGAGACTCCAGTGACAGAGTGCCGAACGCTGCTCATAAGAGCCAGGACCCAGACCCCAAGAGCAGCTGTCTGTGGTTACGTGGGTTCGAAGCCCTGAGAGAGAGCAAGGGGGAGAGAGGGATAGAACCCGAGTCTTTGTCACTTAGTGTTTCTCTCTATGTTTTAACAGTTGGTTTTCACGTGCATGTGTGTGTCAACTGAAATCCCCGTATTAGACAGCAGATCGATTTCTTTAGCTGAGTTATGTCTGATCACCTGGACTCTTATGCAGATTTAAACAAATTCTGAAGTTTACAGCGATCCTATTTGCGAATCCAAAACTAAAACAAAACTATCCAAAACAAAACTAATACATTGCTGGCAGGAATTATCTCAGGTTTGCCTCTGGTCTGCCAGCATTTTATCCCTAATCTTCTAATTAACATCCATGACTCATAAAAATATCAATAATATAAAAAAAAAAAATTCTCCTACCTACCTACATTCATTCAACTCTTTTTTTTTTGACTGCTTAAACGGTGGATTGGGATTGCATCAGAGGGCTTAAATTCACTAAATAGGGATTAAGGTTAAGGGATGTCGTCAATATAAAAGCAAATACCCTAAATCGGGAGTTAATGATGATTTATACCCCTCCTCCATGTACTCACGCACGCAATGCAAGATTAATTCACATGTGCAAAGTACACACATATGCATGCATTGATACACACATGCATGTGAATACACATCGAAAGACATGCAGTCCGACATACAACGTAAACAAAACCGTGAAATAACAGCACAAACGGGAAGGGGCTGCGACACTTGTCTTTACTGTTGAACACTTCTGCTTCTAACTGCCTCGTTGTCTGGAGGTTTCGGCTGCTCTCTCTCTCTCTCTCTCTCTCTCTCTCTCTCTCTCTCTCTCTCTCTCTCTCCTCTCTCTCTCTCTCTCTCTCTCTCTCTCTCTCTCTCATCTCTCTCTCTCTCTCTCTCTCTCTCTCTCTCTCTCTCCTCTCTCTCTCTCTCTCTCTCTCTCTCTCTCTCTCTCTCTCCATGGCCCCATTTGTTTGACGTCAAAAAACATTGTTTTTGCCGTGTGCGTCTCTTCCGGTCTGGTGGCCGGTTTACGTAATCGCCCACCACAGTACGACGTCGGGTTGCGATATCCTGCAGTAGATTCTAATTTTCGCTGCAGGCCCCCCCGCCCCCACTGACGCACCTTAAACGCACCACCACCTTTCAAACAGACAGTTCAACCGGTGCCAGACCAAGGGTTAAGGAGCCATTATCTTAGGGGAGAGGTGGTGAGGTAGGGAGGCGGGGTGAGGTAAGGTGAGGCAAAAGGTGATGAGGTTACCGGTAGAGGGGAAGACGGCATCCCTCTGTCCGTCGTCAGAGGGATGCTGCCCTCCGCCTGACTAGCTTCATGTCCCTGCAAATATTGTGTCAGGTTCCCTCATCCGATGATAATCGTAGCGCTGGAGAAAGATGGAGGGAGATAAAGAGCCGGGGAGAGCGAGAGCAGCAGTTCATCCTGAGTTCAGAGCTCGCTCGCGCTCGCGCTCTCTCTCTCTCTCTCTCTCTCTCTCTCTCTCTCTCTCTCTCTCTCTCTCTCTCTCTCTCTCTCTCTCTCTCTCTCTCTCTCTCTCTCTCTCTCTCTCTCTCTCTCTCTCTCTCTCTCTCTCTCTCTCTCTCTCTCTCTCTCTCTCTCTCTCTCTCTCTCTCTCTCTCTCTCTCTCTCTCTCTCTCTCTCTCTCTCTCTCTCTCGGTGGCTGCTTTGAAATGCACCATGCAGCTTTGCCAGACAATTTAAAATACATGAAAAAGAAACACCTTGCATCAGACTCGTACGTCTGCTCACATCGCTCCCAAACGGGAAACAGACTCATCTCCCCCGGCTTTGTCTTTTACCGCTTTATTTCTTAAATATTCTGTTGGCACAAACGGCAGTTAACTCATCTCTTAAGGATAACAAGTGCCTTCGACCAGTTGTAAATTATTCTGCCGTGATCTGCCGTATCAAATGCTGATGAAAGAGGACCTCATTGGCAGATAGTAGTTAGCCTATCGAACGGCACGGGGTCATATGCCACCTCTGATGAGCTTCATTTCCAACCACACGGAAACATATCGATTTACATTAGCGAATAGCAGCAGGCTTTGTTCACAGATGAGCCCCAGTCCCTGCTTTGATCAAGACAAGTGGACCAAACCATATGGAAGAAATGCACAATATGCAGAAGAGATCAAGCATTCAGTAACAATCATAGGGCGAGACATGTTGCCCCCCCCCCGGGAATTGTTTTTTCTAAAAAATTGAAAGGTCAAAAACAAGTAGTTAGCTTAGCCGTCGGCCGATGGCACTTTGTTAAACAGCGTGGAAACCATTGTTGTCTATGTCCGCTTTTCACGTTAATGGCCGTCTAGTAAATTGATTTCACGTAAGACGCTGCCCTGCATTGTGTCAGATCAACAGTGTCACAGGGTTCTTTCATCAGCCCGACGAGAATGGCCTCTCCGTCCGCTCCGTTCGGTCATCAGCAGATCGCATTACTGACACCAGTGAGTCTTTTATGGCGGTGGCCATTTTAAATTGGTTGCACGGTAGCTAATAGGTGTTGGGTGTTCAGTGGGAGGGAACGGCTGATGCCTTGAGACAGGGGGGACCGCCAGGGTTCAAGGGAGTCGAGCTGTGGCCTGTGGTCAATTGGTCCTTTGTCATCCAATCATGTGGCTTAGGATCTGGGACAAATGACAGAGAAAGGCTCGACTCAATTAGGGCTGATTGACTACCTCAAGAGAACCGCTGCTCCACTTTTACGCATCGGCCCATTTCACGCAGGCAAGCCAAGAGAGAGCGCACTTTTGGCTTGCATTGAGCCTCGTTTTTCTTTTCTCTGCATGGGTTTTAAGATGCTATGCCCAATGGCCCAGTCGGTGTGGGGTGCCGGGTGACATGCACGACTGAATGATGTCCTTCTTAGAAAACAGTGATAGTAAAGAGGAAGTAGGATTTCATGAAACGAGATCTGAGTATAATTATAGTTATCGTGACGGCATTCAAAATGCGTCAAATCTATTTAAACTACGTATGGTTATCTGGGATCTGGTTTTCCTTGGCACTATCCCTTGCCCTCTCTCCCTCTCCCTGCACGTACCAGGCAGCCAGGCCAGGCGCACCAGTCGATAGCCCTGACAGAGATTGCGGCAGACAGCTTCCAACAATGTTGTTGGGCCAACAAAGCCTGCTGCTCTCTCTGCGGGCGCTGATGCCTGCTCAATCGCCCCCGCACACTCAGAGCTCACACGCACCCCGACACCCAGCCGTACCCTCACACACACACACACACACACACACACACACACACACACACACACACACACACACACACACACACACACACACACACACACACACACACACACACACACACACCTCTGCACACCTCTTTGCTGCCACTAGCTGTCATAGTTAGCGTCTAACATTGGATGGGACAGAGAGGGGGTAGGGGGTAGGGGGTGGGGGGGTGGGGTCCCTTTGACACTGATTTGAGTAATTCACTTATGGCCTTTTGTGATCCAGTGGTTGAGGGGGGTGGTTAGCCCTGCTGAACCCCCACCCCCTGGCTCTGTTGGGGCTTTGTTAGGGGGGAGGGAGGGAAGAGATGGGAGGGGAGGGAAGTCCACTCAAGCATAGCACAGTGCTTGTGGCACGAGGGGGGGGCGCAGGGGGGGGGCGGGGGGGCGGACAAAAGGCGGCGTGGCGCCTTTGAGTAGCGCTACTAATGAGCGGGTTGTGAGGACCCTGAACACACGCGTCGGCTGCTCCATTCAGGACCCTTCATCTACACGGGGGATTAGTGTGGCTGGCCTGTCACACCGCGGATCAGCTATTGTGAGAACTTTTGGGGGTGGAGGTGGAGAAAGGGGGGGGGGGGGTAAAACAAGACCCCCCCCCCCCTTCCAAAACACCCATCCATGCAAAACTCAAGTGTGAGAGAGAGTGGTTCTAAATGAGCCGTGTGGACGAAGCGGACGTGCGACCTAGCACGCGATTGGCCGTCGTCCGGCGGATTTGCGCCGTTAGTCAAAGCAGAAGGAATACATTAACATTTACGTTAAGGATGGGCCCCACATCCCTCTTCTTGTCACATGATTACGGCCTCTGAGAAAGTGCCTTTCGGACCCCCTGAATGGGGGTTGAGCCTCGCGCGTCAGCATTCATGTTTCCCGTCGCAGCGCAGAACGTGTTAATATTTACGTTGGGGATGTGCAAGAGGAGGGGGGGGGGGGGGGGGGCGCGGGGCCGTACGTGTACCGCTGTGTATACAGAAGCGGTGCCGTGAAATTACAGATGTGGCGAGCCGGGGAAAGGGGAAGGAAAGCCGCACACACACCGCTGAGAGGGAGCGCACGCACTGTGGCTGCCTGGACTCTGCTCTGCTCTTCTGAACGGCTAGAGATATATGTATTATTATACGCATTCGCAATGGGACATTAGCCCACAGGGAGGGGGGAGGAGGGGATAAAGTCCCGAGGAAACTAGGGAGAAATAAGGTTAGTGCAAAGGACACAAATAATCAGGTGATGTGTTGTTGATGACAGTTTCATCCGTTTGGAGGAAATAGGAACTTTTGGGGCCTCCGACGCCGGTGGCCCCGAAGCGTCTTGCCTGCCCACAGCCTCGCTCTGGCACGTATCGTTCAACTGCTCCGATGTGCCATCGCAGGGTCGAGAGCATGGAACCATATAAAGTCACCGTTGGCGCCGCCTGTGTGATGACCTAAGATAACGAGCCCCTGTTCCAGGATGTTTTACAGTTTTTGTTAAATAGGCCCCTGGTTCACTTGCAGATCCTCTTGGAATTTGGGAGAGAATCAATTAATCTGTGTAGAAGATGAAAGTGGAGTGCAACAAACACAAACACAGACACACACGTACACATATACGCCCACACACAGAAACTAAACAAATAATGCTATTCGCCTCAGTTCCATTATGGCCTTTTCCCCGGTCAGGACTGACGTACGAGAGAGAGAGCCACCAGTCACGGGTCAGCCAAAGTTTAGCAGACAGAAGTCTGAGTGAACTTGTGACCTGCTTCCACTGCGCTGCGACTTTATGAAAGAAACAAATATAGAAAAACGATTGCACTTCCTCCTTTTGGCCAGAATCCAACAACAAATAGTGCTGAAAAAATTTGACCACAATCACTCGTTTCTCCTTACAGGGGGGGGACTCCAAATCTTGACACCAGCTGGACTATATTTCAACTCACTACGATATTATCAACCCAAAAGGAGGATTTCAAATCAAGTAGCTGAATGAGATGATTCTAAATCCAGGGAATATGTGTTCCTCTCCACTGTCGCTATAGCGTGCACGGTGGGGCTGGTTAAAAACAAACAGCTGCTCACCCAAACATCTCCCCTCACACCACCACCACCACCCCCGAGCCCGCCGCCACGTGCCTGAGGGTGGGCTTCTCTCTCTTCCTCTTTCCTTCCAATGACCACCGAGAGCCAGGCTTACGACAGACAAACCGCTGCCCGGGCACGAAGCCGCTGTTTGAGTGGGTCTGATTTCTTTCAGAGATGCGATCGATAAACAAGAGCCTGTTCAGGTTTTGCCTTTTGCCGCGGTGAAGTCGAGTTTCCCGGTCTGGTTGGCGTGTGTGTGTGTGTGTGTGTCTAAGTAGGTATTTGATGTATTGTGTAGGTGCATGTGTGTGTGTGTGTTCTAGGCTCAATTAAAGGAGCTTGGATGGATGAATACGTGTGATCTATCATCTTCAAATCAAGTGGGCATTTTAGAAAGCATGCATGCATGCTCCCGCAACACGCAAATCATACACACATTTAATCCGGATTACCAGCCCGTCAGCGCGTTGGAAAAACTTGATGGACAGCTCAGAGAAGGTGGAGCTGTGACAGTTTGGGCATAGAACACACACCTGGAATGTAAACACAGCGCCACCTTAACCCGTAATGAAGGCGGAGGGAAAGCAGAAAACCCACACAGACGGACAGACGGATGTACGGGAGAAACAGGACCCGGATGGCGGGAGAATCAAGGCGGGCGATGGATGGATCCTTCTTGGCACCTTAGGGTGCCAGAAAGAGACTTAGTGGCATCTAGAGGGAAGCACCCAGACGTCTAGAGGGAAGCACCCAGACGTCTAGAGGGATGGACCCAGACGTCTAGAGGGATGGACCCAGACGTCTAGAGGGATGGACCCAGGCGGTTGGAGGGACGGACCCAGGCGGTTGGAGGGACGGACCCAGACGGTTGGAGGGACGGACCCAGACGGTTGGAGGGATGTGCGCTGATGATAGGAAGGGAGAGGCGGGCGGGTCGGGGGGCATGGTGGAGTAAATAGGGATCTTCTCCAGTGCCATTTGTAGCCCGCGGGGCGGAGGGTGGAGGAAATCTGATCGCCAGGCCGTGAGGGGCGAGGCCGGAGCTGTCGACAGGCGCCATCCGAAGAGGTCCCCGCGGCACCCCATCAAAGACCCGGAGGAGCCACATTGAAAATAGACAGTCACTAACACACACACAGTCACTAAGACACACACACACACACACACACACACAGACACACACACACACACACAGTCACTAAACACACACACACACACAGACACACTACATAACACACACACACACACACACACACACACACAGACACAGTCACTAACACACAACACAGTCACTAACACACACACACAGACACACACACAGTCACTAACACACACACAGTCATTAACACACACACACACACACAGACACAGTCACTAACACACAATACAGTCACTAACACACACACACAGACACACACACAGTCACTAACACACACACACAGACACACACACAGTCACTAACACACAATACAGTCACTAACACACACACAGTCACTAACACACACACACACAGTCACTAACACACACACACACACACACACACACACACACACACACACACACACACACAGACACACACACACAGTCACTAACACAATACAGTCACTAACACACACACACACACAGTCACTACACACACACACACGCACAGCACACACACACACACACACACACACACACACACACACACACACACACACACATACATTCACTAACACACACACACACACACGCATATACATTCACTAACACACACAGTCACTAACACACACAGTCACTAACACACACAAACACACACACACACACACTCACATACATACATTCACTAACACACACAGTCACTAACACACACACAGTCACTAACACACACACACATTCACTAACACACACACACACACACACACACACACACACACACACACACACACACACACACACACACACACACACACACACACACACACAACCAGACACACACATGGTCACCAACATACACATACACACACGCACATAGACACACACAAAGGGATTCTCTCAGAGGGGAGAGTCTCCACATTGAGTTTTTATAGGGAGGGAAATAATATAATGAGACGGAATACAATCGGGAGCAAACAGGCTAATGATGCATTAGCATGATCGGCTAAATACCCTCATAAAGAAAATAACGGGCTTAATACGAGCTGTGCGTTAGCATCCATTTACGTTTCATAGTGCCCTCAAGGTCTGTTCTTTATGTTCTTTAACAGCTCCTTCTGTAATCATGACCTCCATTCTCTATACTACACACAGGCACAGACGCACACTCACACGCACAGACACACACACACACACACATACGCACAAACACACACGCACATGTGCACAGCAACATAAGCACACACACTAACACACACAACCTAAGAGGTTGCAGTGTGTGTCTGCTACCGTTACCTGCTGTTCTGCTGGAGCTCCGATGCGCCCCATTGGCTCGGTAGCGTAGGCCTGTGTTTATATCTTTAATCCCCTAATGGATTCCCCATCCCTGTACACAACTCTCTCAAGGGTGCCCTCTGACCCCGCCGCTGTTGGAGACTAATGCACTGTGGCAGCACGGATTGGAGTCTAAAGAGGGGAACAGTGCCAGATTTCGGCCTGTTGTTCTCGGCCAGTATGGTGAAATGATCTTTTTTAATAGCCATCCTCTCACCCACAATCGTGAACACTTCCTTACATGACAAAGAAATGCCACATATTTAAAAATTTGGAGATGCTCGATTGAACGTGCTGAATATCGGGAGTGTTAATAACGTGACTGTATTCAGGGAGGCTAAAAGTAGCCGACAATGTTCATCGAAATTAATTAACAATCTATTAATTGACACAGATGATATTATTTATTAAGCTGTCAGGGATCCCAGTGGAACAGGTTAAAGGGCAACATGCACACACAGCCTTGCGCATGGGTAAATCGTCAGAGAATAGCCTTGGACCGGTTGGAAGGAGGCGTGGAACAAAGACAATTGGGGCATGAAGACAAAGGGGCAGGCCGCGGCTAATCCCGCAGGGTAAATATTTAACGAGCTCAGCGATTTCAGCAACGGCAGAAACTTGGCACGGGGAGCATCTACAGCCTGCTTACTGTCAACATGCACACAACACAACACATCTCCACAGGCGCGCCTCAAAAGAATGTTCAGGGAGAGCCAGTGAATCCCCCCAAAACACCAAACCCCCTCTAAATCACCTATGTCATCAGCCTGCAGCTCCTGCTTTCAGGATTTATCATTTGTTTGACACTGGTTTTGGTTAAATTGGTTTCAGAAGTTGTATAATGAATACATGTATAAATAAATATATACATATTGTATATTAGAGACAGAAAGAGAGATAGGGTAAGTACACAATTATATATATATATAGGGTTAGTATTATATATATATATATACACACACACACACGCACACACACCCACACACATAACAATGTACCTGAGGTAAAGGGATCCAGAATAAAGATAATTTGATGTAAATTATACGTTGTAAAACTCCCCAGCCAAACACACACACACACACACACACACACACACACACACACACACACACACACACACACACACACACACACACACACACACACACACACACACACACACACACACACACACACACACACGCAATATTTGCATCCAGAACACAATTGGCGTTATATGTGACGTCACGTCTTGTCACAGGGTAGCAGGGGAACGGGACGTCCTTCAATGCATTTCTCCATCCACTTATCTTTATTACCCCACCACCTGTCTTTGACATTTCCTCCCTCCCCTCAAGCATCTGAACATTAAGTACTCTGAGGTTCAACAATTTTACTGCGGGTAAATACAACCACGTAACTCACTAACACGTTACTATATGTTCCTGCTCACTATTCTACGGCACGTAGGACATTTCAAACCACAAAGATCAAGAAAGGCACTCGTTTCAAAATGATGCCTGATGTCCTCATATTGATGCCATATAAACATGTATGGTAATAATATAATAATAATAATAATAAAAAGAAGGAGCGACAAATTGGGACTCAACTCAATGGGGAGGGACCCATCCTTATCACACCAAACTCTACAATGCCCTTCTCCTGCTCACGGTGTGGTCGTGTGGCACAGAACCTGCAGCTGTAAATGGAGAGCAGAGCAGCAGCAGCCATAAGGGGGCCACAGCGCATGCCACTCACAAATCCCTCACGTTCCACTCGCCTCAATCTGATTGGCTTAGCATCACTGCTACCAATGACAACCGGACTGGGTAATGGTATCCGACATGAATTTGCTCCACAAATTTTGATTTTATTTTTTTATAAAAATATATTTTTTTCTTTCACTGGTAAAAAGTAATAAGTAAGTAAGCAAACGACAATTTCAATAAACAGAAAGATAAGCACAAGAAAAATACCCCAACAACATGACTCACTTCCCCAAAAGCTAACCACAGAACGATGGCCCTTAACAATGCTAATGCATACAGGAAACTCTGCACGAAGGGGACTATTACCTTGTCTGCTACATTGCGTTATGATAACGCTAATACACACTCAGCATGGTTTGTTTGAGCATGTGAACCTACCAGCAGAGGGTGTGTGCATGCTTGTGTTCATGCATGTTAAGTGTGTGCGAGCATGTCGGTGTGTGTGTGTGTGTGTCAGTGTGTGTGTGTGTGTGTGTGTGTGTGTGTGTGTGTGTGTGTGTGTGTGTGTGTGTGTGTTTGTGTGTTGAGTATGATGAAGGGAGATAAAGATAAAGCATTGCAGCAGTGCGGAACAGCAATCTCTTCGACCGAATTTGAAAAGGCATTTTGTGCTGGCTGGGGTATCGCCCTGCCAACAGGGGCGGACGGATGCTGGTCTCCTCTCTGAGACATCAACCCTCGCCTGCGGCCCAATATTTTGACAGTGCAGCCTTACAACTAGCAGCAAGCGCTCTGAAATGCCCGATGACCGTCGGAGCGCTTCTGAGATCCTACAGTCAGAAGCCATCCAGGGGTGTGCTCCCTGCACTCACAGCGTATGAACCTCGTTCACCAGACACATGCAGTGAAACAAATGTAGGATGAGAGAACAGCGGACTGAAGCAAATACATTTGGACATTGCCCAGTTCATTCAGTGTGTGCAGTGCTGCCTATTTTTCAGGCCGCTAGCATCATATGCAAGTCAGTCTGCCTGTCTCTGTCTCTGTGCGCGCGCGCGCGTGTGTGTGTGTGTGTGTGTGTGTGTGTGTGTGTGTGTGTGTGTGTGTGTGTGTGTGTGTGTGTGTGTGTGTCACAAACACACACACACACACACACACACACACCCCTGCTTTGTGTGCCTCCAACCGTCAAAAACACCCAGGCACACATCCCTCTCAGCGGGCAAAATGTCAACAACATTGTCAAAAATATGGACGGGAACATAATTGAATATAATTGCGTTTCAACACACAAACTCAGTCCAGATAATCCGATGAGGAGTGCCCTCAAAAAGCAAATGGAAGGATCAAACATTTACATAGTGGCTATAATGACCAAGCAGGTCGGGCAACTCTATAGACACTCATCTCCCTTTCAAATGATGTCTTCGGGCATGCGAAAACACAGCACTCAAACCAACCGCCGTCAGACTCTCCCACCTCGGCCCATGTCACATCCGTGTCACATGCTACGTACGAAATGCAGCGCGAGCTGCGGGAGCTGTCGGGTGGGGGGGGCGGCGGGGCGGTGGGGAGGGGGCGGGGGCTCACCTTGGAAGAAGCTCTTGACGCGGAGGTAGGAGACGGCCAGGCGCAGCACCGAGAGCTTGTCCAGCTTTGTGATGACGTCGGGGGGGAAGGGCAGCAGGCTGGCCAGCCGGTCCAGCTCGGCGTTCAGACGGTCGCGGTGCCGCTTCGACGGGTTGGTCTTCTCGTTGGACGACGAAGGCTTCCTGGTGGTTGGGGGGGGCAGACGGACAGACGGTCAGAAGACGGGCAGACAGGGGTTTGGAAGAAGGACACAGACACACTTAATACAAATAGTATGTTTGTGAATGCATGCACATTGTAAAATACACAAGGCTAGAGGTCGTTCAATTCACAATAATAATAATAATAATTCATTACATTCATGCTGTGCTTTTCAGGGAACCCAAAGCGCTTAAATATTGTGTGTATGTATGAGTGGGAGGGGGAGATGACACCTCATACACTGAGAACATCATTAAGTTTGTACCGCACCAGGATCAAGTATCGCACACTAGACCCGAATACCAACCATACAGACAACATTTTCTGGCAAAACAGGCAGTAGATGCTGATATCCATACCCTGCTTCCTGATAAGGAAGAAAAAATAACTAACCCTGATGAGTTGGCTGCATACCAGGACAGGACTGTAATTTAAATCTCAGGGGAAATCGCTTCTAAATGAACCATCCACAGATACGTTATATGTGCATTATGCAGTGAATCCCAATTAGGAAGATGAATAGAAAATAAACGCTCGGTAGAAACAGAGCCACCAGAGAGTGTTTTGGTCCTCGAAACGAAAGCCATTACACACAAATGGGGTGGTAACTAGTTTCTAATAAAGCAAAGTGTGAAGCTGTGCCGTGTAAGAGAGGCTGTCATAAGCTGTGGATATCCCTACAGTGATACAGACCAGTTATATCACCTATATAGTCCACGGCGGCGAGTGCCAAGGTTAAATCGAGTTACTTGAGCTAATATGGTGGACTGCGCTCCACATATCTCGCTGTAGACTTCACTTGACTTCTGAGAGCTCGCTCACGGCTTTCGCCGCTCGCAGACAACTGGCTGTGGCGTGCAACAGGCGCCCGTTATGGGTCGAAAACCTTCTACTTATACTAGTGTGCAAGTATAATTTGTTGAGGAGAACATTGTGGGCCTTTACAAGGCCATTTATGTGTTTGCAGCACACACCATACGCTGTCCTCATAGGGAGTAGAGTTTGCTATCACTGTGTGTGTTTGTGTGACCGTGTGTGCGTTTGCTTGTAAATGTATAAGTTTCTGAAGAGTGCTAACGTTTAAGCACATTATCGTTTGAGCTGAAATAATTTGCATTCTGATCAATAGCCATGTTTTTGTCTTATTTACTTTTGCAGCCTAGTCAAAAATACCAGGAGTAACCGATTAAAGTGAGTTGTTTGTCAAATAATTGGGTTACGTTGTTTGGGGGAAAAAAATCACGCAGCACTAACTTATATCTTCAAAGTATCTTCAAATTCTGTCACATACAAAAAAAGAGGCCATAAATAGCAGAAGTTAACCAACCCGAAACAATATTTAAAGCAGGTCTCTATATCCATATATCACTTATGGTAACGAAACGTTTTCACTATTTATTACCACCAATAAAGCTTTTGAAGTTAATTTACAAAACAACTCAAATGAAAACAGACAAAAACATTGCCTCAACTTAATGGTTTGAACTTTTACGCGTCCATCACCTCCATAAAGTTCCAAAACATAAACTGTAATAATAATCGGCGGACCATGCCCTTGAGTTAACTGAGAATAATAATACAACATAGAAAGGATCTATAGAAGTGGTTCTTAACTGTTTTTGGACGGGTTTCCTCCTCTTGCGTCCCGCGTACATGCAATCTCCCGGAGGAATCATGCTTTGGCGCTCCGTGCAGGTAACAGGTGCGCTGTCAATGGGAGACAACAACTTTACTCCAATGCACAAACTAAACCCCAGAGTCTGAAAACGCAGGCTGATCAAATGAAACAACTGAGTAAATGAAAAATATTACGTTTAATGATGTAATTATTGAATTTGTTTATGCGTGCGTAAATTGTTATGGATCTATTTACAGCACACTTTTGCATTAATAATTATAGAGGACACGCAATACATTTTGTAAGTTTACACATCCGACGTTGGATGTGCAAGAAAGTAAACAAAAAAACAACAACAAAACAGATATAATCGCTTACCAAGACACGGTGTGATTATCAGTTAATTCCAGTATAGTGTTTGTTCTTGGGTCATTCAGTTAAACGGTCAAACAGCGACAGGGGGCTTCCCAAATGCACTGACTGAGTATATGAACAAATGACAATTATGATCATTCCCAGGAAAAATAGAATAACGCCAACGTCCAGCGCCGAGCTCCGAGCTGATGTTTTCATCGGCTTGCAATGCTCGGGGCAGATGTGGTGTGATGCTTTATAAGCAATTGAGTCGCCTTCCACTTCCTCGCGTTTCAGGTGGCGGATTCCTCTGAATGACATGTCGAGCTCTTCGCACGCAACTCTCCGCCTCGCAAACCGACCCGGGGAGCGCACACACACATTCGCGCGCGCGCGCACGTACACAAACATTTGCGCGCGCACGCAAGCACACATCTGCGGCTCAGAGCGCTCGTCACCGCAGCGCAGCCAGTGAGGGAGCGCGTATGGACGCGCATCACGGCGCGCACGGTCGTCGCGCACGGACATTTCTGAGCCGAGCGAGGGGAGGGATCACACGCGAGGGGCAGAGAGCAGGACGGATCTCCTCAGTGGTAGTGAGTCACAGAGGAGTCCCGCGCTCCGCGGGACTGACGCTAACCTCCGGCGCAGAGGAGAGGATATGTCCCAAGAAACGGCTCGTTTAAGGAGAATGGTCCGGCTCTGTTTGGATACACTCTCTCTCTCTCTCTCTCTCTCTCTCTCTCTCTCTCTCTCTCTCTCTCTCTCTCTCTCTCTCTCTCTCTCTCTCTCTCTCTCTCAACTCTGTCTCTCTCTCTCTCTCTCTCTCTCTCTCTCTCTCTCTCTCTCTCTCTCTCTCTCTCTCTCTCTCTCTCTCTCTCTCTCTCTCTCTCTCTCTCTCTTCTCTCTCTCTCTCTCTCTCTCTCTCTCTCTCTCTCTCTCTCTCTCTCCGGACTGAAGAGGGGGATTCTCGTTCTGGGTGTTCATTCGTTGGATACTGCGTGCATATGAAGTTGGTGTATGTATAGCCTACTTGGAACATTTCGGGCGTTGATCTCTGTGCTCCACAGAGTGTGGGGTGGCGGAGTATTGCGGACGTAGGACGTGTAGGCCTTTATTATTTATCGGCTATTGTTTTGTGTATTTTATGTGTTCTTTTGAGAATTATAGATATCACAATACACAGTAGGCTATATTATGTGCAATTTATTGGTGACGAATAAATCCCTAACAAAGTTCCTGCTTGTCTCCTTTCATATTCATCCGAGTCAAATGCAAAGGAAATATATCGTTTTATATTTTTTGTTTATTTTAGGCTACTACATTTTCTGCCTAGTCCTTGTGTGCTGCTTTATGATATGTTGTTTGTGCGGCGTGTATCTTAATATACAGACATAGCCTAATCTTCAAGATACGTTTTTGTACAATAACAAACGAAGGAAAACTAACGTGACTTGTTTAATGTAGGCCTCTATATATTTTTTAAAGATATTGCATGTAATTTTCTTTTTTGTTACAAATAAATCATGTATTTCTTTATAGTATGCTTTCCAACGTTGCGTGTCTTGTTGAAGAACGAGGAAGTAGTAATCAGTCACGTTCGGCTACGCTGCCGCTCTGGCATAAGTCTGGGCTCTTTTTTGCAATCCACAGATCTACCGATAATCAGATCTGGTAAATTTTGTACCGACCACAGACAGATAGTAAATAGCACATGCAGCCTTTCAACAGAAATGCACAGGACGACTTCCTTAAATATAAAAGGTGGCAACACAAAAGCCAGGCCCCTTGGTGTATCGCTTATTATAGAACACAGTAGCGCGCCTCTAGATGTTATGGGGTTATTGCGCATGCGCTGGGAACACAAAAGCGCGCGCGTCACTCCGGAGAACTGGTACAAGGCCAAATAAAAAATAAAGGTAGGCCTACATAACCAGGTTTAAAAGAAAGAAACAAAGACAGACAATAACATTACAAGTTCAAAGTCTTTAAAATAAAACGACCTAAGCCATGGGATACAAAACACTTTCATGTTTACAGGAGAAACATAAACCAACAAATCAACCTCACCAAAGGGTGCTGAAAAGGCCCTTCACTTCTAGCTCGAGGCACTTTAAAGTAGGACTCTACCTGGTTACTACAATTGCGCTTTCTGATTGGCTGAAAAAAGTCACCTGCCCAGCACGACCATCAGATATAATTAGCGTGCCTGGCGCTAATTCTGTTTGGTGAGCTGCTGTCCACGAGGTGGGCTTGTATTCGTTAGTGTTAGTGCTTATTATTTTAATTCCGGTCCTCTTTCCATCCATGCTTGTGCATGTAAAGTAGCCATTTATAATTCCTCAATAACAATTGTGTTCTGAAGTGAATGGACAGAGATTCAAAAATTGTTAAAGACAGTAGCACAATTTGTGTCAGAAGTGTTACAAATAAATTGAAAACTATCCTGGAGAAGACGACCCTGAAGATGAAGACCTGACGAATAGATCCCTTTAATATAATAGTTTGGTAACAACTAGTATAGCTCATATTTGTCGAGCTTCATACAGGCGTATGCCTCTCAAATTACCCACACAACCCAATACAACTAGCCTACCAGAGCCCAAAGTGAAACAAAAAATAAAAATATGGATAGAGATGACTAAAATAAGCACAAAATGATACATCAACAATCGCGTTATCCATGAATGCTAATTTTAGCTCTGCACTCAAGCATGGCTCAAAAGCTTCACCTGTGTTAACTCTGTTTGGACACCTCTGTGAAAATAGTCCTGTATCTTTATTGACTCAACCGGACCAGAAAGTGCTCCGCTAGCAGGTTCATAGCACTGACAGGTCGTTGGAGCCATGGTTCTACCCACAGGCTCAACACCTCCCCCTTCCTGTTCTCTGCACTCTTTGTTTAAGCACAAAGTAGGACTTCATAATATTGCAGCTGGAGCCATAACCAACAAACCTCCATTATCAAAATCTTATTGTTAACATCCCGAACATTCAACATGTTTACGTTTACAAATGATTGAGGTTTAAGCTGGGAGTATTAGTATAAACCAACAGCCAACCCAATTCAAGCTGCCTTCCAGATTAGCCCTGATAGAAGTTAACCCTTGCACACAACACTACGATGTATTCCACCTGTACACTTGTCTGCGTGTGCACTGGCAAAGGGCCTTTCCCTGTCTGGTGTGAGGGCCTGTCTGTGGCTGTGGTTTAGTAGGCATAGCTGAATTATCAGCTACCATTTGCCTGAGAGGCACATACCGAAAGCCATCTGTCAGAAGGAGGAAGGTGGCTTCTATCGATGACTGCGGCTGTTTGGCTCGCCATGAATTTCTAGAAGACATGCTCTAGCATTGTGTCATGACTGCTTTGATTGTAATGGGCATGCATAATTAATGGAATGGTCAATATTGCAAATTGCCATCCAAGCAGTGCATCTGTGTCATTTGTAATTTGGCTCAATACATGTTATGGCACAAGGCGGTTATTGCCCGTTAGAGAAAGCAATACTATCAACTCAAAGACGGCGGGGTCTTGTCTAAACCTAGACTGAAACAATATGATCCTAATACTTTACTCTTGTCTGTAGTAGTAGATGAACTCCAATTGTTTTAACTGCATAATCAACACGTCATATGCTTCATCTTTTGAAACTTGAACCCTATGGCTGGGTGTGTGTGGGCATCTGTATGATATACCAGCTAGATGCTGAGATGGTGATCCATGATCTGGTGCTGGGGAGGAGATCATCTGTTGGTCCATCTGGATGGGTCACCTGAGGGCGCATAAGCCCTACTGTACTGATCAGACCCTGCAGGAGTTCATGGGCAGGGCACTGGCACACACAACCACTCTGGTACACACACACACACACACACACACACACACACACACACACACACACACACACACACACACACACACACACACACACACACACACACACACACACACACACACACACACACACACTGGTTTAAGGACAACTTTAAGGACAACCTTGGATTTTGCATTACAAAAAGTATGAAAATCATGATTATATGCATCCCCAATCTAAAATCCAAGCAGTTGACTACGGATGCTTTAGAAATCAGACAGGGTTAAGATGCATTCAATGAAGTCACTATTTCTGCCCGCAGGCATTGGGGATTGAACTCGGGACCTTTGGGGGACAAACCCAAACAGTCCCGCCACTCCTACTCTCTCCTACCCTATCCGGTGTTTAAACATATGTTCCTCAGAGAAAGAAAACAAGGACCTTTCATTATCTCAAGAGCCTTCGTCACATTATGCAGCAGAGCTATCAATTATAAAATAAACTGACCATTGACAAACCATGGCTCTCCCTCCTCGGGGAGTCTGCGCTGCCGGTGTACCGTCAGCCCCTGGGAACGTAAACTGTGTTTGGGGATTCAGTGGCAGTGATAATCTTTTGTTGACATTTGGATTACGGGTTTGGGGCTTTATTCTGGGTTGACGTGGCGGTCAGATCCGGGTCACACAAGGGTCACATTCCCTCTCTGCCCGGCCTGCATCTGTCAAGAAGTCGCATAGATTCACCAAGAGCCCGTCATCCCACTGTGAGTGAGTGAGTGAGTGAGTGAGTGAGTGAGTGAGTGAGTGAGTGAGTGAGTGAGTGAGTGAGTGAGAGACAGAGTGACACAGAGAGACAGAGAGAGAGAGAGAGAGCGAGAGAGAGAGAGA
>OLKM01000016.1:333939-348939 GCA_900291075.1 Melanogrammus aeglefinus
AGAGAGAGAGAGAGAGAGAGAGAGAGAGAGAGAGAGAGAGAGAGAGAGAGTGAGTGTTGGTGTGTGTGTTAGAGGGCTATAGCAATGCGAGGGCCACATTATTGTGTAACATCGGTCATGCCTGGGGACCCCATGAGCAAGTGAGTCAGAGTGGCAGATTGTCTCAGGAAATGTCTGTTTGTGGCGCAAACAATATGCAGTGGGAAGGGCGTTTGGAGTACTTCACTGGTGTTGCATGCTAATTATAAACCCAAGTAAAATAACTATAGGGAATAGGTATGTGTATTCTTTGGAACGTGTTTATGTCGGTCTGCAGGCATCAGGACGTACAGGGGCAGGGGGGGTGTTTCATCTGGCTTAGTGTCTAAGCACAAATGCTACAATCTGTGCGCGCCGCTAAATCAAAGCTAGCAGACTTGGCCTTGGATGTCGACGCACACGCGCACACGTGCGCAAATACACACAAAGTAAAGCTAATGTCCTCCTAGGTGATGCACATCACTAAACCAACAGCTTGTAGAGCCAGACAACCACCAACTGAGTTGTACAGACATAAGATCAACGCTTATTGATCCCATTCCAATAGGTCAGAGGATTGTTTTCTCTTCAAACACACCTTTGAATTTAAACTTTGAAAATAGATTGATGATAATGAAATGAACATGAGTTCAACAATTCAGAAATAAAACTAATTTATTAGGGGCTCAATGGGTCCATAGTGATGCAGCAGGGGAGGCCATGCCAATAACACTGTCTGGATCATGAATAAGATTAACCATATAGTTTAACCATTTGGTTCCCCCTCCTGACACCCCTAGTTTATTGCATTTAGCCCATCATACCCCTAGACAGGAGACTACTTTGGGGGCGGGCGGCAGACATCTTGGCTCGAGGAGTCGGAGTGTTCATATAAACCCATTTATTTTTCTTCTTTGGCGTTGCTCCGTGTACACCACCGGATGAACGACGCAGTGTTGTTCCCAACTTGAAAATGTTATTCCCTCCTTCACACGATGGCAGCAGTGCACAGGTCCGCACTGTCGAAACGAACAAGATTGAGAGTGACTCACTTGGGTTCGCTCACAGCCACACCACAATAATCTTCAATCTGTTCCAAGTAGATTTCGCTCTGTACTCACCGATGGCTTTTGGGCTTCAACGAGCACCTCTGAGTAGAGGAGAGGGAGAGGGAACGCCAGCCGACTTAGGCTCTTGAATGATGCTTTTCATTAAAGCATACAGGAACCCTGTCGCCGGCCTGTCGGGCCTGTCTAAATCCTGCGCATCAATAATCATTTCAACAGCCTTTTGCTATGAGGTCAATGTTTTAGTTTCTTGGGGGATGAGCTCCTCACCAAGAAAGCAACAAATACATAGCGCTGAATTCATAATATAGAATATTATAAAATGTCACTTGTAATTTGGGCCCTCACGTTTCTTGTGTTGCAGAACATTGAATAACAACTATTACAACAAGTTCCAATGAAATTGATTTTAAATTGGAAGATATTAGGCTAGATGAAGATAAATTTGGGATTAGGGTAAGGGAAAACAAATACTCATGCCACTGGAATCCATCTCACTGCACGCAATACAATTCTAAGACATGCGACCTGAAATGACTTGTCAAACGTCAGCTCAGACTTTCAAAGATAACGGGTCTTTAGAGGATTCCGTTGCCACGGGATCAGGTTGTTTTGTATGTTCATGTACCACGGATCGTTCATTGAACGTCGCCATCTTGTGGACAAGACGTGGTCGTGCAATGTATTTTTTCTTTCAGGGTTTTGATTTCCTTGAGCTTTTTTTCTGGCCCAAAGATAAAATACCCTTTCCCTCTTGAGTTTTACATTCTTGTCAACATACCAAAATGTTTTTGGGACAATGACAGGGATCATAGTTCATGTTTTTTTTTCCTTTGAGCCAATATTAAAGAAAAACATAATTTGTGTCTTGTTTCTCCTGGAAAGCCTCTCTTCTTTGTTCTTTTTATCTCTCCGACGAGTCATTAGACGATTTATATTCAAATAAACTATTTCGGATAATTTTTTTGGTTTCGCTCCAACTGGACTCAGAGTTCAGATACACTAAGCAGTGTTTCAGAGAACAACACATATATTCATCACAGATGGCACAACATAAGTATGGCCTCTGATCCCTATATCCCTCCCCGCCCCCCCCCCCCCCCCCCAAAATACTACTTTTAATAAAGCCATCTTGAACAGATCCAAGACCAAAGCTCGGGATTACAGTATTGGATTATGTGTAAGTGATATTTGAAGATGATACAGACCCTAACTGCGGGGTCTGCATGTAATCAGGACTGTTGATAAAAAGGGTGCGCCAGCTATTATGGAGCAAACAAGCACAGTGGAAAGTATTTGTCCAGTGCGTATGTGCTGAAACAAGTCAAACATGAACTAATAACAGGATCATCTCCTCTATTGGATTGGATTTTCCAAGATGAGTCATAGGATACACAAAGTCAAGGCCGCGTCATGATTTGTTATATTTATTTAATATGTTTCTGCTTTTCAAACTCTGATATTTAAGCAATTTGATCACCACACCCATTCTCAGTGCACATTTCTCCACTCACGATCAATTCATGTCATAAAAACATGAACTCATTCTCTATTATGTATATTTGTTCAAATGCTACATTCACATTCTCTTTTTCTCTACCAATTGCCTTTCATAGCTGGATATAATGTGGTCCTTTCAGAAAAAAAACACCAAAAAAAAGATTTGGATAAACATTCACCCATGCCGTTTGCAGTTCATTCTTCACTCTCGAGAAAGAGAGACTCCTTAAAGGACGGGAGGACAGCGGGCGATGAGCAACACTGTATTGCACGTGTGGGGGACAGGGCTGTGTGTGGGGGAGGGTAAGGAGGGGGGGGGGGGGCGTGGCTAGTGGCTGGTGTTTTCCATTTAATACACAAAAAACTGTTCCGCCGTGAGAGAAAATGATATTCCATGTCTGTGTCCCCAACGGAGGGCAGCTGCCTTGCTGTATAGCAAGGCAGTCTTCTTTAGAGCAAGTGTTTTTGTATGAAGTTACCTGTACAGGAGTCTGGATGGATACAGGCTTTCAAAGCAGCAATGCATCGCACTAGTGCCTGTGTTTGGTGGGTTGATGTGGGCTACATGGTGGAAGACGTGGCGGTGGTGGCAGTGGGGGAATGAAGCGTGCTGCTACCTCTTACTGGACGAGCGAACCTGGTGTCTCGTCCAGCCAGTTGGAGCTGTGAGGAGAGACAGACACAGAGACAGAGACAGAGACAGAGACAGAGACAGAGAGAGAGAGAGAGAGAGAGAGAGAGAGAGAGAGAGAGAGAGAGAGAGAGAGAGAGAGAGATGATGGGAACACCAGACAAAGGCATGTAGTAATATGTCAATACATCACTGTTCCAATCCTATTGTATTTATTCACTGCACTGCTCCGAGCCGGCTGGGGGGGGGGGGGGAGCCAACGTACGGAGTGTGGACTCACAGCGAGGGGGGGCTGCTGGCTGTCTGGAGTTACTGGCGCTGCTGCCGAAGGAGGACTGGAAGTTGTGGATGGTCTGCTGCAGGATCTGCCTCTCGCGGCCCTGGGGACAACCACCACGTCATCATCTACTGGGTGATGTACTGGAGCACTCCTGCCCACGTGCAAACCTTGGCTCGTACCATGGCTTACCTTTACAATTACTAACATAACTGGGACACTGTTATTATATTGTATATGATGTCATATATTTTTGTTCAATAGTTGTATTTTTTGGGTTGAAAACGTAATTAGCAATAAAAAAAAAGGTTCTTAAAATAATATACAATACAAAATAAAATAAATTAAATTGATTGTTCAAATACATAGCCGTAGAGTAGGATTTCATTGCTCATTATTCTTTCGGGCTACATCATGCTCATTAGCTTTGTGTTCACAAGCCAAACCGTTCCAGTTAAATTAATACAAGAGAATACCCAGAGGAACCAGAACACTACATCAAATCAAGCGCACCTTCCCAGCATTCAGCTCAGAGATGGCTGCTAGGATCTGGTGTCTGGGTCCGTCGGTTTTGATGCCCAGCTCCTTCAGGTCCCCGTCGGTCAGAGTCAGGAAGGCCTCCATGTCCACCTGGAGGGATAGATGTTGTAGAAGAAGAAAGAGTACAAGGAAGTAGAAGTAACAGAAGATGATTGAACCAAAAAAAACATACACAAATCCAGTGAGGACGTGAGTTTTTAGAGAGTGAAGAGGAACGCCTCCTTGGCTTGTTTTCATGGATAACGTTATGCATTAAAGTGACAGCATGCGTTTTAGGTCTTCTGTTTGGATACATAGCAGTTACCTCTTGTTCCTCAAATATAGGCTGGTATTTCTCCAGAGAAAGCTTCTTCAGGATGCTGGACAGCTCATCTAAGGAGAAAATAAGAAAAGGACAGGTGGTCAATCTCTGTCAGCTTTGTGCCTGTGGTCTCTCACACAATCTCTCTCTCTCTCTCTCTCTCTCTCTCTCTCTCTCTCTCTCTCTCTCTCTCTCTCTCTCTCTCTCTCTCTCTCTCTTCTCTCTCTCTCTCTCTCTCTCTCTCTCTCTTCTCTCCTCTCTCTCTCTCTCTCTCTCTCTCTCTCTCTCTCTCTCTCTCTCTCTCTCTCTCTCGGCAGTGTAGCTCGCCCAACCCTCACCCTCGTCAGTGATGGTCCCACTGCTGGAGCCCCCGCTGCTCTTGGAGCGGGGGTGGGACGAGGCGGAGGACAGGGAGTCTCCCGGCCCCGCGGGGGGCTTGGGCGACGGGGAGGGCGATGGCGTCAGGGTGGGTGACGTGCTCTTGGAGTTGGAGGAGTTACCGGACTGGGGTCTCCTCTTCAGATCCACCTTCTGCATGGAGGTGAGAACGAAACATCTCAATACAAATGTCCTCTTTGGAAGGGAGCCGAGCCATGTTTGTATTTTTTTTATAGTAGATGTGCTGTACGTATGTGTTTGTATACCCGTCTAGAATGGACGTCGCATCCGACCAGACTGGGGGTAGCGTGGACGTCTGGGAGGCTGGTGCCGGTCACCGCTGGACCGGGTACTGAGGTGGGCAGCTGGGGCTGGTTCTGGACCTGAACCTGGGTCTGGCTGCTCTGTTTGTCAGGGGCCGGGACCTTGGGGTCCACCAGGCCCGCTGCCTTCTTCCTCTGGGCAGCGATCTGAGACAGGACGCTGTCTGCACTGCCCCCTGGTGGTGGACAGGGAGCGGGTTCATGATGCTGGGGTGTCTCTCAAAAGTTGGCTTGTGCGTGTGTGTGTGCCCGTGCATGTGTGCATGTGTGTGTTACAGAGCAGTTGTGTGTGTGCGTGTGTAGCTGTAATGTGTGTGTGTGGTGTGAGTGTGCGCGTGCATGTGAATGTGTACCAGAGCAGTTGTGTGTGTGTAGCTGTATGTGTGTGTGGGGGTGTGTGTGTGCGCGCGCATGCGTGTGTGTGTGTGTGTGTGTGTGTGTGTGTGTGTGTGTGTGTGTGTGTGTGTGTGTGTGTGTGTGTGTGTGTGTGTGTGTGTGTGTGTGTGTGTGTGTGTGTGTGTGTGTGTGTGTGTGTGTGTGCGTGTATGAGTGTGCATGCTTGTGTGTGAATGTGTACCAGAGCGGTTGTGTGAGTCTCGGTTGATTCCCGCCACGCCGTTGGACCCCCCCGAGGAGTGGGGGGAGTGGTAGTGTCCTGAGTTGGAGGGGGACGAGGATGAGGGCCCCTTGGAGATGCTGGGGAACTTGATGGACCTGTTCACCACGCGGCTGACTGACGTCTGGCCGGGAAAGGGGCCAGAGAGAGAGAGGTGCAACGATGAAGTGACTGAGGGGGCATTTCTTTTATGGGGGGGGGATTTTCATGAATTTACAAAAGATTTTCAATCGGAAAAAACACTCTTTGAGGCGTGTGTAAGTATTTGGGAAACCACAGCCTACGAGATAGTCACACGTATCTCGTAGGCTGATACAACTGCCAAAGCCAACTTAAGGAACAAATACTGATACACATACACATTATATCGTTTTTCACTTACTAACCCTAGTATTTGTAGCTTATGCA
Organism: Melanogrammus aeglefinus; assembly: GCA_900291075.1. Taxonomy (NCBI): domain Eukaryota; kingdom Metazoa; phylum Chordata; class Actinopteri; order Gadiformes; family Gadidae; genus Melanogrammus; species Melanogrammus aeglefinus. Next base: position 339,999 of record OLKM01000016.1, read on the forward strand.
AATTTGCGATAGAGATCCCTTGATAGGTTTTTCTAACCAGAGATGGTTAGAACACACAAAAACACACACAAAAAACACACACACCCAAAGACACACACACACACACACACACACACACACACACACACACACACACACACACACACACACACACACACACACACACACACACACACACACACACACCCACCAGCACACACACAAACTCACTATGTCGGAGTTGCCGCTGCTGTTCAGCTTCCTCTGAGGGGGCATGGGGAGGCGTGGCGGCGGCTCCTTCAGGAGGCGCGAGCGGTCAGAGTTCCACGCCTCGAAGTTGGAGGGGGGCAGGAAGGGCGGGATGACGGCCTTCAGCTTGTCGTTGGGCAGCCGGGTCAGCGGGGCGCCGTCTCTCAGCTATGGAAGCCCGCCGGCGGACAAACAGAGCAACGGTTTTATGAGTTTTATGTACTCAAATGATTCCTGCACTTCGGCTTACATCTTCATTGTTGAATGTGCTTACAGCAAGTCGCTTTGGACAAAGTGTCTGCTAAAGATATTACACGTAATTTAATTTCATTTATTGCAACATATAATGTTGCTATGCTTAGGATGACGTGTATGTGTGGGTGTATATCTGGACTCCATCCATAAATAAAAGAATGTCAGCATAACTTCCCTTCTAGAGTTGGGGTGTGATGCCACCTTGTGTTGAGTTAAATTCATATCCATAGAGACGGTTGAACATAAAGGCTCACTAAGTGAGCGCAGAGTATGAAAAGTATATCATTTATGGATGTTTTTTTTCTCTTAGTATGTCAGACGCAACATAAGAAAGGTTTAAACAATTCAACTGAAGGTAAATGACCATACATGCAGCACTGCTGGCCTTATTCTGACACAGAGGTTGCACTTTCTCACACGAGCCACTCATCGACTCTACCATTGTTGAGATCAGAGCGTCCTCGTTCTCCGAGCCTGCGCTTCCGAGACCTATGAAAACAGAGCGACGGCAATCAGTACCACAGTCGATGTATATAGAATATATATGGGGTATCTGTAAATCAACGTGGCTCACCGGAGTCCATGGTTTTGACCGCCCACATGGTGCTGATGTCACTCATGGCCACCGTGGAGGAGGGGGATGCCAGCGCCCCATTTGCTCCAACCGCTGGCTTCCTGTCCACTCTCAGGGTCGCGTCCAATGAGGCCTCGGTATCGTCGGGGAACGGAGCAAGGCGATTGGAGGAAAGGCCGTGCCTCAGGGTGTGGGTCAGCTTGAGCCGGCGAAACCGATTGGACATTCTGTTCCACCACGACTGGAAGGCAGGAAGTGAATTTGTTGGTTTTCATTTCAGGAGCAGGGAGAGCTGACTGACCTCTCCGGTCATCTGGAACAAGCTCAGCAGCACTGGTTCATAACAGCCAAATACCTATACCTAAAACTATACTTAATTTGACTTAATTAATTACATTTAATAACCAATCCTTGTGTGTTTGTGTGTGTGCGTGTGTGTGTGTGTGTGTGTGAGTGTGTGTGCGTGCGTGCGTGTGGGGCCAGGAGACCAGGCAGTTAATATTCAAACAGACTTGGGCTCTGAAAGGTCAACTCTCGAGGTACCGTTCAAACCCAGAACGTAAAACATGTGATGGTACAGAACTCCCAGGACAGAACTGGATTTGTGTTCAAAATTATTAACCTTCGCCGGCCATACCTTGAGACCCCCCTTATCGTCGGGAGGGACGGGCATGTTGCCTAGCAACCGGCGGTTCTTGGAGAGCAACATGGAGGCCCGACTGCGTGGCTTCCCCTTGCCCTTGTCCACCTGCATGCACACGCCCGCCAGCAGACGCACCAGCTCTGTGTCTGAGGAGGGGCACACAGACACACACACACACACACACACACACACACACACACACACACACACACACACACACACACACACACACACACACACACAAACACACACACACAAATGCAAAGACACACACATGCACACATGCACACACTTACACAATCACATATAGGCAAAAAATAGGGTATATAGGTGGGTGGTTGAATCGTTAACTTGAGTGAAAGTGAATGGATGATTAAGTGAAGGAAGCAGGGACTAGAAAACGTGACGCCTGTGAGGTCAATGTTGATGTAAATGTTGGGATTTTAAAGATAATAAACAAAGGCGTTAAACAAATGGGAAAGAGGGAAACAAAGAATGACACAAGGTGCCAAAAAGGGTATAAAAGGAAGGGAAATAACTGACAATAAAACAAAGATGTAAAAACAATTTGAATGGAAGGAGGAGGGAACTACACATGGCAGACGTCATGGAAATAAGTCATTGAATGACAATAGCTGGTTTGCAGGCTGAGGAGGCGGTACCTGGGTCGTTCAGGAGCATGACCAAATCAAACGCAGTGTAGCCGTTCTTAGCCCGTAGGTGGACATCAGCCCCCTGGCTCAGCAGGTACTTCACTACGTCCTTGTTACTGCCAGAGAGAGAGAGGGAGACAGAGAAATAAACTGAGAGGTGCTGCGGTCAGCTCGTCTTCCACACATGTAGATATTTGTAAACCAGCAAAATCTTGTGCTTGCTCACTCATTACAATATGAAGCTACTTTCAAGGTTTTAATGCCATAAAATGTATGTAATGCCATTTGAACAGATGGTGTTTTTATTGTTAGCTCCTCAGTGGCTAGCTCCACATCGGACAGCTTCAGCTCACCCGTGGTACGTGGCCTGCATCAGAGCGGTCCACCCGTGGACGCCATCTTGTTTGTCTATATCAGCGTTCTTGTCCACCATCAGCTGCACCACCTCTAGCTGCCCACTGACGGCCGCCATCATCAGGGGCGACGCTCCCTCCTGATTGGACGAGTTCACCTGAGCGGGGTCCTCCTCCAAGATCTCCTTCACCAGCTGAGAATTCCCTGGGCGTCGGAAAGGGGTGAGGGGTCACCCGGATGAAACCATGTGACCTTTAAATAACACTTAATGGGCATGCACCCAGATTCTTTAAAGAGAAACGTCCGTTTAAAGTCTTCTTGTACAGCTCAGAAACAATATCGCTGCTGTTGATCATGACATTTTAAATGGTATTCATAGTTGATGGTATGCCAATTAGTGAAGGCTTTAACTAAGTTTTCGTATTTGAAGATCCTCGCAGATGTTATGGTTAGCTTTTTTGGCTAATAAAAATCAAAAGTATTCGTACGTTATTGGTTTATTTAGTTATTTACTTTTATTTTCCACTCACCTAACTTGAGGGCACTGAACACATCAGGCCGTCTCTTCTCGTCATCTGTGGGGGAGGGGGGGGGAGAGATGATACACTGATTCACTGTGGTAGACCTTATAAGGAGTCTAGGGATAGCATTGGAGTCCTAGTTGGAAAACGTCCACATTGTTCATCACCAAAGTGGGTCAGATGGGGGGGATTAATGTTACCCTTAACCCACTCTAGAAACACTGCGCGGCCCTACAGTCCGCAACCCAGCAGGGGTCTGTGTACAAACAGGAAGAACCAGGGAGAGAAAGAAATGATGCATGAAAGAAAGGAAGAATGACATAAGTGCACAAAATGATAAATTGTCCAATTAAAACAAACATAAAGCTTAATGTCAGACTTCATAGACAGAACAGCCCTTTACTTTTCTTTGTGTATAAAAAAGGAACACAATTTAATAGGCTATGCGGGGAAAGTTCAAGGAAAATGGGAAACTCCCAATCAGGTTCAAATTAATGTCAGGTTCAAGGATCTCATAAAACTAATTTGTGGAGTTCAATGCTGTGTTATGTTGATGAATTCAGACCTCCAAATTGCACCGTTCACAAAAGTAATCTTTTTAATTGAAGAAGGATGCAATTCCAATGGGTTCTGATGGATGAATTGGCTCAAAAGTTCAGCTACAATTAAGTCATTGTTAATAACATTGAGATACCCCAGCCATGCAGGCATGACAGAACTTCTAGAGGTCCGTTCATTCCAACACATCTTCCAGTCCCCTGACATCAGAGAGGCCTCGCAAGTGGAGGTGACAAGGTCAATTTCCTTGCTTCCTCAGGATAGACACGAGTGCTACATTCCCTATTTGTTACAGTAATAAATAATAAAGCACGGAACACAAATACAGACCTAAATCAAGAAAAGATGTCTATTCATAGTTTTCATGTCTGCAATCCGAATCCCCTTGTGGCCATTAAAGACGCTATTCTCTTCTCTACTCAAACAGCAGTGTTAATGGCTGTTTGTGTAGAGAAAATCCTTGATACACACACAAAGACACACACACATCCATGCACACGCACACACAAACATGCATGCCCGCACACGCACACAGCCACCAACCCTAACACATATCCACCAACCCCCACACACACACACACACACACACACACACACACACACACACACACACACACACACACACACACACACACACACACACACACACACACACACACACACACACGGGGTCCCTCACCAGTCTGAGGGCGTACAGTGGTGATGGGGTCCAGGTAGGTCTTGATGTCTCTCTGCCTGAGGTCCATGGCCAGCTCAAAGGCCGTCTTTGAGCACACGTTGAGCCGGTCCGGGTCCGCCCCCCTCTCCACGAGCTGCTGAGCCACGCCCACCTGTGGAATATTTAACCAATCACGCTGTCGATCTGGTCCGTGTGTTGTGATATATATACAAGGGAACCGCTTTCACTGATATTCTTAATGATCACTGATAAATGATTAAACAACCTTAACCTTTCTTAACACAAAACAGCAGATGTATCATTTCCCATTCTGCTTTAGATTTTGAAATCCACGTTTTGAATATCTCAGAATAGTGCCAAATAAAATAACTGTATTTCAGCTGAAGTCCTTTTGGATCGGTCCTACCATCCACCCCGTCCTCCACCCTCACCCCCCGTCAACCTGAACGCGAACCACCCACCCACCGACTTCCCGCTGAGGGTGCTCAGCATCAGCGCCCCCCAGCCGGTGGTCTTCTGGGAGAAGTTGACGTCGGAGCCCCACTCCAGCAGCAGGCGCACCGCCGCCTCGTGGCCGTGCAGCGAGGCCACCAGCAGGGCTGTGATGTCCATGAACTCTCTACCTCCCGCTCCTCCGACCCCACAGCCCCCGAGACCACCGCCCACGCAGCCCTCACTGCCGCCACCTAAACCCGACATGCTGGGACACGGATGACACAAGTATATTATTTGTTTAAGTATATTAATATCCACTCTACCTTTTGTGCTCCATTTTGTTTTCTTCTGCTGGTGAATCTCATCTCTTTTCCTGACTAAACTCTACATAGATACATATCAGTATACCGGTGTTCCTGATATGTACCATATCTAGGATCAGATCTAGGATCAGATCTAGATCGTAATAGTGGACTGAACCTGATTTTAAAAAATCCCATTCAATTGGTGCTGTTCACACTGCTCAAGAAAAACAAAAGCTGATCACTCGCACATCTGGGTGAAAGAAAACATTTTGGGAGCTATCATGTGAACACAGACAATAGACAAACAACAACAACAGGTTACACACATAAGCCTACCTGCTGCTGTTGTTGTTGTTGTTGCCACCGCTGCTGCCGCTGCCTATAGAAACGCCCTCAGCAGCGATGTCCAGGTGGTCGTAATCGTCGACATAGGCTCCGCCCTCCAGGAGGAGTTTGACCACGTGGGCGTGGCCTCCTCTAGCAGCCATGGACAGGACGCTTGCACCCAGGCGGTTACGGCCGTTTATCTCCGCCCCGTTCTCCAGTAGGATGTGGGTGACGTTCAGGTGCCCAAACCTTGGTAGAGAGTTTCAAAGTGGAAGCATGGGAGAGAGAACGGGATGAGGGAGGTTAACTAAACATTTGACTTCAAAATGGCCAGAATAGAGTTATATCAGTGAAGGATAGAGATGTCGTATGAGAGTAGTAGGCTAGTTCATACGTGCAGAATTATAATAGGGATGGATGGCCTAATGGACACACAAAGTAGGCTATCTATCATATTTATTAACATGTATGAAAGTAATGAATGGATGACTGTTGAGGATAACGTGTATAGGCGACATTGATTTAACTATTGCAGTGTTCCTATGTCATCTCTGCAGTTTGTTTTAACAGCTGCTCAACAACAATCCCCACCTCGCCGCTTGCATCAGCGGTGTCCAGCCGTAGTTGTTCCGGCTGTCCACCGAGGCCCCTTTGCGTAGAAGGAACCGAACCAAGTTTTCATGGCCACTGGCTGAGGCGAACTGCAGGGCGGTGTTCCCTTCCTCGTCCGTGCCGTCCACGGGTACGAGGGACGGTCCCCGGGTGATGTCCACGACGTTGCATTCCGATCCCGCCTCGGACCGCAGCCTGCTCTGCCTCCCGGATTCCTTCGCTCCTGGCTCCAGTATTCCCCGGGCCGTTTCGTAATCTCCCTCATCGCAAGCACGGAAAAGTAACAGAGAGTTAGCAGGCACTCCGAAGCTCATCTTCTCAAGAAAGTCTCACCCGGTTTCCAAACTTCATTATCGGCAGCCTGTGTTTAGAAATCATGGCGACAGAACTGGTAAACTGTGTGTTACAAGTTGTCGTTTGCTTCTGTCCTTGGTGGTGATGAAAAATCTTGTTACAAAAACATCTTCGTGCGCCTTGGGGTTAAATGTAGCCGCAACCGGTGCTGCTGTCCCGTTACAAGTTGTGTGGGTTCTGCGTCGATGGTTCTGGGCATGCGCAAACTAAAAGTGCAGAACAGAAAATATTGGGAAGACAGGGGACGTCTTTTTTCCTAAACCCAGTAGATTACCAAGAGACTATAGAATGAACAGCATATGAAGAGTTCATATTGCGCTCTTATAATGTTATGATGAGGACCAAGGTATAAAATGGAGAGAAGCAGAGTCACTTACTTAGTCACACCTCTTTCACCGGTATTAAAATAAAAAAATGCATATAGGATTGATTTGATGGTGTTCATTCCTTCCAAGGAATTAGTGGCAATTGTTGGCGGAAACAAAACGTTAATGTAAACACAATACAAGGGAATACAACTAAAGATTCCTGTGTGTGTGTGTGTGTGTGTGTGTGTGTGTGTGTGTGTGTGTGTGTGTGTGTGTGTGTGTGTGTGTGTGTGTGTGTGTGTGTGTGTGTGTTTGAGTGCGCGTGCGTGTTTGTGTGCGCCTGTCTCTGGCTTTAGGGTTAATCAATTTGTAAGAAAAGGGGGATAGGGGATGATGTATAGGTTATACGCTGCCATCTAATGACCAGAAATTGTATTACAAAGGTTGGGTGGACCTTTAAATACTGGTACAGTATTAGAAAATCCAAATAAGGCTTTTAGTTTGAAACAAATTAGGTCGATGTGATTGAATTACGATCGATGTGATTTTACGTTTAACAAATTAAATAACCAGGGACAGGCTAGTCACATATTAACAAATACACAACATAATACAACTTTATTGTTTGAAGAGCAGCTGGGGAAGACCGCCCCCCCACCCGAGCCCCCCACCCTGAAGTAGGCTACATGAATGTCCCGCGACGGTCGGATGTCTGAGCTGTGACTTCACTCTTTATTTTAATCAAGTCGATTTTCATGCTGTCATGCGTAGCCTCAGGCATTCCTTATTTTGAGCATTTCATGTATAACTGTTATTTGAGCAGTACTTCAATCATTTAAAGTTTGAATATAAAAATTCAATTTGGATTGGATCGGCTGTAATTCATCTCCAGACAATATCTCTAAATGTCCTCTAGGGATTCTTTAAAGCCGATTCAATTCTATTAATTTGACCTACCATGCAGTTACAATTAGTGTCCATAAGGAGGCTTCAGACGTCAGGCTATCACTTTAGAAATAAGTTGGCCTACAAGTGCGCAAATTGTACAAATTCACGCCCATCAATCTATCAAAATACAACGCCAAGTATACCTGGGCCCCAAATAAAAAAAAAAAAATAGGACAATGGGAGGATGTGTTTTCAAAATCACATCAGTATTCAATATTTTCATAACAGTTGGCTTTTGGACGGTCTCTCTACCTCGTCTTCTAGTCCTCTTTCATACTCTGACCTCCTCGATTTGTCGAGATTTTCCTGGATCCTTTATATTGTCCTATTGTTTGATCCTCATTATTGTCCACCATTTAAGGCTTGGTAGTGACTCAGAAAAGTGCAGTAAAAGCCTATCAGTTTAATGTCACCCCCATTCTTTGACTAAGCAGATTCGACAGACTTTAGGCATACCACTCAGACCTTTCCCAGAGAGCAACAGCGATATGAATCCCAGGAGACAAAACAAAAACAGGACGTTTACCCCTTCCTGAACGCAGTATTTGTTAATTCAGACAAATTTTCCATGTTTAATTTGATGACTGTGGAATAAATAATTGTCCTCAAATTAGAATCAATAAAGATAGGCTAAATATTTTTTTTAGTTTTCCGATTTTTAAACATGATAAAAAAAAATAAGAAATACGAGAAGGGAACTAGTTGACATAAATGCACATGTCATGGTTTAAAACAATTTAAGAGCTCGATTTCAAATAAATAAACCTTTCATCATTCAAATACGTACATTATTGCTGACATTAGCCTATTCATTGTTTGGCTGGTTGTCGATAGAACCAAGGACTGATGTGGAAACCAGTGTTTATAAAGGAAGCAGGTGCTTCGTGATGTCAGAGAGGGAAAGATATCGAGTCTTTTGAAGAAACCCAGGCTGGATCTTTACCTTTCAGCCACAGATCACCTTGAATCTGCTTGCATTTAAACATTTTTAAAATAAACAATTACAGCACAAAATAATGATTGTAGTATACTCATAGCACAAATGTCCTGACGTTTAATCTCTCTTATTGAATAGCACTATTCCAATAAGTAGATCATCATTTCCGAGAAGAAGACAGTAATTGGGACCATATAGATGCATACGCTATTATTAGAGCATTATGTCAGTGGGCGTAGCCATATGCTCG
>OLKM01000016.1:353939-414193 GCA_900291075.1 Melanogrammus aeglefinus
AGTAGTAAGAGAAAAGTTAAAAGATTGAGCAATGCAGAAAATAAATCTGTAAAAAAAGATTTCCACCATTCAAATGTTAGGTTTTCCATCCTCTACTTTCTGTGCATTTATACATTTAGTTTTGTAACCCAGTCTTGTGACACAGCATCTCCTGCATAGCTATGGAAACATCGAGGGGGTAAAAAAATGGAAACAAAAACAAAAGCGCCTGGTGAACGGAACATGACATTTGTGTTTGGGTCCCGAGAGAGAGGCTGAAATGTAGCTAGAGAGAGAGTCCACATCATTTCTCACTCACTCGCGGTAGCTGGAAAACTAGAGACCCCTCTGGTTCAATTGGCCTGTAAGTTAACGAAAGACATCTGACTACCATTAACACAGCCTTTCTCCCGCATTAAGCAGCCAGGAAACAGTAACAGCGGAGGTGCGCACACAGTGGGCCTCAGTTGACTCCCGGCTGCAGAGTTTACGTCGAATCAGACCTAAGATAGAAAGAACAAGATAAAAATGAGGGGTCTTCCTACCCCCCTTGAGGAGAAGTGTTTAGTGCGTCTGTTCTCAACACTGTGCAGTGAGTAGCACTTTGTGAGGGTCTTAACAGGACTGGAGTTAAAGATTAACTTTCACAAGGATATATTAATGTTACGCTTGTTTACGTGTTCCTGTCTAATATGTTATCATCAGAAAAGTCCACTGTGCCTTGCTTATGTCAACTTTTTTTAAATGTGTTTCTTATTGTCTTTAGTACGGTCCAACGTTGAGACACTGCCAGGCCGGTTTGGGTCTTTGTGGAGCAGACGAGACGCAGAGACAATACACTGAGCTGTTGTTTAGGTCTTCTGCTTTTGGCATCTTTCCCATTCTAAACATTTAATTATGGGTCATGACAAAACACAGCTCTGCCTGTCTAAATCATTGATCCTGCCTTAACATCTGCCAATTCTTTTTCTTTTTTATTATTTCTAAAAAAACGAAATTACCCGACCTGTTTAGGTCTCTGCTTCAGAAGTCATGATTCACAAAGACAACAATATGCTGCTGTTTTGGCTGCGTTTTCATCACTGTCTGGTCTTCATTTCTGCCTGTCTGGCTGGCTGGCTGGCTGTATATTGCTCTGTCTCTACCTCTCTCTCTACCTCTTTCTACCTCTCCACCTCTCTCTGCCTATGTCTACCTCCCTCTCTCTCCTCTCTCTCTCTCTCTCTCTCTCTCTCTCTCTCTCTCTCTCTCTCTCTCCCCCTCTCGGCCTCCTGTCTCTTCTCCATCTTCCTTTCGCCTTTTATTCTCCATTTCCTTAAAGCCCCTCAGGGGCTTTAAGGGGGGGGGGGGGATTGGTCTGTTGCCATGAAGCACGCTATGGACTTCCTGTGTGATGGGGTAAAGCTTCCTGTGTTCCAACAAAGGAAAGGCCTGACACAGCATGCACACAGGGAGACAATGGAGGCCTAAGCCCACAGTGCGCCCCCACCCCCAGATCTGAAGCCGGACTCCTAGGCTCATATTGGATGCCCATATCCAGGCATGCAGCAATCTTCCTGCCCATTGCTGAAATCGGTGCTGCTGATAGATATATAGTGCTTGCTTAGGCACAGATTGAAAAAGCAGAGGTAACCCTAATTGAGTTAGCCTAAACAGTGATTGCAGAAGGCCAGGTGTAGAGGATGAGCTACTAATAGCCTGTTTGCCGCCGTGTGGCTATTTTCAGCACAGATGTTCAGCCAATAAACAACGATGTGGCTGGCGGCACGGCCTCCAGTCACCATGTGTTCCTCCACTACCCCATCAAAGACTCTGGCAGAAGACGCCTAACCAGTCGAGAGGCAAAAGCCTTTCAACGCAAACACATTTCTTAAGGAAGAGCTTAATTGTTTTTGATTTCCTCTCGTGAAAGTTCCTTTTCAGATTTCACTTCCACCCAAAGAAATGAGTCTTGTAAGACACTCTTGCGTACTGGAAGGGCCAACTGGCTTCAATGTGTTTTGGGACTTTCCTAACACCAGTATTGGGCTGATTTTGGTATTAAACGAAAATTATTTTGAAAGGTTTTCATGTTTATGAGGGCAGATGACCAGAAGTGCTTGTCTTTGCAAAGGAATATTAAGTTCAGTTTTCTACTTACTTAAATTTTCAAACATAATCATGTGTCAATCATTTACTCAACACGTTAATATGAAATGGGTCATATGAGTTCACAAACACAGCCATCCAAAACGCATTCACTGGTACACTCAAGGGCGCAGATCTTAATACAACTTAGCGGAAGTCGTATTGAGATGTACCCAATGGGATCTGTGACCATGGGTGCACTAGTCGTTCTGAATACCACGCTTACGATGAGAATACCACTGATGGCTCAAGCCACCGGCTGGTCCTTTCCAGGGGAGAAGCTCTCGATGAATCATGTGAAGAATGAGTTGACATCATAGTCAGCCGTCCCGATGCTGTCAGATAAGAAAGTACAGACACTGGTGTCATGAGCAGACTTATCGCAGGACTTATCGATGCAGAGTTAAGTCCTCCCCTCTCTTCGGCTCTCAAAGGGTTTCTTGATTCATAGCTTTGGTCTGAGGGGAGAGGGTGATATAGAGATGAAACAGAGACAGACTGATCATTGTTTCAGTACTCCTCTTTAGTCTGGTAGGTTGGGTCACTGGCCATGTTCTTGTCAGCAGTATTTGAAGGCCATGTGATGTGAGAGGCAGGAGGGGGTTGATGGTACAACTCCTGTTGGCGGGAAAAGGAAGTTGAGCAACAAAAAGGGATTGTGTTGTTGGTGCTCCTGGGATAAGAGTTCAGGGTAGGAATGCCACAGAAATACACCACTGACAGCTCTCAGGCGAAAGTATGAGAGGTTGGTCGACAGACAGAGAGAGAAAATTAAAGGCTATTTCAGCCAAGTGTAGGAAAGTGGAATCGGTTACTTCCCTCAAACTCAAGAAAACAATCTTGCCTCCCTGAGTGAGGGAACTATATGGTCCGCCCTTTCCTGTTTTTGCTTCTTCCAATTCCTTCTTTTCAAAAGCTTAGTAAGAAGAACACTAATCCTGAGTCAGAAAGGAAAAGCTAGAGTGATGCCTTGGCTATTAGCTAGGTCGGACTCAGTCATCACTTTTTCATTCATTCTCTCTCTCTCTCTTCTCTCTCTCTCTCTCTCTCTCTCTCTCTCTCTCTCTCTCTCTCTCTCTCTCTCTCTCTCTCCATCTCTCTCTCTCTCTCGCTCCTCTCTCTCCATCTCTCTCCTCTCTCTCTCTCTCTCTCTCTCTCTCTCTCTCTCCTCTCTCTCGCTCTCTCTCTCTCTCTCTCTCTCTCTCTCTCTCTCACTCCTCTCTTTCTTACCATCGAGTCTCTCGGATAGCTGCTCTATGCTCTCTCTTGCTCCGCATCTCTTTGGATCTCATAACATTTTAACACGAGTGGAGTAGCTGCCAAATGGAGAAGTTTGTCCCCCTCGTGGATCTACCAGCACGATCTGTGACTCGCAGACATCCTATGATAGCAGCGTCATGCCCCCACACGCACACACTACACACCACACACATCACCACACACACACACACACACACACACGCACACACATCACACACACACACTAAGGCTGTCCAAATTGCTCAAAAATGACATTCGAATATTCGTTTTGAAAAAAATCACGAATTCGAACTATTCGAATATCTGGTTGCCTATTTTACGCAGTTGCCGTCAATATGTCAATAATGCGACAAAACTATGGTTCAAATTAGTGGGATATATATATCCTATAAGCCCAGTTAACGTGGAGGCCTAATCCATGAAAGCCAGACACTTTTGTATGGCTTGCATTTCACCCGCCACACCTGCCAAGCGCGCGCAAACTACAGTAATCTGAAGAAGACGCCCGCTTCTGAATGTTACAAAGTCATGCTAGTGGTAACGTTCGTTGCTTTGCTTACCATTTACGAGAAGGCCTATTAAAATCGATAAAGAAAAAAATGCATGTCGCCTACGTCTTCCACCATGTCAGCGAAACGGCCAGCACTACGCACCGTTCGGGATTTCAAGAAAAAAAAGCTTTCCCGGACTTCTGCGCGAAGAACTCTACCCCGGGTGCCGCCGTGACAGAGATGTGGCCCGCATGTTCTGCTGGTTGTCGACGGTGGTTGGCCATTCAACTTTGCACAGCTTGCAAATAACCTTATGGCCTTGGCTCAACAATTTTTCCTCGCTGAGCCTAAAAGCCAAAAAACCTCCACACGCACTTGTAAGGTTGCGGGGGGTTATGATCTCCCTCCCCGACTCTTGATGCAGGCCCGCGACGTGTTCTGTTATTTTCAAGCCATCTTTTTTCATCTGATAACGGTTTTTCACATATAAATCATGACGTAGCTTGTTTGTGTTTTTTGCGGTTGTTGTGATTGGTTTACATTTCCCGGTATGTGTGCGTATACGTACAGTACGTACAGTACAGATTCAGTCACGTACAACTTTCCGCGCCACATGCACCGTACAGTAGTAGCCTATCAGATTACGCTGTAGGCCTTACAGTAGCCTTATCAGATTACTTTGTACAGTATGTGTTCTATGTTTGCCGTCTCGTTGAGGAGTGCCTGGTGGGCAGGCGGCTTTCGCTGCGGCATTTCCTTACTTTAAAACGGAGGGACATCGCGAACAGACATAGACTCATTCACAAAGCAGATAGAGCCGCTTGTTACCGCCGGGAGTGTTTTTCCACATTTCGAATATTAATTTTCACGTTCGAATTCGCGTTTTTGGATACATATTCGAACGAATATTCGAACCTCGAATATTCGTTGACAGCCCTAACACACACACACACACACACACACACACACACTCAAACACTCTTTTATTTATTATAGAATCATTTGCTTTGGGTTAATAACTCAGAAGGACACAGACCTTTAAAATGGCCCTCTCTCTATGTTCATATTCATATCTGGTTGAACATAACAGATGTTATAAAGTAAGGCACCAGGAAACACCTGCGACAATATTGTCCCAAGAAACTAATCGGATCGCATGACCAGGCAGTCAGCGTGCTGCAAGCACTGGAACGATCCAGTACAATCACTCCCCACTGCGTCACGGCTGCACCGGACAACATTTGTTCTCTAAAGTGCCGTAATGTAGGCATGGTATAGGCATGTAGCTAGCAGGTCCCTATTAGACCACCCTTGTCCAGGAGCAGTGACTCCCCTTTAGAACGTAAGCCAGTTCCCGTTTTAGCCACCAAGGTGTCGGCCATGCGTCACCTTCCCAGCAGCCACAGGGTGAGCCAGTACAGGAGCCTGGAGGCCACTGGGACTTTACTCACAGCGGCACCTCAGGGTGTGATTGACAGGCACTATATACCGTAGATGGGCTGTGTTTCAGAGGGAGAAGGTGATCCAGGGGTCTGGAGTGTGAGAGTGCCAGGTCCCTGTGTAGCTTTTTGTTGGGTTAATGGTTTGATTCCAACCCAAGGGTCTCACCCATGCCAAGAAATGTATGCCCCGGGAATAATAAAACAAGTTGGATTACTGTAAAGTGTCCATCAACTGGGATATGTAATTATTAACCTAACACTGTGTGGTTCTTCATTAATAAACACACGATTTGGTTTTTAGTTAACATCTGAATGAGATTCATGTAAAAAATATAATACATGAGCTAAACAATATGACTCAATAAGACTAGTTTGTACTGTCTGTGCTGTCGGCATACATACTAAAAAGTTCTGGGACCACCAGGCTACAGCAAAGAAAAGTAGCATCAGAACAGATATGTGTTGCCTCAGTTCAGAATCAAACATCTCAAATGTCCCTATGTTATTTCATGTTCTCTCATTGGTTGCTTGGGAAAAGAGAGAAATTCCCGCCTCTCTCTTTCCATCACAGTGTCAACGTGACACAGTTCCGTTGGGTATGGATCTGCGTTCTCCAGCTTTATAGCCCAAACATTAACATTGTTTGCAACTGCTTCTCTTCTTGGCCGGCACTTTTCAAACAAAACAAATCTGACTATGAAATGTGTTATCCTATCCAATCTTTCTTCGCTTTGTTTCTTATGCCCAATTATGGAGTTTGTTGACATATTTGGACTCCCATTATGGACTCTTAGCAGCCAAACTTCAGATAGATGCCATTCCTTTAATTCCCGGATACTGTCCTGATAGCTCCTGTTTTCGGGGAGACACTAAACAAGCACAGCCTGCTCTTTGTTTGACAGCCGTCCCTTGCCGTGTTGTTGTAGCCTATTCTCCACTTCAGCCACTAAATCTAATTTGCAAAGAAGAAGCTGTGGTTGTTAACAACCCCCAGCCGGCCCATTCTGACACAGTTCTGGCACTTTTATAGGCGTGCTCTGCATTTGAATAAGTGCCTGGCTCTGTGAACACATTGAGCTGAACTCTGGGTGTTTTTCTTCCCCAAAATAATGTGGTGGTGGTGCTCGAAGTGTCCAGCGAAAGCGTCTGTTTATGGCGTTAAAATCGGTTGAGACGTTAGTAAGCGCAGCCTTAGGTCCTCACAATTGGTTACAGCCACAATGCCCTTTTAGCGTTAGCTAACAATAGTGCTCTATGTTTAGTCCCAGGCTCCCCACGTTATGTGATACCCTTATCACGTTAACTATGGGTGTGCGTTTATAAATAGCAGGGAAGTGTTTTAAGGTAACATCAGCAACAGCTTAGCTATGATACACCCATGGTAACAGCATGTGGAGGCTGGCGTGAGCCAAGTGTCTGTTTGTGCGTGTCATTTTGTTTTTGGAATTTGGAATTATTAGCGATATGGAATCTATTTTTCTGTCTCTCTTTTTCAATCTTCTTCTCTTTCTCAGTCACACCCACACACAAACACAAACCCACACACGCACACAAACACACACACACAGAGCTGTAACATGAGGCTCAAAGCTGCTTATCTAATCTGGGGGTTGCAGACAGTCTGTCTGGCCTGATCATCTGTACAAACGGAGATGCAGGCACCCACACTCACACACGTGCAATCTCAGGAATGCTTCATTTAGCACCATGCCTGTGGACCATCCGTGCTTCCTTCCATCCCATTGCAGGGGAATGTCTTCTAAATAGATCCTGGGACAGCTAATGATGTGAGGAAGTTCTGGATGTTTTCCTAAGTTAATGCTGGTACTGTTAAGGTCTTTAGGTCCATGGGTTCGCCCTTAAATAGGCAAAATGCTGCCCTCCGACGTTTCTAATGCAAACCACATTATGAAAGAGGGATTAGCTACTGGAAACGTATGATAATATGAGTGTCGATCATCTTATTAAGCGGAATTGCAGTGAGGCTAAAACGAATTGTTTGTACCATCTCCATAATAATCAAATTAAACTTAAAAGCTCACATCATTCTGCTTGCCCACTGTTATTAATTTGCAAGCAAGGCTCGCAAATGATGATTTAGAAGCACGGTGTGAGCAACCATCTGTATGTGATTACTGCTCAAACCACATGCTTGTCTCTGTCCTTCGAGAGAAAGAGAGAGAGTAGTTTGGCGTTTATCATCATCATAACGGTAATGAGAAGCACCAGCCCTTGAATACCGCTCACCGCTAAATATATCCCCTATAGGTTATAAAAAGTATTGACCAGAAAGCTGTTTAGGTCCAGAAGTCAGGGATGGCCTTTTCTCGGCCGTCTTCTTTGTACCGAGTGGCTCTTCCTGTCTCCCCCTAATTGCTATTTTGGCCCTGGGGAGCAGCCATCTAAGTGCTGGGTCATTAGTAAGTCATGAGCTTTAAAATAGGAGGGTTGGGGGGTGACCCAGGGGACACACACACACAGATAGGGATCGATAGAAAAGACTTGAGAGAGGGGTGACTCTAGGGAGTCTAGGGGCCCTTCTCAATTGGTCGTTTTGGCCATGCTAAACCATGGTGCGTTGAATTGCGTTTCCATTACCACTTATTACCACATTACCACCCCGCCAAAGCACGGCAGACCCACCTTTCGAACGGTTTGGCGTTATCCTGCGTGCTGTTCGGAGTGAGAAGTTGTCGCTAAATTGTTTTAACACTAACTCTTACAGTCAGGCCTGGCTGGGAGATGGTGGGTGGAAGAGCAGTGGCCTAATGAGGATTCATACCCATTATCTGCCTTATTATCTATATCTATATCTTGGTATATACGTTAGCAAAATACAAGTAATTAAATATAATAACACAGTCGGCTACATTATGCATGTAGCCTACACCCTTCCCAAATAATACACATTATTAAGGAAGGATGTTTCCCTAATAAAACACTACAGCAACATCAGATTCATAGAAGCCATGGTCCGGTGGGTGTATTTGTTTGTGTTTGAAAAACTGAATTCAGGTGCAAGCTGTTTGATTGGATCAGCCCTGCCGCTTCTCCCTCTCTCCTGTCACTGTGAGCGACCCAAACGATGACAACCCCTAGAATAGCCAGGCGCCTGCCCCACGGGCTGCTTTATGATATGACCCCCAATTACATTTCCAAGGCTCTATTCCAGACGCAGTCGCTTGTATGTTAACCACTTGGCACCACCGAGTCATGAGGTCCAGGGAATCCAAGTCTCATAGGACATCGCACACGTCTGCGAACAAATTATCGACCTCATGCTTTTTAAAATTAATGAAATAAATATATATTTAGACCCACCAACCTTTGCTTTTGCTTTGTGTTTCAGATGGAGCTCAAGCTGCTTTTGATAGCCAACCTGCTGGGTGTGTTTTGTTGCAGTGTGAGTCGTGCTCAGAAAGGTAAGGAGATCCATCCCTAACCTTGTTTCAGGCTGAGTTCACATATGGCAGAGGTATTGGGATGCTTGTTCCCTCTGTCACACCCCCCCCCCCCACCACACACACACTCACACACACACACACACACACACACACACACACACACACACACACACACACACACACACACACACACACACACACACACACACACACACACACACACACACACACACACACACACACACACACAATGTAATTAGAGCAGAGCTGGCCTTGCATGGTAAACGCAAAATTTCGTCTGATGGCTATTACTGCCCTTCTCCAAAGAGCAAATATATTTCTGAAGCATAATGATGTCATCATGTTATTAGCTAGAAATACTGCTCTAGGTAGAGATAACATTGGGGAAGCTAATTATCATGTGGAAAATGGGTATAGGCTAAGCTAAGCTAGTTAAATGTAAAGATACCCAGGCTAAATTAAGATCTATGTTAGCATTCCAAAACCAGGGAGTGTGTGTGTGACCGGGGTGCCCAATGCCTCTTAGTCTGCATGGACAGAGAGCGCTGTGGCAACGCTCTGGTGGGACTGTACTCTCTCGCTCTCTCTCTCTCTCTCTCTCTCTCTCTCTCGCTCTCTTTCTGTCTGTCTCTGTCTCTGTCTCTGTGTCTGACTCTCTCTCTCCCCCTCCTTGTCTTCTGTTCAGAGGGGAATGAGTGCATCAATGCCAATGCTAAGTACTGCGGGGAATGCATCCAGGCTGGAGCCAAATGTGGATGGTGCCGACACCCAGTGAGTGGATTCCCAGCAATAAGCTGTATATTCAGCTCAATGGTCCGGTAGAATAGAATAGGCTTCAATCCAAGCACATTGTGCAGCACCATCAAACAGCAGGAAGCGTTGAAAAACTGCGGTTTCTGTGGATTCCTCTTTCTTTTTGTGGCTGTTAATCCTGATTTTCCCATACAAAACAAGAGGAAGTGACATCACTTACTCTTGTTTTGTATGGGAAAAATGTACGTCACCTGACCCCGATTTCACCCAATTAAAAGTGACAATTATTTGAGGCGGTGATGCCACCAAGGTTGGACACAATCACTCTCTAGCTTGAACCCATTTTAGCGATCGGCTGAGTAGGGCTGCTCGACTATGAAAAAAATCTTAGTCACGATTATTTTGGTCAATATTGAAATAACGATTATTCAAACGATTATTTTTGAGTTGAAAAACATAATGTATTTATTCAGCATGTCTCTCCAAAAACTCATTATGTAAGAGAGAACTTAGAAATTTCGCCTTAAAAAAATACACAAATCTAAAATAATATACATAGATGTATCCAGCTGTTGCGCACTTTCTATAAAACATCTAAGAAAAAAATCACCCAGCCCTAGCTCTGGGGGTCTGATGGACGCTTGAACGATTTCCTTTTTTCCCGCCAGGACTTCCTGAAACAAGGGGAGGCGGTGTCCAGCCGCTGCGACGAGCTGCAGTCCCTTCTGATCCGCGGCTGCAGCCTCGCCGACATCGAGAACCCCCGCGGCGGCCAGCGCGTCCTCCTGGACAGGCCAGTGACCAACCGCCTCAAGGGGGCGGACAAGCTGAGGCTGGAGAACATCACCCAGATCCAGCCCCAGAAGCTCGCCATCACCCTCAGGGCCGGTGAGAGACGCACGCCGCGCCAACCAGCGGAGAATCAATGTTTCAAAAACGATGACAATGCACATTGTTAAATACTGACAGCATTGCGATCCATAACTATAGCACACGGCAGGGTCATTACCTTCCCCCGAGCCCAATCCATTCGGACCACAACCCTGTGTTTCAGCGTATGAGCGTATGTTGTTGTTGAGAGTTTGTGTAACACCATTTGTGCGCACCGATTTTGGCGTGTAAACATTGAGAGAGGAACTTTTTTTCCGTCCTAGTCTTGTGATTCGTGCTAGTGATTTGTCTTTGAGGTTTAAGGTACGGGGATCACTTGGATTTCGTCTGTATGTCGACTGGACTGTGGCTGTAACTCTATTGTGTGTGTGTGTGTGTGTGTGTGTGTGTGTGTGTGTGTGTGTGTGTGTGTGTGTGTGTGTGTGTGTGTGTGTGTGTGTGTGTGTGTGTGTGTGTGTGTGTGTGTGTGTGTGTGTGTGTGTGTGTGTGTGTGTGCAGGGGAGCCCCAGTCGTTTAACCTGAAGTTCAAGCGGGCAGAGGACTACCCCATCGACATGTACTACCTCATGGACCTGTCCTACTCCATGAAGGACGACCTGGAGAACGTCAAGAACCTCGGCACCAGCCTGATGCTGGAGATGACCAAGATCACCTCCGACTTCAGGATAGGTGACGACCGTCGTGCATAACTTCATTCTAAATGGATGTCTGCATAGTGATAGACAAGCCAGCCATATGAACATTGAAAAAACAGCTTTGGTGAAATTCATGCAGAATGCAGAATGCAAAAAAGTAAATAAAACGAAGCCCTCATTCTCATTACACCATTATGCTCTGACAGAGCACACAAGTAAACGCAACAGGAACAGTCTGCAGACCTTTCGTCATCCAGCCATACCAAACCACATTCAAGGAATGCATTTCCCACAATGTTTGTGTCTGATTTTCCTTTCTCTGTCGGAAGTTACACATTGAAATACAATGGGGACATGTTCACCCGAGCCGTGCTTTGCGGGACACCGGTGTTGAACGCTAGGTTCTCGCAGTCACCAAAAAGGAGCTTTGAGTTGACTTGCTTTTCGCCGTTCATGTCTGGTACGGCTTGACTTTGAATCTGCCTTTTTAGTCAGTGTGAATATCACAGAACGCACAACGCCGGCCAAAGTCAAATACTCGTTGCAAACGCAACACTGAGCATTTTCCGATGCATTATCGTCTTTTTTCCTTCCCCCCACCCAAGGCTTTGGCTCCTTCGTGGAGAAGACGGTCATGCCCTACATCAGCACCACGCCGGCCAAACTCCTCAACCCGTGCACGGGCGGCCTCAACTGCACCAGCCCCTTCAGCTATAAGAACGTGCTGAAGCTCACCAGCGACGGCAAGAAGTTCAACACGCTGGTGGGCAAGCAGCAGATCTCTGGGAACCTGGACTCCCCCGAGGGGGGCTTCGACGCCATCATGCAGGTGGCGGTGTGCGGGGTACGTAATGGCAGCAAGCGCTCGGGACGGCGTGGGAAGAGGGGGAAAAAAAAGTGTAGTACGATTCAGGTGTGTTTTGGTGTTAGCTCGCGGCCGTTGTTGGCAGCAATAGACAACCCGGGTTAATATGGCCAAAGGTGATTATGTTGTTAGACAGGCAGTAAACGTGCACTTGGTGGGAGGTTTGTAAGTAGGAAGGAACGTTCCCTTGCACATTTTGTTAACGAGGTGGGTGTTTTCTGAATTCCGGATCAGGTTTTTAACAACAACCATCTGTGGTTGGGTTACGTATTGAACTGAGGGTTTGGATTAATAGGATGAGTACTAGGATACTAGTATAAAATCCATTTTTGATATCCTACTGTTTTAAACATAGTAGTTTGTGTGATACCCTAATAACAATGCTTTGCCCTGAAAAGAGGCTCCTAAGTTTGAACTAAGTGGAGTGGAATCAGCCCTTGGGGAAAAGTAGGGTGGTGAATCTTTCGATATCTACTGATTTCGATATGAGTTTGATTACTGGGGTACATTCTCAGTAAAGGATACTAATTTCCAAATCTGCTCCAGTCATTACGAATCTGTCAACAAACCCTTACGAAGACGGTGCCCATAAGATTATGTTGTTTTCACATTTGAAAAAAGTGAGATAAACTGAATACTGTAAACACACAAAGGCAAATCGAAGACAAAAGGTGTAAAAAAATAACCAAAAAAATAAGTTGGGAGAAGTTGTGAAGTTGTGAATCGGTTCAGAATCATTGAAGATAAGAATCCAGACCCTCAGGTGAATCGATTCTTACACTGGGTCCTTATGAATAGCGATCATTCCGGACACTGCCTTGCCTATAGGACCAGATCGGCTGGAGGACCGACGTGACCCGCCTGCTGGTGTTCTCCACCGACGCAGGCTTCCATTTCGCCGGCGACGGCAAGCTGGGAGGCATCGTGCTGCCCAACGACGGGAAGTGTCACCTGGAGAACAACATGTACACAATGAGCCACTACTACGTGAGTTCTGGGAAAAAACAAGTATCGGAAATACTTTACTCTGAATACTTGACTCTAAAACGGTTCCGTATGTGGAAAGACCGCTGGTTGACGCTGTGATGCCTCGGGTTTCGATTGATGTCGGTCGCGATGACAGTTTGCAGTTCAATGTGGAGTGAATCTGAAATTTTCCGTCCCCCCCCCCCTCCGTTATTTTAGGACTATCCATCCATAGCTCATCTGGTTCAGAAGCTGAGCGACAACAATATCCAGACCATCTTCGCCGTCACGGAGGAATTTCAGCCGGTGTATAAAGTACGTTGTCTCACCTTCTCATTTTTCTCCTTTTGTCTTGTTCTCATTTTCACTTTTTTTAATCCCTAGTCCTGTTTAAAAACAGTCCTCCCTCAATCGCCGATGTTGGCAGCATAGGCGGACGCATGCATCAGAAGCTCAGTAATTTGATGCCACACATCTGCAGCTAGTTAATGGAAGCTTGTTTTATGAACTCAAAGCCTAACCGTCTGGGCAGCTGCGGCCCCTCTCATGAGTCATGACACAGAAGATTTTAAAAGAAACAAGCACAAACGCACACACACGCACGCACACACACACACACACACACACACACACACACACACACACACACACACACACACACACACACACACACACACACACACACACACACACACACACACACACACACACACACACACACACACACAGACAGTAGCCACAACCATTTTGTCACTTGACAATCTTGATATCTTGCATTTTAGGGTAATAAGTCTGTCTTTGTTTATGTTGACTCCCAACCCTAGTTATTTGATTTAAAAAAATCCAATCACAACATATTGTGAAAACCACTCGCAATGTAGAAGACTATAAAATAATAAAATAAACTTTTTTATAGTCTCCACTGTGGCTGCCAGTAACCACAGAATGTGTACTGTACTGTACGAAGTTTATACCAAAATACTATTTGTATTCTGTACTTCTTTCTCCAGGAGCTGAAAAACCTGATACCCAAGTCTGCAGTCGGAACTTTGTCTGCCAACTCCAGCAATGTGATAAACCTGATCATCGATGCCTACAATGTAAGTTTCATTTTATGAACAGGTATATTTCCCATTGGTTCTACCTCTTATGTTGAATTGATGAACAACGGTGTGTATTCATTTATTTCAAACAGACATTGCCTCTAAATGTAGTGGAAAGAAGCTAGCAAGAGGAAGCTAGTAAGGACGCTAAACTAAGCCGCTGTACAGGACCCTGGTTGCGCCTCGCTGAGGAATGCAAGTGTGGTATCGGGTCTCCTTATCTCTCATCCGTTCTCTTGGCAGTCGCTCTCCTCCGAGGTCATTCTGGAGAACAGCAAGCTGCCGGAAGGACTGACCATAGCCTACACGTCTCTCTGCAAGAACGGCATCGTCAGCGAGGGAGAGAATGGACGCAAGTGCTCCAACATCTCCATCGGCGATGAGGTGAGAAACTTGAGAGCAACAAAAGCTTTTTTTTCGCCCCCCGCTTGGCTGGGATTATTGTGTGTGTGGATTGAGTCTCATGGTTCACAAGCATTCTTTTGACTACTGAACAGTGATCACTGAAGATATAACCCCCCAAAAAACATTACATTTGATGGGATTTGCACCCTTTTCCACCTCACAAGTGTTCGCCCAAAAGACCTATTTGTTGTTGCGAGGTATTACGATTGTTCGACATTTGTTCGGTATAAAACCCGATAATGCTTTCTACTTCATCGTAGTTCATGTGTTTAGCTGCCTTTGTTTCACTTTGACATATTATGTTATTTTTTAAGGGGCCATTTGCTGACTTAGTACTTAGACTTAGACAGAACAGTTACAGCGTTCTATTTTTACATTTTTAGAAAAATAGCAGAACCAAAACCTTGTTCGTGAGAATTATAACGGGATTTTTTTGTGGCTGTAGTTCACAATATATTGAGATGTAGTACTGTAAATAAATATACTTTAACATAAAGAAATCTCTATTTTGCCAAGTCTCGCATGTGTCAGTTTCAAATAATGATCATTGTCTAAAGCTGCATAGCCTCCTATGCTCCTATAATAATATAGGAGTATGAAAAAGTCTACTCCAAGGTGCTGGAAAGGAGGGTTCGGCCGATCGTCAAACCTCTTTTGATTGAAGAGGAACAATGCGGTTTTCGCCCCGGAAGTGGAACTACGGACCAGCTCTTCACTCTCGCAAGGATCCTGGAGGGGGCCTGGGAGTATGCCCATCCGGTCTACATGTGTTTTGTGGATCTAGAGAAGGCATATGACTGGGTTCCCCGGGAGAAACTGTGGGAGGTGCTGCGGGAGTATGGGGTAGGGGGGGGTCTCTCCTCAGGGCCATCCAATCTTTGTACTCCCAAAGCGAGAGCTGTGTCCGGGTTCTCGACAGCCAGTCAGTCTCGTTCCCGGTGGGTGTTGGCCTCCGCCAGGGCTGCGCCTTGTCACCAATCCTGTCACCAATGTGACATTCATGGACAGGATATCGAGGCGCAGTCCTGGTGGGGAGGGGTTGTAGTTCGGTGGTCTGAGGATCTCGTCACTGCTCTTTGCAGATGATGTGGTCCTGATGGCATCATCGGCCTGTGACCTTCAGCACTCACTGGATCGGATGGCGGCCGAGTGTGAAGCGGCTGGGATGAGGATCAGCACCTCTAAATCTGAGGCCATGACTCTTAGCAGGAAACCGGTGGTTTGCCTACTCCGGGTAGGAAATGAGTCCTTAGCCCAAGTGAAGGAGTTCAAGTACCTGGGGGTCTTGTTCGCGAGTGTGAGGGGACGATGGAGCGTTGAGATTGGCCGGAGAATCGGAGCAGCGGGAGGCGGTGTTGCGTTCGCTTCACCGCACCGTTGTGACGAAAAGAGAGCTGGGCCGCAAGGCAAGCTCTCGATCTGTCGGTCAATCTTCGTTCCTATCCTCACCTATGGTCATGAGGGATGGGTGATGACCGAAAGGACAAGATCACGGGTACAAGCGGCTGAGATGAGTTTTCTCAGTAGGGTGGCTGGCTTCTCCCTTAGGGATAGGGTGAGAAGTTCAGTCATCCGTGAGGAGCTCAGATTAGAGCCGCTGCTCCTTTGCTTAGAAAGGAGTCAGTTGAGGTGGTTCGGGCATCTGGTAAGGATGCCCACTGGGCGCCTCCCTTGGGAGGTGTTCCAGGCACGACCAGTGGGGAGGAGACCTCGGGGAAGACCCAGGACTAGGTGGAGAGATTATATCTCAACACTGGCCTGGGAACGCCTCGGGATCCCCCCGTCAGAGCTGGTCAATGTGGCTCGGGAAAGGGAAGTCTGGGGCCCCCTGCTTGAGCTGCTACCCCCGCGACCCGACCCCGGATAAGCGGATGACGATGAGATGAGATGAGAGAGGAGTATGAAAATACTCCTATATAGTATAGGAGAAATGTAATCTTTCAATAGTAGATTGAAAGTGATATTATAGTTTCCAGAATATTATTGTTTATATTTTATGGAATATATTTGCTTTGTCTAGATTTTTTTGACACCACATTGCCACGTTGTACAAACTATACAAAGTCTGTAGTCGATAGTCTAGAGTAGTCTATAGAATGTCTTCAGGAACAAAACAACTCCAAAATGTCCCTGCTATGACTTTTTCCTCCAAATAAAACAAGCCATTCCGGCAAGATGCATATCGTATTTCCAACACGTTTCTCATGTATCATTAACCCGCCGTTCTACGGTAAATAGACCTATCGGGGCTAATAATACTTTCAAACAATAGAAAGCTGTCTCTAACCGGCTCCTGATGTCCCCATCTACTCCTTGCTAACCCTGCAGGTGATGTTCACCATCGATGTGACGGCCACGGGCTGTCCCAAGATGGGCAAGCCGGAGACCATTAAGATCAAGCCGCTGGGCTTCAACGAGGAGGTGGAGATCACGTTGAACTTCATCTGCGAGTGCGACTGCAGCAGCGGCGGCATCGCCGACAGCGACAACTGCACCTTAGGCAACGGCACCCTAGAGTGCGGAGCCTGCAAGTGAGTCCCGCGCGTGTGTTGAGATGCATGAAAAACACCATTGCTGTCGTTGGACTCAAGAAATGCCCCACACTAGTACACTATTCCCACCAGACACTTGCAAACAGATAGATGCATATTTCAAACGATGTCTATGAATGTCCGGGGCGGAACGACGTTGTTGTGGTGATGAGTGCCCGTGTCACGGGGCCCGACCCGGGGCCCGAACCGGGGACCTCCAGCCCTAAGCCCTGTCCCGTCACCAGGTGCAACCCAGGCCGCGTGGGCCGGAACTGCGAGTGCAGCAGCAACGAGGTGGCCACGGAGGACATGGACCGGACCTGCCGCAAAGACAACAGCACCGACCTGTGCAGCAACAACGGGGAGTGCGTGTGCGGGACGTGCGAGTGCAAGAAGCGGGACAATGCGGACGAGCGCTACAGCGGGCCCTTCTGCGAGTGCGACAACTTCAACTGCGACCGCTCCAATAACCAGCTGTGCGGAGGTGGGGTGTGTGTGTGTGTGTGTGTGTGTGTGTGTGTGTGTGTGTGTGTGTGTGTGTGTGTGTGTGTGTGTGTGTGTGTGTGTGTGTGTGTGTGTGTGTGTGCGCTTGTGCGTGTGTTTGTGAAGTCTTTGTGTGTTGACATGAGTTGAAGATGCATTGTTTAGATTGTCTTTGCCAAGGGCATTAGAGGAACTGGACGAATTACAATTCCATGCCATTATAGAAGCCAGCGCAGCAGTGCTTATTGTCCTTCACCTGATGTACGGGTCACCAGGTTGGACCTTGTGCAGGGATTGTAATCAGTTCAAACACTGATTTGGTGTGCTTGAAATCGAACCCTCTCACAGAGGGAAACAACCCCTCCCTCTTCCAATAGGTCATTATTAATACCATTGATTTTGATTTTGCCCGATCTGTCCAGGCCACGGCATATGCAAATGCAGAGAGTGCATCTGCGAACCCAACTGGAAGGGCAGCGCCTGCGACTGCTCTCTGGACTCCAGCACATGCATGGCCAGCAACAAGCAGATCTGCAACGGGCGGGGAACCTGTGAGTGTGGCAACTGCAAGTGTACGGACCCCAAGTTCCAGGGACTCACCTGTGAGACCTGCCCTACTTGCCCTGGAGTGTGCATCGAACACAAGTAGGGAGTTCATCTGCCTATCAATCCCATATGCGTCTATCTATCCCGTATCTGTGTGTCTATCTATCCATCTCTATCATATCTATCCATCTGTCTGTTTGTCTGTCAAGATTAGAATGGATTGCATCCTGTACTACACTGCCCTGCACTGTTGTGTACCCTCTCATGCAGTGAGACACCTCTAACCCCTTGACCCCCTCCATCCCTCCCTCCACCGCTCCAGGGACTGCGTGCAGTGCCGGACGTTCGGCACCGGAGAGAAGGCGGAGCGCTGCCAGGAGGACTGCAGCGAGTTCACGCTGGTCAAGGTAAAGGACCGCGACGGGCTGCCCCAGCCCAACGACGCGCCCTACCCCGTCATACACTGCAAGGAGCGCGACACCAACGACTGCTGGTTCTACTACACCTACGCCGTCAACAACAACACCAAGGAGGTGCACGTGGTTGACAAGCTCGGTGGGTGGAATCCAGGTTTGGGGGGGTTTTGGAGTCAGTGGCGTTGTGTGAGCGTGTGTGGTGTTCAGGGGTAATGCAGTAAGGGAGGGTTGAGGCTTGAGGCAAAGCTAGCAGAGGATGGGCTGGAAATGACAGAGTAGAGTGGGTTCTTTGTTTTTCGTGCGGTGGTGCAGGGGTGACCGAAAATACACCCTTTGTCTTGGATAAAGCGGAGAGCGGAAGGCAGTGTTTGGCTCGGAGAGAAAAAATGTATATTTTGTTTGATATCCTTTGAAAACACCTTGACGTTGTTGTTGTTTGACAGAGTGCCCCACCGGTCCCGACATCATTCCCATCGTGCTGGGCGTGGTCGTTGGCATCGTACTGATCGGCTTAGCCCTGCTGTTGATCTGGAAGTTGCTGATGGTCATCCACGACCGGAGGGAGTTCGCCAAGTTTGAGAAGGAGAAGTTGAATGCAAAGTGGGACACGGTGAGTGTCTGGGGATTCAACAAACCTTTAAATAATTCAGGTTCCAAGAAATTCTTTTGGTAAGGGGAGTGGGGATTATTGTTTCAGACAATTTTGGAGGAAAGGATGCATTCTTTTCAGGTGGAAAAATATGTGCGGTTCTTTTGGACTGCTCTTTGTATCAAGACCGCAACCACACATTGTCCCTCAATATAAGCCGGAACAAAGCCCCTGTCCAATAATGGAGCTTTTCTTAGACCTGAGCAGTAAGAGTTTTGAACTAAATTTTTTCCATCATAAG
Organism: Melanogrammus aeglefinus; assembly: GCA_900291075.1. Lineage (NCBI taxonomy): Eukaryota > Metazoa > Chordata > Actinopteri > Gadiformes > Gadidae > Melanogrammus > Melanogrammus aeglefinus. The sequence continues at coordinate 373,148 of OLKM01000016.1, forward strand.
ATGGTCTCCCCAACATCTTTGAAAGAGAATGGGGAGAATATTCAAAGCAAACAGCAAAGCCATGGGAACCAATTCTTGTCTTGGCTGATGAAATTACCAGACATGTCAATATCATTATTATTTCACTTTCTCCCTCTGAATTGCCATTACAGCTACACAAATATATGGCATATTTAGAAGTCATATTTTCCGAGTGTACTGGAAGAAAAAAAAACTAGGCAGACTTTTTAGGCAGCTCTTAGCGTAAAGCACCAATTTCTGAGGAGTGGCCTCAGCTCCGCCCTTTCCTGCTACCTCTCCAAAATCAACCTTTGTTCGTAACCATAATAGTATGTAGTATTTTGGTTCCACCTAGTGGTTGGTTTATACATTACCGCAATATCTGAACAACTAGAGCGATGAAGCTTACATTCGGTCATTTCAATTAAACCTAAAGATAAATAAAGAAATTGTCCCTTGGTCACCAAACACAGACATTAATAAAATTGTGTTACACTTTTGTAAAAAAAAAGAAATCAAAAAAGTTTTGCCTTATGTAACCTAATCCATGGGTTATTGTTTTGCCAAATTAAGTTAAGTTGAGCAATACTTTTTTAGTTCTATCCTCAGAAGACATGGTCACATTCAGAGAATAATTTCACAATGCCATTAAACGCTAGACTAAAACCAGAAACAGATCAAACAATGTAATCAAATTCTCTCTTCCAGGATCTTCATGAGGTTGTTGGTTCTCACTGTATTAAATATTTTCAATATCGTTATGTATTCGGCAGCCTAGCACTGAAAAGAAATGTCTCAAATACTTTAGGAGTCATAATACAGAAGATGTTAATGCCAATTGGCAATTATTTAAACAAATTAGATGTAGCAAATGCATAAAAACATACCAATTTGTATGGTGTGTTTGTAATGTGGTTTATAAGCCATTCAATAAAAACGATTAAATATAAGGTGTGTAATATATATATATATATATAATATAGACCTTTGGTCTAACTTTGGTTAACTGAATTTCCAAATCCAGATATTTTTCCATCTCTGTCATTTGCCTTTTCCCCCATCATTTTCCATTTCTATTCATTTTGTTCTTTGTGCTGTCAATCTATGTTGTTTTTTTTCAACGCTTAAACCTTTTCCTGCTTCTGTCCTCATTCTGCAACTGAAGCAAGAGAACCCCATTTACAAGAGTCCTATCAATAAGTTCCAGAATCCAAACTATGGCCGTAAAGCTCCTGTCCTTTAAGTTTGTATTTCCACCTTCACTTTCTGTTTCTCCCTTTTCCCTGCATGGGCATTTTGCTTGTGCTTTCCTTTTTCTGTGTGGCTCAACCTTCCATTGTCATTTTATTTGAAGATGAGGAACATCAACTCTGTGCTAAGTCTTGAACTTTATTGTAAGGAAGACGTGAATTCGTGGTTAAAAAAAATCACTGCATGAGTGTGCTGTGAAAAATGAAATAGTTTTTATATATTGTGAAAAAACAAGTAAAAGTAAAAATGGAAACATCTGTAGTAGAAGTTAACTGGTAAGTAATAGGCATCAAGTGGAATCCCACTCTGTTTTTTGTGTGTTTTTGTTACATGGCATGTTTGAGAGTGTATTGAGTCTACTATTGTACTAGTGAATGACACGTTGACGTCCTGTGTTGCACCATGACCCCTGAGTGCACCATGAGTGTATTTCCTTACCTAATTCAGACGTTGCTGTGTTGTTTTTTTCTAATGGACATCCCTGATATGTTTCTGTGATGTAGGTCTTTACGTGACACTAATTTTTGTACTTGTATATTCTTTCCTTTCAGGGTGAGAATCCAATCTACAAGAGTGCAGTCACCACTGTGGTCAATCCCAAATATGAAGGAAAGTGAAGTCCAACCTCTGAGTTTTCAACGAACAATTTGACAGCAAACATCTTGAGAGCTACGGTGTATAGATTTTGTGCCATATGTGGTTGACTGTTTTTGTATTTTATTTTTTTCTGTTTTACTTTGTTAAGACAAAGTAAAATGTTGCCACCGCAAGTGCAATTTAACTTTTAACACTTTTAATTTCTATGCATTCATTGTATTTTTGATGTACAGTATATGTATATACTTCAAATTGCTTATTTGCAAAAAAAGAGAACAAAATGGAAATGAAGGAAATGTGTCTGTCCCATGACAGGACTTTGTATTTGCAAAGGATTTATGTTTGTTTGCTTCTTAACACCATGTCTAGACTACACATGAATGGTTTGGTAAATGTATGGCGTTGAACCTCTTAGCAGCTCCGATTTTAGCACTCTGTTTCAAGTTCTCGATGTCTTGCTCTAACACGTGCACACACACACACACACACACACACACACACACACACACACACACACACACACACACACACACACACACACACACACACACAACACAACACACACACACACACACACACACACACACACACACACACACACACACACACACACACACACACACACCCACGACACCAGCACACACTTTCTTGCTGTCTTTGTCTGTAGCTTACATTTATGTCGTCGGCGTTTCTCACTCTCTTTAGTCTCTCTGTGCACTGATGTCGTTTGCGTTTTGTCTTTTTCAGAGAGGACCTGAGTTAATAAAATCTTGTCAGCGATAGCACATATTGTCTGGTGCGTGTCAATGTACTGTAGACAGTATTAGACGATGTAAGCATTTGTAATGAAGGTGACACCGAAACCTTGCAAGGCCATGATTCTTTAGGAGAACTGCCAATATGTAGAGGTTAAACACATATATTAGACGTGTCAGAAGAAAGCTAAGGTAATATACACATTAATTATTTTAAGATATACAAAAAATAGGTATTATAAATAGTAAAATTGTATTACAATCGGGTTGTATACCACTTGTTTCGAAGGTGAATGTGTAGCGATGTTAAATATCCATCATTACTGAATAATTGTTTTTACTAGGTCATTTTATTCTTACCTCTCAGGTCCTTTTCTGTTTTTTTTTATATAAAAAAGACAAATATATTGCCTTCAAATATATTGCTTTGTCAGCTACTTGCAAATTGTACACACAGTTAGGTTAACTAAATGGGTTTGTCAACGCAAAACCCCACAAGTTCACACGTGAAGAAAACACACACACACACACACACACACACACACACACACACACACACACACACAACACACACACACACACAACACACACAACACACACACACACACACACACAACACACACACACACACAGACACACACACACACACACCATTTTTTGATTTTGACAGTGCCGATGGGGGTGTGGAAACATCATGCTTTGGGGCTGTTTTTCTGCCAAGGGACCAGGACGTCTGATCCGTGTGACGGAAAGAATGAATGGGGCCATGTATCGTGAGATTTTGAGTGAAAACCTCCTTCCATCAGCAAGGGCACTGAAGATGAAACGTGGCTGGGTCTTTCAGCATGACAATGACCCCAAACACACCGCCCGGGCAACGAAGGAGTGGCTTCGTAAGAAGCATTTCAAGGTCCTGGAGTGGCCTAGCCAGTCTCCAGATCTCAACCCCATAGAAAGTCTTTGGAGAAGATTATGTAGAAATAGTGAATCATATTTTCGTAGAGGCACTGTACAGGCATTGCAAAGCATTTGAGCGGTGGAGGTAAATAAATTGAGAGATATTATTTGATAAGCTGCACTGGGGGATCACTGCACCATGTAGTAAGGATGGGTGACCACTCTGCATGGACAACCGTGAATTTGCGTGATAATCTACAAGCCTGGTCAACAATGGAAACTAGGCCGCCTGTCTTTCAACATAACATAATCAATTTGAAATGAAATGCAACATAAAACAATATCACTTGACAACAGAAGTCAATATTTACATTTTTTCTTCATCTATAGAAAAAGGAGACAAAAAAGTATATTTTTCTGTAAATGATATGTACTTGTTTTCGCATGATGCATATGTTCCCGGACGTGACGTCAGCAGCTACCGGATGTGTACTCAGTGGACTGGAATCTCAGGAAAAAAAGCTGTCAAAATATCTCTGGTCTGGGGGTCTTCACAGCCACACCAGCCTCTTACATTGTTAAATATATCGCTCCCCTGTTAGGTTTGCATCAAACCTAATATAATAACATATAATGGAAGAAGGCATTTTAACAACGCTGAAGATATTGATAATCGGAGAAAGTGGTGTTGGAAAGTCAAGGTAAGAAGGTTAGCTACCTCCAAGAAGTTGACGTCGTGGCTCTTAATGTCAGCAAAAGCTAAGACTACCCAACAATCTGGTTCTTCGTGAACTGATATGAATCAAATAAAAGCTGACATAAACAATAGGAAGGACGCATTGGTTAACAGTCAGGTCGTTATAAGGGTTTTAGCCCATTTAGGAAGGGTTTGGCAAATAAGCTAGCATTACATAGCTAGGTAGCAAGTCTTACTTCATCCTTGGCATCCAGAGAGTTATTGGAGAAGGTTGCGACGGTGTGACTTGACCAGACCTTGGAGGGAGGATTGATCTGTTGCCCCATGTTTTCATATTCATATGAAATGAGTACCGTACTGTCATAGTAGGTCGATGTGAGTCCATGGCTACAACATCTGACCCAAAATACTTCTCTTGCAATCAAGTCAAATCCACATCAATAACCCACGTTGCAATATCGTTTTCAGCTCATACAATCCTATAAGTCTGTTTGGATACACAAGCCACCACGAATACGAAAGCAGTTGGTTATACCAGTTTTTTTCTAGATCTGTGTATGCATGTTTAGTAGTGTGCTTCCCTGTTGGTTTTGGCCAGCTTCTGAGAAAGGAGCTCTATGTAACAACCACTAACCCGTCTAATGTGATACGATGTGCAGGTCTATTCTATGTCCAAGTCAGCCTTTTGTGTGTGCCATTGCCAATTCATAACCTAACCCTGTGGGTTGGTCACCGTAATATCCGGGGCTGTGGTTTACACGGCATGAAAGAGTGCTTATAGCCAGCCTTAGCCCTGAACCATCACATTGCAGACTATGGTAATGAGCACCCTAGGCATTTGATCTGATGATGCACTCATCTCAATGAAATGCACGCACAGGCATCATTTAAATATTTCAACTGCCTGGAGAAAATAAATACTTGGTTAAAACAATAACAAATCTGATGATGCAACAATATACATTCTGAAAAGGCCATAATATTATTGATTAAAATTACTTTAGGTTCTAAACAAAATTTCAATCTTCATCACCAAGATCATTGAGAGTTTAACGTGCCAGTAGAAACAATAAACAATTCCCTGTTACTGCAAATTTAATGTTTAACGCACCATTCTTCCATCTAGCTTTACAGCTGAAATGACTAACATGCTTTATGTGTTAACTAATTTCTTTAATGATAGTTTAATTCGGATTCCCATGCTATTTCAGACACACACTCATGATGTTTGATCATCCTGCAGCTGGGCTAGCCTTTATTGGATTTTATATATTTTTTTTTATACACTATTCCAATCTACTGAAGCCTTCGCATCGTAGGCTTGATGATGTGTACCTGGCAATGGATGCACAGATTTTAATTGACCTACAAAAAAGTACTGCGATGCAGACTGCAAACAGTGACACATTGCTCTCACTAAACATCTCTACTGATGGGCATGATGAAAGCTGGGAGCGTCACGCCGCTCAGTCGTGTCCGGGGGAAATGAGAAAGCCTTCCACGTCATCGACGGTGCAGTGATTAAGGCCTTTGCACTCAATTATTCACAGTCTGCACGTGAACTCAGGGCCACCTGACTTAGAGCAACCAATGATGTCAGAGGTGTGTGTGCGTGTGCGTGTGCGTGTGTGTGCGTGTGCGTGTGTGTGTTTTAATGGGAACCAGAAAGAGTTAATCTAAATGAGGGAGTCTGGGACATACAGGACATTCTAGCTCCACAATCTCCTGGTTGGCCGGGGTTGAGGCCAGGGTTGAGGCAGTGGACACGACATATCAGAGCCACAGACTAGCTCCCTAATAAAAGCAATACCCAAGAAAGATAAGAACCATTAAGAACTGCCTCTCAAAGTTGACTCATTTTTTCTCCCATCTCTTTTCTTTACAGTCTCCTATTAAGATTCACAGATGACACATTTGATCCAGATCAAACTGCAACAATCGGTGAGTATATGGTACATGTGCCAATACCAGTGCTTTAGGTGCAGCATCGATTGAGAATCTTAACTTTATGGCAAACGTTTTTTCCTAAAGATAATAGCGACCACAGGCTATCTTTTGCTTCAGCCACCGTAGGGTCCACAGAGTCTCCCAGTGACGTCATGCCAACTGTCCACCATTGTACCGAGTTAATAAGACTGCACCGGTCAATCACAACCAGCCTGTACGCTAGACCCATGCCAACTTACTCACCCTTCAAACTCTGTAGTGTTTGCCATAAATATTGGAAAGGCCAGGCCTTTCCAATATTGTGTAAGTGATCGTGTGCGTCAATATTTTTTCTGTATTACAGACAAACTTTGGATCACACAACTTTTTTTTAGTGACCTAAAGTTGGTCTCCAAAACAGAAAGGATTCTGTGATGCAGGCCATCTGTGTGGAGAGAGCGCCTCTTGAACTACAGCTGTCACCTGCACAACACACTTTTCTACAATCCAGCTGCACATTTTATTATCCCTCATGGGGTAGGGATACATGGAATAGAACCAGCCATCACCCTGATGTGCTGATAGTGATCCTAACTCCAAGGTTGTGTCATCCATTGTTTGTGTGTCATTGTTTTTTTTTTCCCAGGTAGCATTGGTTCTTGGCGCTCCTTGCAAGCTGGGAAGGTTAACGTGCCCTAAATCTGTCTATTTATGTTTTTAGTTACAGTTCCTGGAAGTCAGAAATAGTCCTTCTGTGGATTCTTATTCATTGATTTTTCTTTCATTGATTTTGTTTGTGCAGCCAGAGAAGAGCTTTTGTTCTCACTGGCGGTTTGAGAAGCTGCACTCAAGACACACAGTTTGCCAAAACGCCCATTTAGATCAAAATTCCCCTTTGACAGTGATCGATGCTCACTGCTGTTGTCATTTGTCCACCCGGGACTCGTTACAAAACGAATGTCTGCAAGAAGTCCGACCCCTCATTGACTTGAGATGAAGTCCCCTCAAAAGGTCTGTAGTAGAAAGCATAACGCTTCTGAACGGGGAGCACAATCAGAGCCCAATCACAATCACAACCCACAATCAGAGATCCGGTGAGGGTGCATTTTGTAATTTCCGAACACAAACCTATGGCTCTGAGAGCCACTGATTAGCCTTCGAGCTGATTACTCTAAGGTACTGTAGTGTTTTTTCATTTGAATTCGTACTCCTTTTACGCCCACATCCTTTCTGGATAGGGAGGATAAGTATCCCTTAGCACCAGTTTTCATTTATGACTCTCCAAAGCCCCTTTTAGTGAATTAGCAACGCTCCATCACATGTTGGGATAACTTCACCTCAAAAAGAGCGATCAGGAGGTAGCTTCGAATGTACGGAACGCCACAAACGGCAGAAGCATAAAAAAACCCCCCAAAAAACATTGTTTCTTCGTTACGCAAGACGGATACGCAGTGTTGTTGCTCTGTGTGAGCCTGTGTCGTCCTCTCTGTACCACGGCTGTTCCGAGTTTCGTTCTGGAAACGTCCTGTTCCGACGGAGTCGCCCCCCCCCCCCCCCCCCCCGACCGCATTGCATGGCCGCAGTATCTTGTTGTGTGACATTTCCAACAGATGCTGCTGCTGCGTGTTTGGGCTGGTCGCGCTCCGGCTTGTTGTCGGCTAGTAAACACAGCTGGCCGAGCCGGGCCTGCAGAGAGGGCTCCAGGGCCAGAGAAGGGCTGTGTGCTGCTGTAAATACGACAACAGTGTTTGCTGATGTAATTTTTTTTTTCGTGTGTGTGTGTGTGTGTGTGTGTGTGTGTGTGTGTGTGTGTGTGTGTGTGTGTGTGTGTGTGTGTGTGTGTGTGTGTGTGTGTGTGTGTGTGTGTGTGTGTGTGTGTGTGTGTGTGTGTGTGTGTGTGTGTGTGGGGGGGGGTATTTGCATGCACAAGTGTATTTGTGTGTGTGTGTGCAGCGCTCCCAGCCCCCCTCTGGTTCTGGGTCTTGGACTGAAGGCGACCCCCGCCGCCTCCTCCTCCGTTCTCTTTATTTATTTCCTAACCAGATGTAAGAAGCAGCCCGGTTTGCCGGCGTTGGTCCCTCTGCTCAGTCTGTCAGCGGTGGTCGGCGCCCGGGGGGCAGCCGCCGCGATGTGTCATCCAAACTCAATAATGCTTTGCACATCAAGCAGGGGTCACTGGGACCGAACCGCTGGGGGTGGTGGGGGGGCTTTGTTATTCTTGGGTAAAACATCTATACGTCTGGGGGTGAACGAGGCCTCCTTCCGACACGATGAGGTTTGGGTTATTTATGAATTTCCGATATTCATTCGGAGCCAGCGGGCCGATTAGCATTTTATAGCCGGACCCGTCCGTCCGGTCCTCTCTCTGGGTTGAATTAACGCTAATCTGAATACAAGACACGGGCTGGGCTCAGAGCCCCGTCTGAGCACCGCGGAAAGGGGGGCGGGGGGGATGGGGAGGGCTCAGCGGTAGTTCAGGGACGTTTGTGTGGGTGGCACGTGTGTTTGGACCATCCATCACCGATGATTACGGTCCGTCGTTGTCAGCGGGGTATTCTTGGCTGCTTCATCAACGTACAACCTGGGAGAGTCGTACGATGAGGTAACCGTGACGCATCTGATGGATTGACCTGCGCGCGTGTGTGTGTGTGTGTCTTTTTTGTGTCTAGGTGTGGACTTTAAGGTGAAGACCATCAGTGTCGAAGGCAACAAAGCCAAGTTGGCAATATGGGTGAGTTTTGAATGGTGTGTGTGTGTGTGTGTGTGTGTGTGTGTGTGTGTGTGTGTGTGTGTGTGTGTGTGTGTGTGTGTGTGTGTGTGTGTGTGTGTGTGTGTGTGTGTGTGTGTGTGTGTGTGTGTGTGTGTGTGTGTCTCTCAAAGCAAAGGTTGGGACCCTCTGGATCTGCCCCATGTTCTCTCAAAATCTCTCATCCTTTACTTTCGTAGTTTACTCAAGCACCCACTAGATGGCGCTCAAGTTACATCATTCTACTCTCTGTAAGACACTATTGGGCCAAATAGAGAAATGTCTCATTTCTTTCTTTTCTACGCTCAGATTTTGCTCTGCTTACTTTATTATCTTCTGTACCTTCTTCTCTTTAAGGTTTTTCTTCTGCTTCTTCTGCTCCTTAATTAGCCTCTTCTATTCCTTCTGCTTCTTAATCAGCCTCTTCCTCCTCTCCCTCCTCTCCCTCTCCTCCCCTGCTGAGTGTGGGTCCAGCCGGACTGAGCTGCTTGTGTTTTACAGGACACGGCGGGCCAGGAGCGCTTCCGAACCCTGACACCCAGCTACTACAGGGGAGCCCAGGGAGTCATCCTGGGTAATCGCACAGCTAACCGCTAACCATTTCATCAGTCAGGAACGTGTGTGTGTGTGTGTGTGTGTGTGTGTGTGTGTGTGTGTGTGTGTGTGTGTGTGTGTGTGTGTGTGTGCGTGTGTGTTTTGCTTATGTGTGTGGTTTTATACAATCACTGCAATCTCAATTTAACACGTTCCGCCTTCCCCTTGCTCAATTGTAAAGAGGATGATGGCTTTTCATCCTGTTGCCCCTCTCTCGTTTTATACATATACATCTCATCACTTTGTACCCGTTTGGTACTCCGGTCCCCGTCAAACGACCTTGCATATGCATGTGCACGCAGAGAGCCAAGTGGCAGCGGATGCGGCCTCGGCAGACCTCCTCCGCTGACCTGTCATTAGCAGCCAGCGACGCGGTAGTACGCACTGCAACTGGGCCCTGCCGATAGGGACTAGGGATCTCCCGGTAGTGTTTAAAATTATAAAAGCAGAGAGATTCGGTTGCTGTTGTTGTTGTTTTTTTTTCCACTCTTTGTGGTTTCTGTTATTTGATCCCGCTTTAGGATGTCGTGTTTTAGCCGTTTTTAGCGAGCCCTTTTTCTTTTGTTTGTTTTCAATTGGTAACAGACTGAAGTCATTGACGGCGTTGCGCTATGGAAACGGGCACGGCCGACGTTTCCTCATAAAAAAATTACGTCCGTTATGTGACTTAAACGATTTGGAACACGACTAATGATATCTTTTTTTTACATTTGTTTCTGATAGCCTTGAAAATACCAAAACCTCAGAACGGCATGACGGCATTCACACACGCACTGGGCCAGCCGTGCACGTCAATACGCTCCTTTTACATTCTTCGGTGACCCCGTGCGTCCAATGCCAAAACGGCAGGATTCCCTCACTTGCAGTGTGTGTGTCCCTCGGGAACCAGGCAGCCTTGCCCTTATTACTGGGAGATAAAGTGTGTGTGTGTGTGTTGTGTGTGTTTTCCCCCCAGTGTATGACGTTACACAGCGCGACACCTTCACCAAGCTAGACAACTGGCTGAACGAGCTGGAGACGTACTGTACGAGGAACGACCTTGTGAAGATGCTGGTCGGCAACAAGATAGATAAGGTGTGTGGTTCTTCCTGTGTGTTTTGAGGTGGCTTCGCTCCGAGCCTCGTCAAGCAGAGATGAGCGGATTAGTGGAGGGAGGGAGGGAGGGAGGGATGAGCGGGTCGACGATCGTGGACTGTCTTGTTTTTACCGCGGCCGAAACAATACTACGCAATAAAATGTTCCCGACCATGGCCTATTTGGACCGCGTCTTGCTCCTTTTCCTGACAGGGAAATAATTGATAAGGAATGCTTAAGGTTTAGCTGGAAGGAGCTGCCGAACAACACAGTGATGGCCATGTAGATTAATTATGAAGATAAAATGTGACACACATTGGGGATGTCTACACTTTATATCCACTTTTTGGGTTTCAGTTCAGGAAGAATCTTGTGTTACCTGTTTTAGGGAGTGCGAACCTACTTGCTCTTTTCCTTATTTATAAATTGGTGTTCTATGCACGAGTCAATTTGTCTCTGCAGGAACACTGGATACCTGAATATGAGTTTTTAAACAAGATTAGCCATGGTGTCACGTAAACATGTTATTACTTTGTCTTCGGTGGGTGCGATAATTAGTAGTGATCTTTTCCTCCTTAAACTTCAGACGTCAACCTAATCACGTCACGCATTCATTGGAAGTGCCTTAATCCAAGATCCTATTTCATGGCGTCAATGACGCGAGCGCACCGTCAAGACAAAATACCCAGCATCTCTGTCTAGAGATGCAGTGTTCCTTTGTCTGTTCTTCTCGTCTTCTAGCTGCGTGCTTTTGTGAGCAGCCCACCTCCCAGACGGCGCTCCTAACACACCACTACCTCTCTCCCTTTTTGTTTTAGGAAAACCACGAGCTAGACAGGAACGAGGGGCTGAAGTTTGCGCGAAAACATTCCATGCTTTTTATAGGTAAGTCGGATTTCCCTCGCTCAGAAGACCAGGACTTACGGCGGGCTTTTCCGAATCGGGATGGGATGGGGTGGGGGCGAGGGTCTTTCTCTGAAATCACCATCATACCTTGACGCAGGACGCCATGGAAGTTTGGGGTTCTCTTTAGAACAATCTGAAACGTTGGAAGAGCCTTCGCAGATCTTCTGTGAAGGCTCCTCTGCGTCTGATCAATGTGTGTTTGAATTTGGAAGATTTGCCAGGAAAAAAAGATTTCAAAGGAAGCCTTTCAAGGATTGTGTTGCAATAGCAGCGTGTTCTTTATCAGCCCCAAGTGTTCCATCTTCCTCCTTTATTAAAAGGGGGAGGTTTATTGGAAATCACGCACTGATCTCTCTTAATATATCAGGGGCGGTTTAACAAAGTGAAACACATTTTATGATGATGACCTTTTTTTTTCAGCATGATTGATACGGTCACGGACAGGTTGTAGTGTTGAGTCATATTGTTCCTGGACCACACCATCTAGAGGAAGGGGAGTTGCCAATGTCCTTCGACCCGGCTCCTCCTCAGGCCCGTGATTGGTGTCAGAGCTTGACAGTTATTGTTGAGACGTTTTCCACTGCTGGCTTCCCCGGCCGGGGGAGCATGACCACACCGTAGTGCAGACGCTCGCTCTTGTTGTGTCTCTCTCCTCTCTCACTCTATCGTTCCCTTTCTCTCTCTCTCTCTCTCTCCCCCTCCCCTCTCTTCTGCTTTCCATTTCGTGTTATTGTCTCTTTTGGCTTCTCGGACCTTCACGCGCGCCCGTGCGTGTTCCCCTCATCCTGCCTGACAGTTTTTGTTCTCTATTCTCCTCTTCCCTTTATTTTTCTCTTCTTTCCTCTACCCCTTCCCCTTCGTCACCTTCGAAGCTTCTCAATCTCAAAAAACACACACAACATGTTGTGTGTTTCTGTTTTTCCTCTTGATGCATCTTCTATGTTTAACCCCGTGTTGGCGTTGACCTTCTGCTCGTTGCGTCTTGTCCTCCCCTCGCCTCGTCGCGGCCCAGAGGCCAGCGCCAAGACCCGGGACGGAGTGCAGTGTGCGTTCGAGGAGCTGGTGGAGAAGATCATCCAGAGCCCCGGGCTGTGGCAGAGCGAGGGCCACGGCCGGGTCCACCTGACCGACGAAGACGCCGGCGGAGGCGGCTGTGGGGGCTACTGCTCCCTGGTTTAGACACAACACGCACACACGTGCACATGAATACACTCTCAGACACACCCACAGAGAAACACCCACACACACACACGCGCGCGCATACGCGCATGAATACACTCCGACACACGCACATTAATACACACATACACACACACTAATATACTCAGACACACACCCACACAAACACTCATGCGCACTCACACACACACACGCCCACACGCATACGCACATAAATACACTCTCAGACACACGCACATTAATACACGCACACAATACTCGCACACGAATACACTCAGACACACACCCACACAAACACTCATGCGCACTCACACACATGGACCGCACATGTACAAAGATTCTGGCGCTAGACGGGTGCACAGACATGGACGCTGACAAACACTTGATGAAAACAGAAAAAGGAAAGGAAATCCCTGCAGCCCCAGTGTGTCTGTGTGCGTGAGTGAGTGTGTGCGTGTTGTCCTAAGCAGAAGTCCATCCATAAACATTAAAGACTCAGACTGTGGCACTTTTCCCTCAGACTCCCAAGATGGGTCCTGCCTCTTAACATTCACCAGCCGTGCTCATATACAGTGTTCTCGTTTGTTTTGGGGGGGCCGGGGTGTTTTGTTCTTTCCCCTCACACTGCCTGATGTCAGGCAGTGCTACAAACTCCTCTGAAGAGCTCTCGCACCCCTTCCTGGCATGTGCCCCGATTAATTAGGAAGCTTTGCTTGTTAATTTGTTTAGCATTTATCTGTCGAAGGACAGACTTCCGTGTTTGCTTTGGGTGTTCATTTATTTTTATTTTTTAAATGCTACGGTCACAAATAGGGAATCCATTTAATGTTTATTCTTGCCAATCTCACTTGTCATTTTAACATTGGTTTGTTATTTTTGACCAAAGCCTAGTTCCACAGTGTCTCCAGCATGCCTTTTCATTGTCCTATACGCACCCAACCCCAGCGCTGCATGTTCCCTGGTCTCCGCCTAATCGCATGCCTGATGATAATGCAACCCCCCCCCCCACCCATCCTTTTACTTTACAGCATAGTCGGGTCCTTTAATTTTTTTGGAGGGACGGTTTACAATAAAACATAATGATTCCAAAGCCGCTCTTGGAAAGGCTGCTCGTGAATGGAGGGACTGGCACGGATTAGCTCTCCCGGGCATGTCAGGGGAATAAGTGAAGCTCAATAAATGGCACACTTTCTTTCTAAGAAAGATGTTGCTTTAATGTGGGGGATCTCATGCTGGTCTTCCCTTGTGTCCCCCCCCCCCCCCCTGCTCTAGCAGATAGTGTTGGTAAAATATTGGTTACTCCGACCAATGGCCTTTTTCATATTGGGGCCTTTTATTCGCGACTGGACTTAAGACAAAAGGAAAAAGTGTCCAATATTAAACAGGATAGTGAGTCATAGGGGTGTTTCCATTGGAATAGGAAAAAAAAAAAATCAAACGAAACCCCGCTAATGGGTTTACCAGTGCGGCTGTCGTCGTGCTGGTCTTGGGGAGGCAGATACAAATGTACCATGGCCCTGACCCATGACTATGTTTGTAGTGTTTGAGTGATTGTCGCACGTCTGCGGATTCCACGAAACGTAGGACTGCGGGGCCGTCTCCTCAGGACAGGGATGTGGACGAGGGCACAGATGCCTTCGTGTCTAGTGACGTTTTATCGGCTTTTAAAATTGCATGGAAAATACTTTTCCTTTTTGTTTTGCTGCATATGTTTGCTGTATATCATTTCGGTGGCTCATCAATTTTTAACAATAGGGTAAGTTATACGTTAATATTAAAAGCAAACCTGTTTAGATTCTTATGTTGACTCTTGTTCAAAAGTAGAACTACATTTAACTTTCATCAGTATAGACTTCTCTTTATCTTGTTTATAATCCATGTGTAAAAACAATATGCAGACTTTGTAAAACCATGTGATTTGAGGAATCTTTCTAAAATCTGTCCTGTATAATTTGTAAAGCTGTGGTTATAAATATTACACCATTAAAATCGGCCAATGTATTAAACTCAATAAAGTGCTTTTTCAAAACGATTCCTCTTCTGTTCATTCATATTCCCTGCCGTATTTGTGGCGCCCACAATGGCTGGTTCGATCCCTGGGAGCCAACACTTCAAGTGGTTGTTTCTAAAACCCCTTGTCCGAGCGGTTACCGTAGATGGCCCAAAACTCTGCTGCCATGGTTACCGTGTTGGAAATGTTGCTGCTAGGTGAGGGCTTCATCACCCCGGCTCCCCTCGCATTTCTCGCTCCAGAAGAGACGCGTGTTTAAACAGTGTCCGAGGAATCCTCAGACCCCCAGACCTGTGACATGTCTAAATCATCGCCCTTTGGCAGTCTCTCGGGGAAACGCCACCACAGTCATAACTCTCTAGCTCTCTCTGAATCTCTCAGCCGGGATGCACATAATGCCTGTGTGATTATGAAAGGGTGCTGGGCTGGCAGGCCAGGGCAAAGACTCTGGCCCTCATTGCGTATTCCTCCTCTCCTGCCACAGTCCAGGCAGTCATCTGGAAATATGTCTCGGTCAAACAACAACGGGGGCATAGAGCACTAATGCTTTCAATGTGTTCCAACAATGTGCTACCGCCGTTTCCTCAAGTCTACACTGAAAAACATCAGCCGCTTCATCTGAAATATCTCATGTTCTTTTGAACATAGTTGACGAAGGATTGAGAATTTCGTCAGATGGAAAAAAAAAGTGATGAGTTGTCCAAATGTGACGGGTCACACTGCACCCCTCCCCCCCACACTTTTTTTTCTTTTAAAGACAATTTGTTAATTTCAAACAGGTTGGAATGTATTAGTCCCATGTGCTTTCCCCCAGTCTTCAATCACCCATGACTCTTGTGTGATTCCTAGTAAACTACAGTGACGTGTTGGAGTTGGTGGGAAACAGAGTGATTTACAATATGCCAATCTCTCAGCACTACCCCCACCTGCCTGCTCTCCGAGGCCATGAAGGTTCCCTCTAGAAAAAAGAATTCACTCGATTGACTGCTGTCTTGTCTGCACAGCCATTCCTGTGTATCCCAGCCAGTCGGGATAGCTGCAGGCAGCGGCTCTGGTTCCAATTAACACCAGTGTCTGTTGGTCTCCTCTTTAGCTTCAGGCGCAGGGCGTATTGATCCTGGATGCCTTACGCTCTGACCGGCCCTTCAGGGGATCGGCCCGTGCTGTCGTGTGTTAAAACGTTACGAGACGTCGCGCATCGATGCATGAGGTGTCCGGTTCCCCAGACGTCACTCAATTTGTCATTCCCTCTTCCAGTCACTATCGGCTGATTGTTTTGCCAGGCTGAGTACCTGGAGGGAAACAATGGAAAGATATGGTCCTGTTGCAGCCACTTAATGTTTGGTTTTGGATGGTGTAGTTAGCCTAGTCTACTGGGGTGTTAACATGCTCGAGTTATGAAGAGAAGTACAGCTGGCTGCCTCTGAGATCACAGGGTTTGGACTTGGGTTCAAGGTCTCTGGGTCTTGTGGTCTTATTTATATAAAAAGGAAATCCAGGGTTCCTTGAGGTGGGCTCAAAACCTGATGAGGGCGGGGGGCACCTGTGGGTCTTCTGACTGCTCTCCATTCACTTCCAGAAGTGAGGTAGAAAGAAATGCCTTTGATGCTTGCTCCTTCCTTCCCTTCCAGCCAGAGCTGAGCAACTCTCTTAGGTTACCCTTGTAGCACCAGAGGACTATGAGGTAAGGGCCTGTCTGCCCAGAACTGATGGCTCTGTCAGCACAGGTTGAAGCCCTTTGATTATGCAGAACCTTGTGTTTACACTGTTGCAACCGCTTGCACTTAACAAGTTGGCCTTTTGCAAAGGAAAAGGCACAGCATCCCATTTCAGTTCTGATCTCGTAGCGCAGATCTGTGACCTGCGCTTGTCGCTGTTGAACTTTGGGTTGACCTTCCAGGGCCCGACATTGACCTCAACACACCTGCTCTTTCCTGGTCTCTTGCACCTTGTGTGGGCTGAGTGTTTATGTTATAAGGCCAACAGAATGTCACCTGACGCCAGGAACATCTTGGGAATGTCATATCATAAACAGACACGGACACAGGTGTCACCAGAGACATCGGCTTACAATTTCAGAGGCAGACGACCTACATCCCTGTCTATCAATCAAGCAAAGACCCCCACCCCCTCCCCTAATTTAATAACTGTCAGACAGGCAAAGGAAGGAAACCTCCACCCTTGTTTAGTGTGAACCTCTGGCCCACTGATCCATGTAATTCAGCTCAACATGTAATCTGGCTGTAATTGAGTTTCCTCATATTTGAAACTCTGTCAATCTAATTTATACCTAAATGATTGCGTAGTAAGTCACACTTGTTATTCTGGAAAACACGGAGCCCTGTGTAAAGGCCCCAAGGAAAGCAGTGGGCTAGGGTCCCCACGCCCTGAAAGAGAACCTCTGCGAGCCATGGGGGTTGCTTTTCATCCTGGCCTCATGTTACTGTGGCAATAAGCACATTGGGCCCAATATGGGACAGCAGGGGTATGCCCCCCCGCCACCACCACCCCTATGGAAACAGAATGTAAGGATGAGTGGCTCCATTCATCATCCCACCACCACCATCGCGGTGCTCCCGTGTGGCAGATTGCTGGCCACAGGCCGCCGCCCCCACCTCAACACTTCTCGGATCCGATGGACGGCGTGACATTCACTGGTTTTCAGGAGAACGCCATCCGGATCGCCCGCTCATGGTGCTGCTGCAACATGGAGGCCATCGCCTTCTATAATAAACTAATCACTCTGTGTCAACATTAGCCTGGGTGTACGCTTTCCACATGCCTCAAACACTTTCATGGAAAAGACGCACATTTTACACCGCTGCGCTTTGAAGAAAAATCTGTATTATTAAACCCCCCTTTGGGTGAAATGATTGGCATGTATAGAAACAAATTCATTATTTTGTATAAATAATCTGTCCCTCAGTGTTTTAATTGCGCTGCTTATTTCTCTTTGCCAGGCTGATCTGGCTTTTGGGGTCGGACCAGGGAATGTATTGTAAACTTAACAGCTCCACAATTTCACACACTTTGAAGGGTACCCGGAGATCAGCTAGGCCTAACAATGTCCCCCGTTACATGTTAAAGGTTACATTTGCACTCCTACTAAAGGGGCTGAGATACGTTTTCCAGTATAATGATTTTAACACTGTTAGGTGTTTGCGCATTGTCTTACTGCTGGAGGCCTCTGCTTAAGACAAAAATTATATTTGCACTCTTAGGAAAAGGGTCTGGGATACGTTTTCCAGTATAATGTTTTTACCACTTTTAGGTGTTTGCTCAAAGTCTTACTGCTCAGGGGCTCACCTTATTACAGACTACTCCAGGCCACTCTATCACTTTTCCAGCTTGACCGTGAGCAGTGGTCCCGCGTGGAGACAATTGAATCTGAAAAGCGCAAAGCCAAGGCTATGCCGCTCCCACCAGGACAAGCCCGGTCCCAAACGAAGCTCTCGCCATGGAAACTGTAGCCGGGTCACACAAACAAAGAGCACTTAAAACATATGTGGACTCTGGATAATCCAGACCGTCTGTGTCCACTATCCCCTCTGTCCACGGGATTGTATTTCAGTCAGATTAGGGGGAATAACAAAGGTGTGACGGGTGTTGTGGAGTTCAACCCTGCCAGAGTCTTTTGGGTGGGCGTCGGAAATTGTTACTGCTACCGTCAGGCTAATTGTTTGGGAGAAGGAGCCTTTTGATCTCTGGTTCCCCCGACCTGCACAACGTTTAAGTGGTAAGTAAGGGGGTTAGGGAGCCAAGATTGTAGGGCCTGTGATGTGACAGTGGTCCAATGACCCCTGGGAATCAACTAGATGGTCATTTGATGGACTTTGCCAAACTCTGCAGGGTCTTCACAGTTTATTTATTCAATTTTAGTTTTGAGAGTAGTTTTTGAGAATGTAAAATTTGTATATAGGATGCGAAAACAAAAGAAACATGACTTTATAATAGATCTACCTAAATGTTCAGTTAAACCATGTTATTTATTATTACATTACTTATTTTTCTTAACAAATGAATGTGAAGTGTACAAATATTAATTGTTATCTGTTTAGCACAGTTTAAGTATTCTGATTGTTGTAATATTCATATTACTTACCGTGTTAAATATATTTACCAGCTCATACGCTATAGGCTACCAGCACATTTGAAGAAATTTGGTCGACTTTAACAGGCATTAAAATCGACCAAAGTGTTAAAAGTGTACACCATCGAAACTCATGCATAGGTCTTTCCATACACTTTGTTTGCAAAAAAAGGACACGAAACAGCCTTGTTTTAAAAATTGAGAGACCCACATCTATTTAGGGTAATAGTGGAGGGTCTGGTATCTCTCAACAGCTACTTCAACTTCCCTTCCAAACATTATAATTGGCTTGTGGTCTGAAGGAAGGAAAATCTCACTGATACAACCTAATAATGTTCCACACTCCAAAATGCTTAGACAGTGCTCTGCGGTAGAAGTCAGTGCTTCTCCTATGTTACAATGTTGTTGCTAGAGAGTTCTCTCCCGATGTTCAACCCTGTACCCAGCGGGCTTGACTCACAGAACCAGATGTAGGCTACGTGTGACGAGAGCATTGTTGTCGGGTTCTGCGTGGGAGCGCTCCTATCGGTTCCGTGCGGCGCGTGTGTAATATAATGATAGGGTGACACTGCTTAAGGCGATGGGGCGCAACGGCTTTGAGGCGCCCCTGTTTTGTCTAAACTTCGCCACCTTGACGCGGACTGGGCTGGTGGGGGGGCACACGATACTACCCTGCTGGCTCCCCGCCGCTGCTTAATGCAAAGTGGCACCGGCGCTGGAGAACTCCTCGCGCTCTCGCCGACTCCACATCAGCCTCTACAAACACTGCAACCTCGAGAGGCTTCACATTGAACGCCAGAGCCCCCCCTAGGGACGTCCTCCTGGGGGGAGGTCGGGAGATACGGTGACTGCGGTGTGGGGGTGTAGCGCGGGGGTCAGCTTACTCTGAGGGGCCCCTGATCTTGGCTCCTCACCTCTCGAGAACCCCCGGGGCAGCTACCAAAAAACGTATTTATGGCAGTGGATTGAGGCTGGCTCGTCTGAGCAGCGGGCAACCTCGCTGCTGTCAAACATTTACGTTCGTCCAGATTCCAGCGGTAGGCAGCAGCTCTTATGGAGCGGGATGACATCATGCTCTGCCCAGAAGAAGTGTCTGATTCAGCGTTTGTCTCTGGCAGGACGGAATAACAGCAACGGCTGTGTGTTATCATACAAAGTTCATTTTTGTATATGTATTCATTTAATTTGCGTAATTGTTTTTATTTCTGGGAAGCTCCCTCTGAAGTTGTAGTAGCTTGCCGTCTATTTCTGACGGGTTGACTTCTTACCTAAAGCCTATAGTCCAGCAGACAAATTGCCACATGGTTTAACGTTTGAGTAAAACGTCTTCATTTAAGCTACATTATAACGCAACACCAGGCACCAGAGATGTTGGCAAATGCCCTTTTTTGTCCTGACTGCTGCACCAAGTTTTGTCCCCAACACTTGTTTTTTTGGGACAAAACGTTGTATGCATGCCGCCCATACAGTGCTTCACTCTGCCATGTCACGAGACGATCGTACCATTGTCCCTTTACCATAGGAAATCTGTTTTTTTCTCAAACAGAGGTGAAGACAGGAGGAACAGGGACCTCGCTCACATTAAACAGCCCCCATTCCCCATACACAATGTTTTCATGGGAATTCTTGTCACTTGACCAACAAACAGAACACCACACCTATACAACCAATACATTTATATTTGCATTGTTTGACTAGCAGTTTTCCCCTGCCACCCACCCCCTAGGTTGCTTTACTGGACTCCTCTGAGGAGTCGTTCTCATAGTTTGTTAGATGCAGCGCAGGGGATCCATGCCACCACGTCAGCGATATCCTTGTGTGTTCGGCGGTGCATGTTTAACCTGTGTGAGTTGATTGGCCAATTCACCACAGGTGTGCAGCCTCACCCAGCCCCAGAGTCTAATCAGTGACTTGGGCCAGGTGTGGCTGCATAGACCAGCCGTCATCCATGAAAAATAAAATACGAAATAATTCTCAAAATAACAATATTTTCTTCAAGTATAATTATTTACAAAAGAAATCATGCACAAAATTGACATATTTTCTTTTCACACACTCCCTTTCATCTTTTGTTGTCGAATTGTATTTCACATATAACATGTAAACCACAAAGCTTTGCGGTTACACTATGTCGCATACCAATATTGTCTTTAGAGGCCACATAGATAATGTTATTATGAATGTATAGTGCTCCTAATGTTATACATCGGTCTGAGGTCTTACCAACTTGATACTGCTCATGTTTAAGTGACTGTGGCTCCATTAAACACCAACACCAACTACATTTGCATCTGAACAAGGAGAATAATGGCAGTTTGGCGTGTATCCATACGTCTCAGTCTTTCAATGTGATATGGACAGACACCATGCTCTCAGGGAATGACTGAATCAGACCCAGAGGTTGAAATATGTTTGGAGTATTCTAATAACCAATTTAAAAGCGCATAACGATGAGGCATCCGTAACAAATCACTGCAGATCCCCCAAACGCACGAGTCTGCCCACTCCATGCTTGTGTGCGGAGCAATGCTTTGTTCATCCGTCTGTAAATATTTGGATCAAATGCAGTGATCACCGTGTGTTGTAGCGGCATCTTCATAATCAAACCAACAACACACCTGTGACTGCTTATCGGCGTCCTAAACCCACTTCATCAACATGTGAATCTCCCGCGGGGAGCTCATGACGCAAGACGTCTCTGCTAGGATATTGGCTTTTATTCTTGACATTGAGCATGTGTATGTATTTATCAGAGAGATGAGAGGGGGGAAATATAATCAATAAAAGTTCCATAAGTAACATCTGGAGAAATGGGCTCTGTTTCTTGCTGGTGCTGGCCGATGCCCGCCTGATTCCAGATTTATGGTAACATTACAGCGTTGGCCAAGCCTACTGCCCTACGGCGAATGTGTGGTGTATTTATCTGCCGGCCACGAAAAACTGGCTGCCATAGTGGTGCCATGCCGCCTGCCAGGACTAAATGGCCTGTCTCGCTTTCTCTATTTCTCCCTATCTCTCTCCCTGTTTCTCTGTTGCTCACTCTTTAGCTATTTCTCCATATCTTTGTGTTTCTCTCTCTCTGTCTCTCTGTCTGTTTGTCTCGCTTATTCACTCTGTTGCTGTTTCTCTATCACTCTGTTTCTCTAGCTCTCTGTGTGTGTTTGTCTCCCGCTTTCTCTTTCGCCGTCCGTCTCTGTCACTTTCACTCTTTGTTTTTCTGTCTCATCTCTCTGTCTGTCTCCTTCGCTCTATTTCTCCTTCACTCGCTCTCTCTCCCAACTCTGCAGACATCACTACCCTTTGTTTATAGGATCCATCTTTTTAATGGAGGGGGAAGTGTGTGTGTATGTGTGTGTGTGTGTATGTGTGTGTATGTGTGTGTGTGTGTGTGTGTGTGTGTGTGTGTGTGTGTGTGTGTGTGTGTGTGTGTGTGTGTGTGTGTGTGTGTGTGTGTGTGTGTGTGTGTGTGTGTGTGTGTGTGTGTGTGTGTGTGTGTGTACACATCTGTGAAGAGGTATATTTTAACACCACTGCTACAGCTCTTCAACACAAGCTGTTTACAATATGGACTCGCTGGAGTGTTTGGGTACATGTTGACACACGAGAGCAACGCTTTGGGCAGGATTCTTCCACGCGGCCGTCCAGGAGACACCCCCCCCCCCCAAGATATAGTCCCCCGGCCCCCGGCCCCCGGCCCCCGGCCCCAACATAAGGACGGACCTTGGGATTGAAGCACCGCCCCTGTCGGTCAACAATGTATCGTTCGGTGTGTGCCAAACTCAAAGTGTTAACGTGAAAGGGGCCCTCGCCATACACTCCAGCCCCCCCCCCCCACCCAAATCCTCTGCCAAACCACATTCCTCTAGCAGCTGCCATTTCTGACATCTGCTGTGTTGACGCGGTTTCCCTTGTCTGTAGTGTGGAATTTATTTAGTTTTTCAATGATTAAATATCACACAGAGGCACGCTGAGCCCTTCACTCTCTCCTCACTGCGTCGTTTTTCGCCATCTGAACACCCCCACTCCCTCACTCCCCCCACTCCCTCACTCCTCCCACTCCCTCACTCCCCCACTCCCTGCCTCCCCCACTCCCTCCCTCCCCCCATTCCCTCGGCCCTGATCGCGTTACGAGCGGATGTTGCTTCTGTTCAGGTCTTGCCGCACGCACCGCGATGTCCGGCCACCGCCGTACGCCTCCAGCCCTCCACCACCGCAACTCTCCGAGCGGAAACACACTCCAAGGCATTGTTTCTAAATGCAATGTAAAGTCACATGTGACCAGAGGTGGTCATTCTGGCCGGTCCGTTTCTATATTGAGTGCCGTACAATTTCTTAGATGTTTTTGTACAGTGTTTTTTTTTTACAGTGTCCGATGTAGGAAACAGACTACAGGTTGTAGTGGGCGCAAGAGGGACGCCTCATCAGTGTGAGGCTCTTTATTATAGTGCAGGGGACGCCGTAACCAGACGCAAAAGCCAAAGGAAATTTTTTGATTACACTCATACTTAAGTTAGTATTTTACACGTGTGTGTAGGGTCCACGCACACGGTTTCTCGGGACAGAAGCAAAATGTTGATCATAGTCTTCAATCATATTTGAAGTGAGCAAAAAATTATCATCCAAGATTCACGCTCCATGTGCTTTGCTCCATTCAAAGATACAATTTTATTTCTTATACTAGTCCTACACATCATTTGATTTCACATTCTTGCCGAAAAATCTTTGTGCGTCAGCAACTTAGGTTAGTTAACATTGGGAGTTGACATCAACTAACTTTACATCGGCCTCCGATTGCAATGGCTAACGTCACTGAAGTAAATTGTTTGCCGAGACATGTTGTTGATGTCTCTCCGCAGCGCCACCGAGGCACTCACCGTGGTCTGGTCAGAGGTTATGTTTGACGTTATAATGGACACGACATCGTTAAGTTTCCAAAATTACATTAGGTTTTTCCTGGGGACTGCTCGCAGAGGGACTCAAACTCTGGTCTCTGGGGTTGACAGCCAGCAGCTCCCTCCGCGCGCCACAGAGACGCCCTATTTGATGTGGTCGGAGGTTATATTTGAGTCACGCGACATTGTTTAGATTCCTAAACAACATTAGAAAGCAAAGGACACGTTACCTTGATATTCCCCAACATAAATAAAAAAAAAACGGCGTATATCGCTTGCCTATTTTTGTCCTCCCTGACACTGGTCCATCAAGCAATATCTTTTGTCCAGAAGAACTCAAGAAGATCTCAAAGGTCTCGAAGGTCTGAACACATGATCGGCAGGATTCATACCATAGTATGTTGAATACAATTATCTTTGAGAACTTGTCATGACAACTTTAATCGTTGCAAAGGAAAATGAGGCAGGGATTGCCCCGTGGACTTGGTTAATAAAAGGCCTGATTATCATACTAGTGGTTTGGAATACTTCAGCAACACAGTTGTCACAACTGTGTTGTGGAAACTGTGTTGTTTAAAAGCACAGACAAGGGTACCCTTAAGGTAACGTCTCACTGTCGCAGATGGGAAAATGTGTTGTGCCGTGTAAGACGTGGGAATTGCAAACCTTAGAGTGTCACATAGCACTTTGCAAAGCCATGCCTCCCCGGCTGAAGCCAATGTTAAGTGCTTGATTAAGGGCACCATGGACCCAACATAGAACCAAGTGTTCTATCAGTTTAGGATGAGGGCATGGTGGTTGTGCTGGGGATGCCGCAGAATCTGAAAAACAGCAATTATGAAATCAAGGCTTGTGGATCTCCCATGACTGTTATTTTTGAATTTCGCCATTTAAGCCGCTTGCCACCCCCTGCTACGTTGATTCATTCTAGTATAGATAGAAATGAAGGCCGTTTCAAATGAGAGGTTTGTCTCAAACTTTCCCTTGGTTCTGGAGACTACGACGGTCTCCGTTCCCCTGTGGATTGACCTGAGGTGGCCCGGGGACACACGCCTGCTGGAGTTTAGTCTTGTAGTTTTTTTTACAAACCCTTCTGTCCCATCTGTGCTGGTGGTGAGCCAAACGGGCTGAACATAGACTAGGCCCCAGGGGAAAGCATATTTTTTTTCAACTATTTTTATTTGTGTGACGTGCAAGAGACAGTGTGGATTGGACTGATGGGTGGGTGTCAAGATGCGAGGTGTGGGAGAAGAGCCCCCAGAAAACAGTACATTTAGATGAAAATGCAGAAAATGAGTGTAACCCAAATAACAACAGACTATCTTGATATGTGAATTGTCTCCTGTGTGTCTACTAGTGAAAGTGATTGATGGATGTTGCAATGCTCATGAGGTGACTGCCGCACTCCACCTTGAACTGGCCTCCTCCAGACAGGGACGTAGGGTGGTGGTGTTGGAAATACGCTTTATTGTAAGGTTTGCTGATACTGATACCTGCCCTGGTGCTCCATATTGCCATGTAGGGGAACTCTTCCTGAGTGTGTGCTGTGATTGCTCAATGTGCAACAGGTGTGCAGCCTCACCCAGCCCCAGAGTCTATCCAGCGTGACTCAGGCCAGGTGAGGCCGCTTAAACCAGCCGTCATCCACAATCATACACTCTGGATTTTTTGTTACCCAAGTATCTAAGCACAGATTTCAATTCTCTGCATATTCCGCCCCCCCCACGCCCGTCCTCTCTCGTTTCGTAACATGGAAATTGGTTCTCCCCTGTATCGACTGAGAAGAGTTTACTCTGGCAACCTGTCCGGGCTGCGTGTCGGGTGTCCCTGAATCATCCGGATGTCTCCGTTTCCCACTTCTATCGAGCAAGGACAATGTGAGCTGACCTTTTACGTTAGATGTTGGCACAGGGCAGATGTCCCAGCTGTGTTCAGACAGAACCTAACCCTAAAATGTAATGGAGAACGTGTCATTCCGCACTAATACCCAGCATAATCTTCATTAACGTCATCTTCATCCAATTCGTGCTTCAGGGGAAACATTTTCCTGCGAGCAGGGAACCTTGCACCAGCAGCAGTTTTTTTTACGGTCTTTATCAGGAAAAATGAAGAGGATGACCTAATTTTCACCCGTCTCTGGATAGTCCCGCAACATGTGCTCAGACACATGCAAAAAGACAGTTAATTAGCTGTTCATCATCATTCAACAAGGCTAACGATTCCAGAATGACTCTCTCATGGTGAGGTTAGAATCCCTTTCGGAAAGAAATGAGACATAAAATGTGCTGCGACGGACTCCCAGCAGCGATACATTGTCCAGGATGATAAGGCTAAATTAAAACCTCATTTGGACGGAAACTTGTGTTCGTCAAGTTCTCTCTTCTCTTTAAACACTCCCAGGTCAGATAACTCAAAAGCGTGTTTGGCTGTTAAATATGGAGAGAAACTCCTGTTACACATGACATAACGATTTGGTAAGAATCACTTGCGGAAGACGAAACTAGGACTCTGGTTATGTGTGGCCTGATTTTCCCCTTCTCCCGGTGTGAGCCAAGGTTTAGTGATCCCTTTCAGTGTATACAGCGCGGTCTCTGCGAACGTGATTGTTGGACGAATATGTTCATTCTGCACGGAGGGATAATTTGTCCTGGGCTCTCATTCCTTGACCCCCATGTGATTAGCCGTGCTCCGTGGCAGTGTGGGCGACGTATGAGGGTCACTCTCCCGGCCGCGGAGAACACTCCTGAGGGTTCGGTCTGATTGAAAACATCCCTCCAGGTATACAGCGAGAGCGTCGCGAAAGCTGCACTGAGTTCTAATCAGTCAATTGTTTCAGGAATTTAACAATTAGCTTTCTGGTTGGTCGTTTTCGTTTTTCCCTTTTTCTTTTTTTATTATTCCAATGGCAGGAAAGAGCGGCGAAAAAAAAAGAGCCGAACAAAGTCCTGTTTCTAATGAACCGGGCTCTTCTGAGCATCCTTCACAGCAAGGTAACTAATTACTTCAGCATGCCCCGGGAGTCATATTTCCTCATCAAATGGGAAATGATTTTCAGTGCATCTGCGTTCTTAGATTTCATGGCGTGCGGCTGCGTCGGTGGAGGACGCTAAAGTGGAGTTCCTGGCCCACTAAATAGCCAAGGTGAAGTCTGGTCTCTGTCAAGCGGCGGGCCGTGCCAAACGAGAATCTCCTCGTGTCCTTCTTCCTCACCGAGATAACCGTGCAGTTTCACGAGCCCCTATCAGAGCTTTCAGCAAAAACCAGGCGAGAGAGGGAGAGGGAGAGAGAGGGAGAGGGAGAGAGGGAGAGCACGGTCAAAGAAGAAGAGGAAGAAGAGTAAGAAGAAGGAGGGGAAGAAGAAAAAAAACTAGAATGGAGCAAACCCCAACAGCATGGAATATCACTTAAGTTTCTCAATGGAAAATGTGGCTCAGCAAAGGTAGGGGCAGCGCCAGCTCCGTGCTAGGACGGATGAGAGAGCAGGAGAGTCGGGGGTCAAACCACCTGATAGGATTATTTTGGGGGAAGTATCCCGAGTGAGTGATCACAGCGAACGGTGGTCACTGAGGTCTCGCTGGCTTCGGAACCCGGCGAATCTGCAGGGGGAACAAAAAACAATCTCGGCGGAGCTACCTGGGTTCCTGGCCGACCGCTGAGTGATTCTCCGTGTTGATTGGTTGTGACTTGATACTGACTGATTCCGACACATGACCGCGGTTGTTTCCAAGGGCCCTTCCGTCGCCCGGGCGGCAGCAGCTCTCGCACTGTTCACTGCGAGACGCTAACCCCCCACCCCCCCCCTGCACCCGCTCACTCTATCTCTCTTTAAATGATTTCGGAGCTCTTTGCGTCTGGGTCCTCTTCTGGCGTGAGAGGAGCCCTGGGCGCCCGGTGGCAGTGGCCCGGGCATGGTAGAGCCATTAATAAGAGGAGAAGGGGATGTGGGCCCGGGCCTCTGAGAGACAAGGGCCCGTCTACAGAGTGTGAACTATAAATGCTTCAGACAAGACCCAGGGTGCTTCAGACAAGACCCAGACACCCGCCGGCTCAATGGCTCCATTGTGTTCCGGCAGCGTCACGCGTCCGGACTCACAGGCCCATAACGGTTCATCCTACCGGTATGGAGGGTCAAAAAAAGAAAAGAAAAAAGGTATATGCCCATGACAGGAGGAAGATTTACGTTTTCTAATCTTTTTTTATTTTTTGGACACACACACACACACCAGTGTGTACCTAAGACTGCTCCACTCGCGGACAAGGCCTCTTTTGAGCGCGA
Organism: Melanogrammus aeglefinus; assembly: GCA_900291075.1. Classification (NCBI taxonomy): domain Eukaryota; kingdom Metazoa; phylum Chordata; class Actinopteri; order Gadiformes; family Gadidae; genus Melanogrammus; species Melanogrammus aeglefinus. The sequence goes on from OLKM01000016.1 coordinate 401,039, forward strand.
AACAAACACAAGGATAGCATTGCGATTTCAGGTCAAACAAAGTGAAATTCCTGACGTCCGTCCGAAGGTAGCACAAATACACAGGAGATAGCAAACAGTGCCCCCCCCCCCCCACCACCACCCCCCGAACCACTAATGTGTGTAACGTGGCACATGCAGCTCAGCTGATGTGCACCACTGTATACACTGGGCCGCTCCAAGGGTTTTTTGCCCTGATTGGTTTGTTTAGCTCTCCGAAACCACCCTGCCCTCTGCACTGTAAATAAACATCCCTGCATTACCATCAATGTCAATGGATGGCCCATGGTTACAAACGGAGACCGCGGCATGGGGACATGCACTTCTTCTTCCCAGAGCGCAAAGCAGGAAAACAAATGTTCATTTTGTTGGTAGAGAGAGAGAGAGAGAGAGCGAGAGAGCGAGAGAGCGAGAGAGAGAGAGAGAGAGAGAGAGAGAGAGAGAGAGAGAGAGAGAGACAATTCTGTATATTTGGCGAACAGTCAAAGCAATGGATCAGAGCGTAGAATGAACCATAGCCATGAGATGAACTTAAATTAAACATATGTGAGGTAAGTAGAACACTTAGGGTTAATCAGAGTTAGGAATCATCCCCGAGGTTTGGTTGCAGAGCAAGCTCTTTGATGTATCTGAGATAAACGTTATCAAATGACACTGCGTATGCATGTATATTTACACGTTATCAGACAAAAGAAGACAGTATTTCATTAAAAGGTTTATTCATTGTTTTGAGAGGATAACAATGTTTACAAAAAATTAACTTTTACATTAGAGCAATTCGGACAATTCAACAAGATATGTATTTGGTCATTGGATAAACATCCAGTCTCTCTCAAAAGAAAACAAAACATCAACACAATTCATATAACTTAGCAATTTGTTTTTGAAACAAAACTATCGTGACCACTTTTCTTTCGTTGTCATATTTTTTTTTACAGTTCCTAAATAATTTATAAACTTTTTAAACATATCACGTCAAAGAGTAAACCGTTTTTTCTTTTCTTTCATGTGTCACTAGAGGAGCAGTTTTAGGAGCTGTCAAAACGTAAAAGTACAGTACAGTACAGTTGGCCGTCAAACCGTTGCGCTGAGTCTTGTGTGTAGGTGATAGCAGACCTCTCTCCGGACAAGCCCGTTGGAATAGGAAACGTGTGTGTGTGTGTGCGCGTACGTGTGAGTGGTGTAAGCGTGGTGGGGATGGATGGAGTGGGGTTAAAACCACCTTCACCCCCTTGTCTTGTTTTCTCACCCCGAGAGTGGCCGGGTTTTCCGTGGGACGGCCCCGCCGGCTCTTCTGAGGATTTAGGAGGGCTGCTGGATACACACTAAGCGGGGGGGGAGGTTTTACGAAACCCTGCGGCTGCCACCACCCGGATCAGGTGTATACAAAACACATGTGGAGCCCCCCCCCCACCACCACCACCACCACCACCACCTCCACCTCCTACCCAGCAAGAAGAGCCTCAGGATCCTCTGTCGTGATTGTGTTTTGTTATGCTTCCATAGGCACGCTAACAGGAATATTATATAGGCTTTTCCCCCCGGTTTCGGTTTTGTCTGTCATTCACCAGCGTGTAAAGTAAACGCATGGCTGTTGTCGTCCTGAATGCCCTGCCACAACCCTTGCACAAGTTGAGGTTTCTTACTGTAAGTGCAGCTCTTCATATTTTTTTTTTGTTGAATATACTTTTTAGCAATTCCAGGGAGAAAGAAATAAGAAAATGTTGGAATTGAAACAAGTTGTGCAGCTTCTTTTTTTCTTTTTTCTTTTTTGTTCTCAACCGCGAGTCCAGGCTGGGGTTGTTACAAGAAAGGCCAAAAACTGCACAACGAATAAACAAGTGGGCATTTTATCACACAAACAGTACCGTGAAGTTACGCATAAACTTTTAAAGAGTCAGCAGACCGAGAGCCAATTTCACTTAGTCGCGATGGTTTTCAACCTTAATTTCTTTCTTAGGTTTTGTACTTGGCGTAGTTGTGCTGCAATGTAAATAACATGTGCGCTTGTACATACTTTAGAAGCATTCAAAGAAGAGTTTTTCCATCGGATCACGTTAGAAGCATCTTAATGCGCTCGGGCTAAAGTGAAAACCGAGTGAAAAAATAAAAGGATGGAGGTTTTGAGGGTGGGGTGGCTAGAAACGGAACAACCACATATATACAAACCAATCAAACAAGCACTGAACACTTGCTGGCTGACAAAGAGATAATACTGAAGTACAAAAAAAAGGAGATGAAAAAAAAATGGGGGAGACGTGTGGAGAAAAAAAAAAAGTCTAACTTTCAAGTCTGTCCCTCTGTCTGCTTGTAAACAGCAATTTGAAGTTAATTCTCCACAGCTGAGAGAGCTGAGGATCAAACGGCTGGATCAGAGAGGGGGGGGGACTGGGTTATGAGGGGGGGGGGGGGAGATTCATCTCGATCTACCTTGTTCAGAGCAGGAACATGTGAGCAAAGGCACCCCTGCCCACGTTAAAGGCGAGTGATAACACAGAAATAAATACAAAAATATGTCCCTTTTTGGGTGATGATCCTCTCGTGTTTAAAAACGTATAAGTAAGATGTGTGTGTGTGTGTGTGTGTGTGTGTGTGTGTGTGTGTGTGTGTGTGTGTGTGTGTGTGTGTGTGTGTGTTTGCATGAAAAAAATCTGAAAACTTCACCCTCCCCTCAGGCCCAGCATCTGTGCATGTTTCCGCGGCTCATAACCCCCTGACATGGAGAGGAGTCGTACCAACGCCAGACTGAGAGGTGGGGTTCCAGGGGGAGATGCTGGAGGCGTTTGCTTGCTTATCAACACACGGCAGGGCCAAGCCGTCTGAATGTCTCCCCAGTTATTGTTGGCCGGCCCGGCCCCCAGCGTCCGACAGAGACAAAACAGAGAGCTCAGTATCCAGTCAAGATGAGGCGTTTAGACAAAACAAGCACAACGCCACTGGGGGGGGGGGGGGGGGAGGACGCTCCTGGGCGTTTTTCGGACCGCCTGTTTCCTCGTGTGTGTGTGTGTGTGTGTGTGTGTGTGTGTGTGTGTGTGTGTGTGTGTGTGTGTGTGTGTGTGTGTGTGTGTGTGTGTGTGTGTGTGTGTGTGTGTGTGTGTGTGTGTGTACAGCGTGCTATTTGAGTTCATGAGCTCTCTCGCAAAAAAGGCAGAGCTCGTTCACTCACTAAGGCACAAAGCGTTTTGCATGGGTTCATTCATAAAAAAAAAAACAATCCTGAATAATGTCCATGTCTCTTAACATCTGTATATATTTATATTGAGATAAATTGAAGTAGAAAATATCCTTCACCGTTTTTCCAAAGAGGCACCTTTAGATCAGCTCTTTGATGCTGCTTCAAAAAGAAAAGGCACTTTGGCGAGATACAACTTTCATAGTATAAAAAAAAAAGAAACCAAGGAAAGAAAATCGTACGCAATCAAAATAAGTTAACATTACAAAAGTGTCTCGTTTAGGAAATACTGACGTCATTTCTTGTCCATCGTGTCCAACCGCAAAAACGCACAAGCCCACCGGGTAAAAAAATACAAATAAAAAAGGGGTCAGGTCGTCGCCCTCGTTGCGCCTCATATTAACACGTCCCACTAACGAGGAACGCAGACGGGGTCTTCATCGTCCCGGTCGCCTGACTCACCTGAAGCCTCTCCAACACACGTGTCACACATGGACTCACAGGAAGCCTTCTCTTGTCCTTCCTTTCTTCCGTCCTTCCTTCCGCCCCACTTTCTTCACAAACCTTCTCTTCTTTCTAGGTTCTGAGTTAAACTGAGGAATGTTTTATTCTGCATCGTCCTTCCCTCCACCACGAGGGAGAGGTGGTTGGGTGGTGTGGGTGGCGTGCGAGGGGTTATCCAACGCTCCTCCCCATGCTAGTACTTCTGCACCATGGGCACTTTGACAGTCTTGATCTCGGCTATGTGGGACGACTTCTGGATGATGCAGCTGGTGGTGCCGGCGGCGGCGGCGGCGTCCACCTGGGCCAGGTTGGTGAGCGCCATGGCGGCGTTGATCTCCCGCCAGTACCGCTCGTCTTTGCCCTTTGCCCGCGGCTTCTGCATGCCTCCGACCACCACTCCGATGGACCTGGCCACACAGAGAAAGACAAGTGTACGTTAGTGAGGTCTGAGGCCCTAAAAAAAAAAAACCCTCAGTGTGAGTTAGGGCTGAACGATGAATCTCATTCCAACAGACATCACGGTGTAATGGTTCGTTTGCAAATCGCAAAGGCTAAGACAAACACTGGGATTTTTTAATTTCTCTACAAGATCTACAAGCATTGTTTTTATTTACAATTCATAAATAAAGATGTAAAAATATCAATTACATCTCTCAACGTATAGGAATGGCCTAAAGGAAAGACTAGTTTATATGTTGACTGCTTCCAATGTTGTGTTGGTCATACTACAGAATGATTTCTTGCTTGTTTTGTGAATAATACAGAACACAAGAACTTTAAAAAGGAAAGTTGCATACTAAATCGCAATCGCAATGTTGGTCAAAATAATCGCAATTAGATTAATTCCCCAAATCATTATGCCTAGTGCGAGTGTTGTGGGAGTGATGTTAAAGTCCTTAAAAGTGAGCCGCACTTGCGTTCGTCAGAAGGGTCACTGAACACTCACCCGCCGTCACATTTACTTGATCCATGCTCCATGGTTTCTGAAACGAGAGCAAAGGAGAGGTTTGTTTTCAGACGGGGCCAACGGGAACTGATTGAGACACAGTTGAGCTTAAGAGCTCAGGGAGTAATTGTAAGCCCGCGCGTGTGTGCGTATCTGCGTGTGTGTGTTTGTGTGTTCTACATCCGTGCGGTTGCGTACTCCTAAATGCTGGTGTGAGGTCTGCGTCGACAGAAACAGCGTGTTGCTCTGCTTTCCATCTTCATTGCGACGGTGGAGCATACACGAGACATTTTGCAAGGAGCCATCAAGAAACAAGGTGACTTATAGGATAAAACCGAAGAAGGGGAAATGGTTGTTCATGAGTCATAAGCTCCATTCGCTAATATTGAGTTCAAAAACAAATGGGCCGAGGCCAACATAATTGTGATGTCTGAGGCACGGAGATTGAACACGAGCGTAAAAGGAGTGACTGTGGGGGAGAGACAGAGAGATCGATGACTGCCTTTTCTTTTTTTTTACCGGTCGAATGGGAGCAATCTCTGTCATATGTAAAACATTAGAGAGGGAAAAGCAAAGTCATTAAACAATGAAATGCAACTTTTGTTGCGGCCCATCCAGCGTGTTTACTTTTCAGAGGACAAAAGGGTGAAAGAGATGGAGCTTGCGTGTGAGTGTGTGCGCGTGTCTCTGTGTGTGTGTGTGTGTCTCTGTGTGTGTTTGTGTGGGTGTGCGCATGTGTACGCGTGCTTGAGTGTGTGCGTGTGCGCACTCTCAAACCCATTATATATGTCCTATCTGAGCTACATCTTAAGGTGACTTTTTTAAACAACACTGAGAACATTGACAAAAGTTTGGCTGCACATTGGTCATCAAAAAGGAACAGAATGTCGCCCTTTTCTAGCCACGCAACCTTCAGGCTTACTTCCTAAGTTAGCCAAACACAGAGTTTATACTCCGAGTTTATGAGAAGGTTCTTCTTAATCCCAGAGAGACGGTGCCTGAAATAACTAAACGCGTAGGCTACTCTCAAAAGAGATTTCTGTCTGGAAAAACGACGGTTACACTTATGGGACCTGAGGCTCATTCCCCTGAAATGTACAGCTCCCTGTCCGTTCCTGTCAGTGAATGTGGCTGTGTGTGTAGTGGATGGACAGCCCAGTGTAAGGTGGAGCACTCTCTACTACACACACCATTAGAGAAGACTTGACTTCTGCAGACCCACAACATGACATCACCCACAACACAACACCACCTACTGCAACAAAACACACCACCTACAACACGACACCACCCACTATAAAAGCCCAATGTAATTCTAACAAGGCGATTGTTTAATGTTCTCTGTGCTAATGAAAATCTAGTGTCCCTCTCTGACTGTGGTTCTCATAGAGTGCGATGCTGGCTTCAGCACTGATAAAAGCACCAGTAAAGACTGGGATGAGTTTAATACTTCCCCCGCCACGTGTTAAGAACACCACCTCAATCTCCCAAATGTTGTGTGTCCCGGAGAGCTATAGATCTGCAGCCGCAGGCTATTAGCAAAGCGCTACAAGGGCCTAATCAACCCCCGATGATACGCTAGGCTAGCATGTAAGGCGACCCGCGTGGACCTTCCCCGGCCCGGGGCTGAAGGGCCCCAATTATTTAATGTCCGGCCGTCTCCCGGTCCGCTTGGTAATGGTGGAATTCCACAGATTGATGCATGCTCCAACCTTCAACCTCCTGTCAGCACCTCTCTCTCAATCTCTTGCTCTCTCTCTCTAGCTTTCACTCTTTGTCTGTGTCTGTGTGTGTGTGTGTGTGTGTGTGTGTGTGTGTGTGTCTCTCTCTCTCTCTCTCTCTCTCTCTCTCTCTCTCTCTCTCTCTCTCTCTCTCTCTCTCTCTCTCTCTCTCTCTCTCTCTCTCTCTCTCTCTCTCTCTCCCTCTCTCCCTCCCTCCCTCTCTCCCTCCCCCTCCCCCCGGCCCTCTCATCCTCACGTCCAGTGATTCTATTGAGTAATTTTTTGAAAGAAATACCGGAGCAGATTAGAGTGTGTGTGCATGTGCGTGTTTGCTCTTGCACGCACAGACAAGAGTGCTCGGGATACGATAACCAAGAAGGACAGCCTGCCGTTTGAGGAGATTTCCCTTTGCCAAACCATTCCATCGCAATCCACGCATTTTCTGTTGTCTGGCCGTTGCTCCCTCACGCCCTATCTTTTTCGGGGGTTTATTTTTTTTCCGCCAGCCATTATCTCGCTTTGGTTGTGAGACCTTTTTTCCTTTCCTTTTTCCGTCCCCCTCCTTCATCTTTATCACTCCGCTCATCTTCGCCTCCCTCACGTGGGCTGAAGTACAGTCTCGGTTCAGGGGCTCTCCGTCCCCGCTCTGAGGTTAAGGTAAGGTGAGGTTGAGGTAAGGTAAGGGTTAGTCAGAGCACAACACAAGGCATCAAAAAGGAATTCAAGGATCTGCAGCTTTTGGAAATAAGTTATTTTTTTCCTTTGTATTTTGTCCTTCTGTCTGTACTGTAACTCAGTTACCATAGTCATCCACCTTACATAGATTTATATGACTATAAGGCCACATTGTGATTCTACTGTAACGCCAGAGTAGGATTCTAGATCCAGAGCACGTAGAAGCAATGCAGACTCTCTCCACACATCTTCATCCCGCTGAGCTCCTTGAGTAACACCAGTCCTGAAGTGCAGATTTCTCTATTTTGCTTAATAACGGCACTGTAATTGCAGCACAATTTACTTTTGTTTTTCATGTGTCGGGGAAGGGGCTGGTTGATAATCTAGCACAAGATAGATTGCTGTAAGCTCAGTGTTTACAGAACACTGTCAGCACTCGCGCTTGCAACAGCCCTGCGCGAACGCAGCTGGTGACTGTGAGTGTCGTCACCCCTGATTCAGTCGCTGCTGGTGGCGGTGGTGTCCACACGTTGAACGCAGCTCTGCGCTCACTGCTTACCCAGATGTTGCTTTCCCGGGGCCTGAGTCCATGCCCTGTTTGTGGAGGGAGCTACTGCTCCAGATGCTATAAAAACCTGTTTTACTGCAGGTGGGGTGGATGCTCCTAGAAAGCGTTCCTCAAGCAGCGTGTCCAATCCCTGGTTGGTTTTCCGACCAGACTCATCTCCAATCCCCCCCCCCCCCCCTCCCCGACCCCCATCGCCCCCCCCGCCCCCCCCACCCCACCTATCCCACATGCCTCTGGAAGGGAGCAACTACTTGTAATAAAAAAAAAAAACAATTTCCAGAGCCCAGTGCCTAAAACATCTAAAAGTCCGATTTTTTAAAACAAGGGCTCTGCCAAAAACACTACGAAGCCTCAATAAATCTCGGCGTCTTCTTTCTCCCCCATTATTTTCACCCACTTTCTCCCCCCCCCCCCCGCCCTCACACACAAATATTTATTTTTCAGAATAACTGCTTTTTACGAGGTCGCTACTGAAAGTGGGTCCCCTCTGCTCTGACAGTGGTGCTTCATGGGCCGGGGGGGGGGGGGGCACTGCCACCCCCGAGTCCAAAAATAGTAGCTTGCTTAACATTACCGCAGGGTAATGAAGGGAGAGGACAGGCAGAAGTAGGAGAGGAGAGGGAGGTGAAAAACCAACTGAATAACAAGCCAAACAAACACAGGGGGGGGGGGGAGAGGAGAGGGTGAGAGTGGGAGGGGGGGGGGGGGCACCTGCTCCAACGAGCAGGGGTGGTGGTGATTGTTGTGGATGAGAAGAAGAAGAAGAAGAAGAAGAAGAAGAAGAAGAAGAAGAAGAAGAAGAAGAAGAAGAAGAAGAAGAAGAAGAAGAAGAAGAAGAAGAAGAAGCAGGAGGAGAAGAGCGGTCCTGTGTCATCATTAACATCTGGCGTTGTTGTTAGCAACACACAACAATAAACAGAGCAGCCTCTGCTGTACAAACCCAGGGCTGAGGTGAATTAGACAAATAAACACATGTACAAACAAACGGAGCAAGATAAACGGGCTGACAGAGACACACACACACACACACACACACACACACACACACACACACACACACACACACACACACACACACACACACACACACACACACACACACACACACACACACTAATAAGGGGGTGGGACTTATGGAAATGAGCGAGGTGCTAACTTGCGCCGCTCTGCACCTCGGGGGGGGGGGGGGAACGGAGCGCGGGCACTAATCCGCTAAGGGCTGACCTGCGGCGACCCCCACGGAGCAATGCCTTGATCACATGACCCTCGCTCTCTCCCTCGCCCGCTCACGCGTGCAGACCAATCGGTAGCTGATGAGGAGGAGGCGGACGGGACGACGGCGCTGACTCACGGCCGTGGTGAGTCATCGTGCTGAAGGTCCAATCCTTTTTTTTTTGTTTGCCCTGCAACCAAATTGTCCTTCGGCATCAACCTGGAGCCGTGACACATCCAGGGCCTTTGCCGGGAAGAGCATCCCAGCACGGCAGGCAGCTGAATGACTGGAGCTGAGTGCTGTTGAGACCAGGCGGTGCTGAGTGACGAAGGCTTCCAGTGAAACACCACTACGCCTTCCTACTGCCGACCAGTGATCTTATCGCCGCTTTTAAAACCAGAGCAAACCTCAACACTTTGTGGATGTGTGTGTGTGTGTGTGTTCTGGCTCACGCCACGGTGACTAAAATACATATTCTTGGCTTGGCCCTCGGTTCCATCCATTTTTATATCCGTATGTATATGCATGCAGATAGATACATTTGAACTGTCTGCAGTGTTCGCAGCGGTAAGGGGAGCCTGCAAACGATTTTTTGGCGTTGCCTTGGCACTCGTCTGGCCCGCGTCCTGCCAAGTCTGCTTCAGACTGCCTCTCCCAGTTAATAGTCTCGCTCTCCCCCTTCTCTCTCGTCCCTCTTCCACCCCCCTCCCTCCGTCTCTCTCTGTCCCTCTGTCCCTTCCTCTCCCACTCTCTGTCCCTCTCTTTCCTCCCCTCATACCCTCTCTCTCTCTCTCTGCCCCCCTCCCCCTGTCCCTCTTTCCCTCTCTCCCCCGCCCTCCCTCTCTCCTCCACCCTTTCCCTCTCTCCCCCCTCCCTCCTTCTCTCCTGTAGGATAGTAGTAGGATATGGGTTGTCCGAGCTGTCTGCTTCCCGTGGACGGCCAGCGAAGCACTGTGTGTGGACAGGGATTCTGCGTGCGCGTGCATGCTTTCTTCCCCTACTGACACACAACTCTGAAGGGCAGCGATTTAACACAACCCTGTGGGAGCACAGTGCAAGCGTCACACGCACACACACACACACACACACACGCATGCGGGCAAAACTGCTTTATCTGCGCTACATAGCTTTTTTTCCATGGCTGCCGAAGAGATGACATGGGCTTTTTGATGGACTGCACCGTAGGCAGGGGGAAAGATAGCAGGCATCCAAGAAATAAGTATGGGCAACTTTCAGTGGTGCTGGGTGAGGACGACGCAGATATAATAAGTGCAACGCAGACGTTGCTGGGCCTTGTCGCCTGGTGCCAGTAAACAGCAGCTAATCAGAAGTCTCGCTGCATCAGCCCAGAGAGAGGACAGAATTAAACAGCCCTGTCAAGGAAAACTGCATCATCGCGCTCTCTCTCTCTCTCTCTCTCTCTCTCTCTCTCTCTCTCTCTCTCTCTCTCTCTCTCCCTCTCTCTCTCTCTCTCTCTCTCTCTCTCTCTCTCTCTCTCTCTCTCTCTCTCTCTCTCTCTCTCTCTCTCTCTCATGGCACGCATTTTCTGTCTGGGGTTGTCATGATGACGTTAGCCGCTCGAAAAAGCCGCAAAATAAGGACCATTGCATGCCGACGGGAGGAGATGATGTCTTGAAAATTGGACCTTCGCTTTGAGATTGGCGTGACACCGGCCCGCCTCAGATGGTAAACATGGAAACCGTTGTCACAGGACAACAGACAGAGGACGAGAGAGATAGAGGGGCAGAGAGGGAGAGAGAGGGAGAGGCAGAGAGAGAGAGGGAGAGGCAGAGAGGGAGAGAGAGGGAGAGAGAGAGAGAGAGAGAGAGAGAGAGAGAGAGAGAGAGAGAGAGAGAGAGAGAGAGAGAGAGAGAGAGAGAGAGAGAGGGGGGGGGGCAGGAGAGAGAGAGAGAGAGAGAGAGAGAGAGAGAGAGAGAGAGAGAGAGAGAGAGAGAGAGAGAGAGAGAGAGAGAGAGAGAGAGAGAGAGAGAGAGAGAGAGAGAGAGAGAGAGAGAGAGGGAGAGAGAGAGAGAGAGAGAGAGAGAGAGAGAGAGAGAGAGAGAGAGAGAGAGAGAGAGGAGAGAGAGAGAGAGAGAGAGAGAGAGAGAGAGAGAGAGAGAGAGAGAGAGAGAGAGAGAGAGAGAGAGAGAGAGAGAGAGAGAGAGAGAGAGAGAGGGGGGGCAGAGAGAGAGAGAGAGAGAGAGGAGAGAGAGAGAGAGAGAGAGAGAGAGAGAGAGAGAGAGAGAGGAGAGAGAGAGAGAGAGAGAGAGAGGAGAGAGAGAGAGAGAGAGAGAGAGGGGGGGGGCAGAGAGAGAGAGAGGAGAGAGAGAGAGAGAGGGGCAGAGAGAGAGCGAGGGAAAGATAGGAACAGAATCAATACATTAGCGAGGCCATAAATTGAGCTCATGGCAACGGAGAGTATAGACCAAAATTACCCGGGGCTGATGACTCGCCACGGTAACGGTAGCCCCGCCCACCACCTCATTGACCATGAAGCGGCCCTCGGTGAGCAGCAAATGCTTAATGAGGCTTAATTATTCAGATGGATGCCTTATCATGTCCTGCATGCGTGGAAGGACTACGTACGAAAAAAACTACAAGACCCAGCAGACTCTCTCTCTCTTTGCTCTCGTGTGAGGGGAAGGAGGGCCAGAAAGGGGGCGGGTGTGGGGGGGGGGGGGGGGGGTAGTGGAAACCTGCGGCCCTCTGAGAGGCATTGGACGATTTTTTAATGTTCTCGACAACCCCCGAAATACCCTGTTGTTCAGCAAATGACATGTTTTCTGACGGTGCTCACGACATGGTTAGGTGGCCCCTCTTTGCGGCGGTGGGCTGCGTTGCCGCAGTTTGCACTTTGTGTTTGTTTGAAGCCTCTGCACCGCATGCACTTGATCACACCTCTGCTCCTTCATTAAACCTCGTCGTCTCTCTCTTTTTCTAGGGCTTTCTCCCTCTCCCTCTCTCTCTCACTCTCTCTCCCCCCCCCCCCCCCCCCCCCCGCCACCCCTCCTCCCCCCTCTTTTTGGTCCCGTGGGAACACAATGTCGGTCTATTGTTTCAGACGCAACTCTAAAAATGGAAGCAATTTGGGTGTTTTATACGGAACAGTGCTGAGTGCTTTGGTTTCCCTGACTGTAGCCAGCCGGGTGTGTGCTTGAAACCACCCAGTGCACTGATGTGTGTGAGTTAGTGTGTGTGAGTGCGTGTGTGTGTGTGCGTGTGCGTGTGCGTGTGTGCGTGTGCGTGTGTGTGTGTTTGTGTGTGTGTCCCTAAGTGCTGACCGTTCCTAAATGATCTGGTTGAGGGATTGGCCTTGCTCATTATTTCATACTCTTCCAGCCCTGCCATCATGGGAGCCGCGCGTAAAACACTAAAACTAAACAAAAACAACGCAACAAAATAGCTGTTGTGTCTGTTAACTGCTCAGCCCTGGCCCGGTGGCTAGGATGAATCAGTGTCTGGTTCTAAAAGCTGTGTCGCGCCCAGACCACGGTGGTCAGAGGGCCTACATCCTCCCTTAACGACCAAAGAGGCTCACTTTCCCTGTTTTCCCCATCCTTCCTGCCCTCGCTCTCATTTACCTTTCCATGCTAATGAAAGGGCCAAGGCCGTTTCATTGCTCCGATTATGCTCAGCCACCTATGCTCGCTTCCGTTGTACAAACCACAGTCGGGGAGCCAGAAACAAACTTTGTGCACAAATATACACCCTTGGGAAATATCTTAAGTAAAAACCTCTTTTTCTTGCCGTCAAATGTGAGCTTTGAATTACGCCGTGACCAGAATGTGTGTTGGTGTGTGTTGTGTGTGTGTGAGTGTGTCTGAGGGACCTTTGGCTGCTCGAGTACTTCAGGGACCGATCTGGAAAACCATAACAGAGCTTGAGTTAATTTAGTCCAACGGCTTCAATCAGCGGCCCCCTTTGCTTTGTATTGAAAGCGAGGCAGCCTCTTCAACGTTGGCCTGGGCGAGGTCTCCCCTCCCAGTCCCGCTCATCTCCCCCATTAAAAGACTCTTAAGCCCAGGCTGAGCCCAGCAAGCCTTGGCCAGCAGCGGTCCCACGGAACAACTCGCCTCTTGTCTCCCTGCTTCCTCTTTCCGAGTCAAACTGTGGAAAGAGGAGCGGGGCCAGTCTATCCACCGCTCTAGATTCCTAAGGTGAGCAGTCGTCATCCATCACTGTCCAACAAGTGGCAGGCATTGTAACCATGCCAACTCCCGCTCCCACCACTGTCTCCTGCTCCCTCTTCTTCACTATTCCCTACCGGTCGCATTTGTCCACACGGCCAACCGTTCAGTCCTATTCATGTTGTGCTGGGGGTCTTTTTATCGCCCCCCC